>RSEF01000001.1:167070674-167163997 GCA_003993805.1 Himantopus leucocephalus | reverse complement strand
CTGCTTGAAGTATGACCAGCCTTCCTGAGCACCTTTGCCCTTATTACATTTTAATATCTCAAACCCTAAAAGGTGTATCAAACTGAATTGACCAACATTAAAGTTTGTTTAATATTACAAGCTTAAACAGTATTTTGTGGATGTCTACAGAGACAGAAGCGTCACACACGAGCAAATTTAAAATTCAGGGCCCTCTGCTTTCTCTTGTCATTCTATCATACCCAAGAGGGAGCTGAGCAATTAAGTATCTGACTAATTGAAAAGTTTTATTTCCCTCTCTTTGTTCATGCTTGACTTCCTTCTTTGCTATTTCTGCTTTCCACTTATGTTCCCACTTGGTGTATTTGAAATGGACTGAGGATCCTCGTGGACAGTCACTTAAAGAGAAATGCCTCCTTGCTGAACAACCGTTTCTAAAGTCCACGTTGCCTTTGGACAGGTTACATTAACTATTTTCCTGTATGAAACCATAAACTTCAAAGGAATTTTTCATATGCAGCAACTGACCCACACAGTGTTAGTTTGCTTTACTATGAACTAAGACCTTTAAGAACATTTAATACGTGTAAGGGCAGAGCTCACTTGAAAAGCCCATATGTTAACATCTGTAGAGCAGCCATTTTTAATCTGGAAACTCCTAGATCATTCCAAAGATGACTGGTGGGATGAAAACTTCTAGGTCAATTATGTTATGAACTTTTAGTTCAATTATGTTGCTTTTGTTATACACATCTAACTCTTAAACACATCCAGCCAGGACTACAAGACACATGAAAACCTAACAAAGCATCATCCTCAGCTTGAATGTTCATAGCAAACTTTTCACATACATTGAAGTGAGACTGAAAACATTGAAGTGAAAGAAAAACAGCGTTGCTCTTTAATATAAATATGAAAAGCAAATTGTCAGTAAAAGACACGGCAAGATTTAAAAAAAAATCTATCTGGAAGACAGACATATGCCTCTTTTCTAAACTGGTAATTTTGCTGTCTCTCATTTTTCTATTGAATTCCTGTCTAGACCTCAGACAAGAGGCTTGCTGATTACCCGGTTTGGGAAAAATTAAGAGATGAAGTCCATTGTGCTACAAAAAAGATTTTATTTGCGGCTATGCAGCTGGCTAAGAGCAAAATAGTCAGAGACACTATACAGGCCATCCCACCTTCCTGAAATTTTAGTTCATAATAAGTGTTAATTTCCCAGGAAGTTTTCTAGTCTTCAGTTTACTCTACAAAACAGATAATAAAGCATAAATCAAGTTTCCTGTCCTCTGAAAGATTTTTTTCCTGTTGTCTGAAGGAATTATTCCTTCATGGAACACTATGCAACAATATTCTGGATTTCTCCAAGGCTTTTGACACAGTTCCTGACAGCCTCCTTCTAGAGAAACTGATGCGTTACAGTCTCGACAAGTGGTCTGTGTGGTGGGTGAGGAGCTGGATGACAGGCCACAGCCAGAGGGTGGTGGTAAATAGCTCTTTTCAAACTGGCAACCTGTCACATGTGGGATCCCCCAGAAGTTGATATTTGGCCCAACATGGTTTAATATCTTCATAAGTGATCTGGATGATGGGATCAAGTGTACCCTGGTGAAGTTTGCTGATGATACCAAACTGGATGGGGAAGTGGACACTTTGGAAGTGAGAGCCACCTTGCAGGAAGGCCTGGGTAGGCTGGAAGAGTGGACTAACAAGAACTTTATGAAGTTCAACAAGGACAAGTGTGAGGTCTTGCACCTGGGAAAACATAATCCAGGAGTGCAGCACAGACTGGGATCTACCTGGCTGGGGACCAGCTCTGTGGAAACGGACCTGGGGCTCCTGGTGGACAACAAGCTCAATATGAGTGAACAGGGTGCTGCTGGGGCAAAGAAAGCCAACAGGATGCTGGGTTGCATCAACAAAAGCATCACCAGCAGAGCTAAGGAAGTCATTATCCCACTCTACTCAGCACTTGTCAGGCCACACCTGGATTGCTGTGTTCAGCTATGGTCCCTGCTATACAAAAAAGATGCGGACTGGCTGGAGAGGGTCCAAAGAAGGGAAGGAAAGATGATCAACAGACTGGGAAGCCTGTCATATGAGGAAAGGCTGAGAGAACAGGGTTTGTTCAGCCTTGAGAAAAGGAAGCTTAGGGGAGACCTTATCACCATGTTCCAGTATTTAAAGGGTGGCTACAAAGAAGGTGGAGACTCCCTTTTGACAAGGAGTTTCATGGAAAAGAGGAGGGGTAATGAGTACAAGTTACTCCTGGGGAGATTCTGATTGGACACAAGAGGAAAATTTTTCACCATGAGAACAATCAGCCATTGGAAAAATCTCCCCAGGGAAGTGGTAGATTCCCCAACATTGGACACTTTTAAGATTCATCTGGACAGGGTGCTGGGCTATCTTGTCTAGACTGTGCTTTTGCCAGGAAAGGTTGGACCAGATGATCCTTGAGATCCTTTCCAACCTGGTAGTCTATGATTCTAAAACCACAGACCTCTAGGAACTAAAATATCATTGCAGCAGCAAACCGTTTCTTGAAAGACTAAACACCCGTTCTCTGAATAAGAGACTATTGCAAAATTTGTCTAGTGATATTTGCTGGCAAATTCTACCTGTTTTCCCTGGATCTTTTTTCACCCAATAGTAATAATAATATCATAATATCTACACATATTGCTGCTTAATTATTGGACAAAAGCCTGAAACAAACAGCAAAAGCCACTGGAATACAACACATAATCATTCTCACACACATTCTCTACCACGACAGACAGGAGAATGTATTTTGAATGGAGTAATCAGAAATATTTAAGATAATTAAGAATGCTGTCTGCTGATCCTCCTAAATACAATTGTTTCTTGCATAAGCTCTTCAGTAAATTCAATAGATTGTTTAAGCAACATCTGAACCATGTAAGTGGATGACATATTTTTGCATGCATCCTTAGCACCAATAATATACAGCTAATGCATCATATTCAGTAAAATGGCTTTAAGTGATAACAGGTGTTTAGCATAATGGAAACTGCTGCTAGTTGGTCAACACGTAAATTAATTTTGTTATTTACAGAACCAGATGGTCAATTCTGGAGCACCAGCATGGGTAAAATTAATAAGCCTCCTTACTGCAGAACACGACGTCTCATCTGTAGCTCCACCAGTCTTTAATTCCAGCTACTGTGTGAATTGGAAGAGTACTCCTCTGACAGAAAGATTAACTGACTTACTCTCTGCCCAAGAGTACTACACAATATATCATCAATTAAAAGCAGCTAAAGGTCATACAAACGAACTTCATGAGAGATTAAGAGAAGTGGTAAGAAGCAATAATGTTGCGCTTTTTCATTCTTGTACTCTGTGCTGCTTACAGCATCAGTATGTTTTGCTATTATTTTCTTCCTGCTTTATTTCTTGTAGCAATGGGTTGATATTGCGGAAAATGCAATTTAGGTACAGAGCTCAACTGTTAAGCCATTTACATTCTAAGACAGAGATTGTTTTATTACGATATAGTGTTAAGGTTTTTTTCAAAAGCCCTATTTGAGAAACTCATGGTCTGATTTAATCTGCGATTCAGAAGAGACCTTTTTTCCCATCCACAATTAAAGCTAGTTCAGATGAAACCAGGCAGTTACAAACACATGCAGGACTAAGAAATCCCAATTGTCTGGATTTCCTGAGCCAAAAGGGACAAGAAAGACCTCCGGCACTACAGCCACGCTCCTCAGGGTAACACACCGTGCCCAGGCTCCCACTCGTTGCACGGGACATGAGCAGCAAGCCTGGTGCAGGTGGTGCACGTCAGACCCAGCGCACTCCAGTTGTAAAACTCATGTGTGCACACACTACAGGCACCCAACAGTAGCTCCTGCCACAGTGCCAGACACTTGGAAACCCTGAGCAACCACCCCTTTATCCTCAAATTGCACTTGGGCAAAGTCTAAAGGCACCAAACAAAGCCACTTCAGGGAAGCCCAGGCACAGAGTAGCCCTGCACACACGGACAAGGAGACAAGTTTTACTACAGAAAGCACTGTATCTGCCTCCTTTGGACACCTCTCTCCTCGTCTGTGACTCTTTCCCAGTGTGCCGCGCAGCACTGGTCTGTCTGCCCAGGGTTGGAGTGACAAGGCGGCAGAGAGGAAGGTTGAGTGTGCTCGCAGCCCCTGAAAGCTGCAGAGAAGCTCCTCAACCTGCACCTACTTCTGCAGGGCCTCTGCTCCCATGTGCCCTATGCATTCCTGCTACATACTTGAAGTTACATTAATTTATGCATGCTAGAAAGAAATAGTAATTGATAACTATTTTGTGGCTCAGGTTTTCACTGGAGCAGGTTTCTCTGACAAATGCAGACAAAAGTGCAATCACTGCACACTGTGCATCTTTGACACTTATCCAATTTAACTGGCTTAAATTGAAGGAAAACATAACAAATACAAATACAGATTCAAGTCTAATCAATAACTATAAACATTCAGACCTTATCCAGAACTGGAATCTCCTCTTTCCTTTTCTGTGTGCATCAAGAATGTGGTTTTTTTGCTCCCTTTCACTACTAGGTTATGTTTTAAAAATGCAAAACCTTCAGTGAAGATACTGAGAATTATCACGCACATATGAACTAGTTTGGGAATTCAAATTGCGTATCTGGATGCTACATGTCACACTGAATTATTTAAGTAAAGACTGCCCTATTAAAATGGGTAAAATCCAGTGAGTTCTGCCTGTTATTTTAAGAAATCCTGTCTATTTTAGAAATATTTCTGGTCTGTTAAGAAAATAAAAGCATGGAGCAAGGTGAAGTAACAGACATTCCTATGGACTGCTTAAATCATTCGTATCACATACCTCAGTCGTCTAATCCCACCTACAGTGCCTTTAAAGACATTAAACCATACACTACCTGTGTTATAAAAAAAATTTCTGATGTTAGCATGCCGTGCAATGTGTGAGACAACAAGCAAAATAAGTCATGGAGGAGTATTAAATTCTTTTTAAATATGTATATATCTCAGACATTTGCAAAGCACTGCACACTCACCAGCTACTTCATCTTCACAATAACAATTCCATGGGGCATTAGTTGGCCAACTTAGAAGAAAAGAGGAAATCATGGTAAATAAACAGGTAATTCAAATATATTTAGGTCACTAGTATACAAATGAAAGCTAGTCACCAAATTTAAATTAATAACATACACAGAATCTATCAAGGTTTTTAACCAACAAAGCAGTAACATCTATCTGCAGGCGAGGTAAATATTTTTATCATTCTGTCTTGAGTGATTTGACTGAGGACACATAAATCAGGGCATGGACAGAATTAGGGATCCAGGCTGATGTTTATGGAGGTGGCATTTTCCAGTAGTCAGTTACAGCAAGTTTGTGTTGCCCTGTTAAATCAGTTGAGTACTGTATGACCATAGGATGCTACATAAATCTTGGGAAACAAAACAGGGAAGCAAAACAAAGACTGCAGATATATATCTCCCACCAAACACCGGAGGGAAGGGGAGAGACCATTTTATCTGGAAGAGTCCAAGTATGTCCCACAGAGCTTCCCAAACAAGTCATTAGAAAAACCGAGAAACCTGGGAACCACCACACGAAGAGTTATGGGTTGCACTGAGCCAGGCAAGCTGTTGGCAACTGATTGGAGTATCAAACAAGAACTCCAAAACATCTGTTTACAGTCTGTGCCTTTTAAGTGGCCCAGTTTAAATCACAGGTCCACAGACTTTCCTGTTGTTTTTGCTTTATTTCTGCTATTAAAATTAAAATGTTCTTACAAACAAGTGCGTAGTGATTTATTAAACCATTCTGATGAGACACAACCAGACATACAGCCACCGAACTCATCAGTATCCGATGGAGATTCAGTTTTGTGGAGGTGAACACACATGGCCAGTGATGCAGGAGCGCCATCCCACAGCGGCACTTACGGACTGGTGGAAACCTGTGTCCCCTCACAACACGCCCAGCAAATCCCTAGGTGGTACAGGGTGAAGGCAATTGATGTACAAAGTTCATTCTAAGAACGAAGATCAACGCTTCCTAGGAGAGCGAGAGGTACATTGTCTGATATCTGCAGGGCTGCATTCTGACACCCCACAGAAGAAACAGAAACTCAAAGAGTGCTCCACACACAAGACACCTTTTTCCATTCTCTATCTTCAGCCCACAACTGCACCACCTACATTGGAGAAATATTTTTCCTCCCAGTGTCAAAACACTGCTGTATATTTGCAGCAAATCAGTATAAATTTGCATCAGTAACATTGCATATCTTCCTTCAAAACATGTCCCTGACTTTTGTCCTGCAGCTGGCAATTTGTTTCTATTATTTAATACCAACAGTGATATGCTTGAATAAGACTGTGGAATAGTTTAATTAAAGTATTAGATAAACAAAAAAATGCCTCTCCCTTGGAATCCAAACAGAACAGCCAGAGAATAAAAATTAAGGAAGGAGAAAAAAAAAAGAAAAACAAAACAAAAAAACCAAACCAACAACAAGAAACAATTAACAGACACCAAACCTCTGATAAACCATTCAAGCGAAACAAGCTTCTCCCAAATCATAATGACGGCTCATTATAGAAAAATCTAACGCTGCACAAACCACAGGGCTTTCAGTAATTGCGATCATCTTACTTACCTGCAACTCAGCGACAAGAGAACAAGAGGAAGGTGAAACTCTGTGATAAATTGGGTAAAGCATGTGCTGTTCTCCACCATTGACAGGAAATGTGCAGCCAGATTTTCCGCAGCTGAAATGCCCGGCTAAAGTGAATGGGCCACGCTCAAAGTTCAAGACTGATGGAGGGGGTTTGGCAGCAGCTGGTGCAGGCAGAGCTCCCAGGCAGCTCTCGGGTGGCCATGCCTGCGGTGCAAAGCTGAGCTCGGGACGCTGAGCAGACTGCATACACGGGCTGTGACAGCAAAGCTTGCAAAGGGAAGGTTAAGGGCAGTATGGTAATGTCAAGAGAGAGAGAAGCAGATGGGTACAGGAGTATCTTAGCATAAAGATGACTTCTAAGCACTCAGTAGAGAATAGAATAAGTACCTGCATGCAGCAGTGCAGCACAGAGAAGCAAGCTCCCAAGGCATTTTAAGTATTTCTAATGAAAATTAAGCACTTTTCCCATCACTGCTTCAAGACTGAATGAGGTCTAGTATAAAGAACAGGAAGGAAAAGGGATTGCATTTAGTTCACTTAGGAGCACATAAAGACAATTGTTGCTTTAAAAGTTAAGCTGTGTAGATATTGTAAATTGTGTTTAGGTAATCGGAATGTAACATTACTACCATCCCAGTACCTCAACCACAGCAAGGTATTAAATCCTCTCAGTTGCTAGAAGCAGAGAAATCAGGATCTGGCTTTTCTATCTGGCAATACAGATAAAACCAGGCATACCAGTGAGCTGTAGAACATGCACAAAAATGTGACAGAAGGTCAAAGTCAATTATGAAGAGGATGAATAATATTCCCATGAAGACCTAATTTTTTAAATATTCCCACAGATCTAAAAATATAAAGAAACTTCTGTGATATATGAGGAGGTTTAGTGTTTGGTAACTGGCTGGACAAAGACAGTGTGTAAAGCAGTTATGCCAACAGGCAATTGTATTAGAAAGAACTGAGGATGGACGCCAAATAGGAAATTAGGTGATAGTCACAGACAATGTGAGAGGAAAAATTGAGAGGGGAAGTCTCTGTACATTTCATAACAACCACCTGCAGTTTTAATGCACTTTTCTCTAAAGACTTCAGAGCACTACTAGCAAGGTTTCATGCAGTCACACCTTGGCAGGACACCAAAACCTTCTTGCTCATTCCATAGATTTGTTTTTTTTCTTAAAAAACATCTCTGTCCTTTAAGACTGTCATGTAAATTGGTGAAATAATGTCTAGTTGAAACAGACAGTCAAGCACCAAAGTTAATTATCTCTTCTTGGTCCCTGTGGATACCTCACTCTCAAATTGTGGCAATATTTCTAAGATAAATCTGATATCTGCACAGTGTGTGCACTGCAAATTTCAGCTCCTCAAGGACTTTCAACTAACAGAGACCTCCAAGAAGAAGAGCAAGAGAAACTAAGGAAACCACACTTTCATGCCTTGATAGGATGCTGCCAACTTTCTACCCAAAGGTCTATGAATGAGCTAAAATGGAATACTTGTGTTCTAACTTAATTTTTAGCTGAGAGGTCTTGAACCCCTGTCCCAAGAGGATGCCCTGCCCTTGGGGTTATAAAGGCATCTGGACCACAACATCCTCACTTGCTGTGTTGTGTCTTCTTAGGTTCAGAAAGGACTCTCATAACTTTGAAGAGAGAGTATTTGCAAGGGAGGGTTTAGGAACAGAAATGCACCCTTCCAAAGGGTGTCTACATGGTTTCAGAGTTTAAGTGACACTTCACAAGTCATTTAGGGACTAAGGGCAGGTCCTCTGTGTGAGTTTCTGTTCATATAGTTAAGCTAATGCAGGCTACTAAGAGTTATTATGTCTGACTGACATGCTACATCAGCAGAGTTCCTAGCATTAATGCTCCTTGACCAGTATATCTCGAGTTTGAACAATTTAACTTGTTCCACTCAGAGGGTCATTTAATGTACTGGTGCTGACTTCATATGCATCACTTTACAGTTCCTACTGAATTTCCTCTTGTAGCACTTATCTGCATTAGAATATTGATATTTCCATACCAGGAAAGCACTACCAGTGCACATATAGTTTGCATATCATTTAAATTTAATGGGACTTGATTTCTCAGAACTACATTTTAGAGATATTTAGGCACCTAAAATGAAGCTAGGGGCTGAGGTACTTTTGAAAAATTCAGTATTACCTACGTGCACTCCAAGACATCTGATTTCTTTCTAAATAAATACCTATAAGGGTTACTTACAGTATGGTTATCAAATTAATTCAGGACTTCTCTAGATGCTATGGGAAATTGATAGCATATCCAGAACTGGAATCCAGTAAGAGTAATTCAGAAGTTTGTACGGTAACCACAGAACAATCTTTCTTCCCTTTAACTACTTACTTCACTCTTCAAATCAATACATACTGGTCAAGAAGTACCATAATTTAAAAATAAAATTTTCTTAAAGAAGTGGCAAAGCCATCTGTAAAGTCTGGTAGAAAGGGAAACACCAAACTTATATTTTTATAATCTTTTTAAATTTAATTATATTTTACTGAGTCCTGTTCTGGTAAACATTCTAAGCAACTTTGGTAGTAAATGTTGACTGGATGCGTATGCGCACTTATTTCCATTCATATGTCAGGTTTTGTAACTTTTTGTAATGTAAGACTCTTCTATTTAACGTTTTGTAATGGTAATGTCTTTTTTTAACGGATAAGAAATCTGAAGAACATTATGATACACACTCCTAAAGGACAAGCAGCATTTTCATAAGATACTGAGGGAGATAGAATAATTCTTTGCACAAGCTACATTTTGCCCACAAATCTATACTTTGTTCAATATTTTAAATTGGTAGCTTTATTTAGTGCCTCTTCTAAAGATAATTACACTACTCAGGATTCATTATATTGGGGAAAAAAACCTATAAAGATACAGCAAATTAAATTTCAGGAGCACTTTTGTTTCTTAATTGATCAAAAGAATTATGGAGCGCTGTACGACTGTAGCGGCCATAGGTCTAATGGACATGTCAGCTTGCCTGGCCTGCAAATGGCAGGAAAGTCACTGCATCAAACGAGCTAGCGGGCTAAATTCCACCATCGCTACACTAAATGGATGGGGTTGGGCAACTGTGCTTAAGAGCAGAGTTTGACCCATTGACTTTAGTGGAAATTGTGCTAGTGTATGTAAAAGAAGAAATGGATCCTATTAGCTTAAATATAGTGGATCAAGAGCCAGGATTATTATCTCATTTAAACTGGTAGGGGCCATTTGAAGTAATGCTATTGTGGTAACACAAACTGACATTCTTCCTGTCTTCCCAGCAATCTGTCAGTCTGGTGCTACGTGTATCATATATAATGTGCATTGCTTTAGCGAGTAAAAATGTTCATTTTAAATACATAATGTCATGCATCTGTCTTTATTACAGCCAAAACAATGAAAGTCTACCATCTTGCTCTACAATCACATATCTATTTTTTATTAAAGACAATTCCATTTTTCTGCAATAAGGGACCTAATACATGCCCTCATTTTGGTGAAATTGCTGATGCAGATTGAGTTTCCTAGAAGAATTACTGAACTTCTGTACTTTTTGAGATTCTAACTTAATTCATACACTTATCATGATAATGTGCTTTATTTGTTACACCAAGCTGACGAATTCTCCCTAGGCAATGTGTAATTATTAGACAGCACCTATTACAAGAACACTGAAAATTGCTATTATACAGTGACTCCATGCAGTTTACACTATCCTTTCTCTACTTCATCTCCTGGCTCAGAGTTGTCATTGTGATCTGTCTGTATTAATTCAAGGATGAAAGTTCTATTAAATTTTCAAATTATCTAATTATAGTGCAGATTTCACATTAAGATACAGGAAATAAAATAAGAAGACTTGGCATTATTTTATCAGTGTAACATTCCTTAGGTGTGGGAGGGTACTATCCCAAATCCAATCCACTAAATGCAGCTTCACCAATAAAAAATGTTTTGGGAAGCTTTCAGTGAAACTGGGTTAAGACATTTCTATAGAAGAAAAAGGCAAGCGCAGGTATCACTTTTCTGTTCAGATCAACTCATACACTTCCCACATTCTTCACCCAAGCAAAAGCCAATAGACCCATAAATTAGAGAATCCCAGATTTTTATTGGCTAAGTATTTCACCATTGTTGATTTTCACGTTACTTGCTGTTTTATTTGAGGTTTTTTATCGAGAGTTTTAGAATACCAGAACATTTCAGCTACAATTAAAAAGTTAGAGTCTTATCTCATAAAAATATGGAGAAAAGCTTAAAGATCATAAAGAAGAACTCAAAAAGAGGACAGCAAAAAAGAAACACATGCTTTTCCACATGTATTTAATTTTCAGTATTTAATATTTTCTCACGCTCAATTAGTAAGCCTCATCATAACTGCTCTACACCACCAAAGAGTAAACAGCTTCCTTTGACACTTGGTGGGAAAGTTAGAGACCAGTTACTTCCAGTGCCTGAGGCACAACAGGAGGAATCCAGTCCAGTCTTGACCTACCTTCCCCTTTCTAGCTAGCTCAACTGGTCACAGAAATTATGGTCTTTCAGCAGCACAAAACTCTCTTCAGGTCTCGGCTGCAGTTATACAATGCTGATGTACAGCGCAGCGCATTTCAAAGTTGCCGTTTCCCAAGCAAGGGAAGAATTCTTCCAGGCATTTTTAATCAAAACCAAAACACTTAACAGTAATCAAAATGTTTACTGAACTAACTGAAACCTTCCACTTAGAGTCAGCTCGATATCAAACTGCACTTTGTGCATTTTGCGCTTCACAAATCCGGTAGTTTCAGAGTAGAGTGCCTGGAGCTCAGAAGAGAGAAGCTGCTTGGCCCTCCGCTCTGCTGTATGGGGGAAGCTCTCAGCAGCGTGAGAGTGCAGAAACTTTCCACACATAAAGCATGCTGCCTCATCGTGAGAGAAACTGTATTTAATCTTTAGGAAAAACAGAGTTTATGTGTTCATTACACTGATTTTCCCCTGTTAAGAATTATTCCACCTAGTCTGTGGAAGCTGTAACCGTGAATTAGCCAAAGCAAAAAAAATGGGTGCTGTATTTACTGCATTACTAAGCGTAGAAAAGAACTTCTAGGACCTCACAGGTCACCATGAATATTTTACAACCCATAGCTGCTATGGTAATATGGTTCTGGTTTTGTTTTTTACCAATAGAGGAAGATATTTCTTCAGTGTACACTTGTTGTGCCAGTGTGGAGGAATTTCAGTTTACATTTCAGTGACGAGGCACATAAGCAGCAGCAGATGGTATTTGGAGCACAGTGAAGATACAAAGATATCAGGGGAGCTGGAAGAGAGGATCTGAGCATAATAAGCTGCTTTATAAGCCCTCCCTGAAGAAAGCATGTACTTCTAAACATGTTTACTTGCTAACATTGTTTTCGGTTACTCTCTACAAAAGGATAACAATAAAATATGCTAAATATTCTTCCAGAATGCTGCAATAAAGCAGCACCAAAAAGAAACTCCAAAGTATGCTCATGTTTTTCCATCCTTAATAATTTTCTCCTTTATGCATACTGTATTCCCTTAGCTGAAAAGCGTTACACAGTTTTGGCAAATGTGGAACTGAGCTGCAGAGGGACAGTGGGAGCCCCACTGGAAGTCTGTACTACTGCTAAAAATTCAACAGAGGTCTCCAAGCTCAAGCTATAATGCTCCAACCAAGGTGACCTCTGTGGCAGAAACCAATAAAGGGTGAGTATTTGAATGTAGAGAAAACTCGGAAACAAGCAGTAGGCAAGATCTGGTGGGAGTTTAGCTCGTTATCTTTGGAATGTGCTACAAGATCATTAGGAGCTTGGGTTTCACAGGGCAGTTAAACCTCAGAAGTGTCCAAAGTGACCCACACAAGGTAAGTGTCACCTAGGACAGGTGACTGGAGTCCTGGATTGCTCCTGAAAGGTCAGTTCTCTTGGGACTCAAGCACTGGTGATGCTACTCTCATGTTACATGTCACCCAAGTGCAGAGTTAGAGAACATGCAAGGTAGAGAAAAACTAGCTCAAATTGTGAATGCAAACAGGTGGCAGGTAATTGGGTTCTTGTGTGTGGGTGGATGTCCCAAGGTGAACTTCTGAGCTCTCATGCAGAAGTCTGCTACTTTCTAGCTGCAATTAGTATGGGTTGCCTATAAACTTTGATAATACCTGGACTAAACAAAAGTGGAACATCCTGAATCCTCCAGTTAATAAAGAGACGTGAACCAAACCCAAAAATTTCAGACTCACTATGCATTGTGCTTCCCCACATAGGCACTTTAGGTTGGGAAAACAGAGGGCTTTGGGGGCTGAAAAGAAGGTGGTGAAGATCTTGACTGAAGGAAGTGTATTACCAGTGAGGGAAGATCCCAGAGAGCAGAGCTGCATGGAGGTGAATGCAGGGGGATGCCCTGTGACTTTGGCCCCTAACACCCAAATGGGGTCACGATAAGCAGCAGCACAGTAGGAATGAACCCAACTTTCTGACCAACTATTTCAGGCCAGCAATGACCTCGCTGCCAGGAAGGGTTGGCAAGATCTAGTGACCATAGCACTGAGGGCAACAAGGGAGTAGGCGCCTCAGACAAAACTCTCATCTCACTAGTTCTTAAATAAATCTTAGAATCCAGACCCATTGTGGGTTGTCATTCACTCTGTCTCACCTGTGGCACCAGAGTCTTAGAAGTACTCTCAGATCCCATCTAGACATGGCCACAGTGACTTAGGCAAAGGAAGTAATTTTTTTAAAATTTTCTCCATGCTCAGACTAAAAAGAGGTGATGAGGTTCCCAGAACAGAGAAGTTTAAGTATGCAGAGACCTCAAAGACTACAACAAAGGCTTGGAGTAAGATTTTTTTGCTTTATACACTTCAGCTCTAAGTTCTACATTCACCTCTTAAATTCTTTACAGTCTTGTTGTATGAGAACGATTCATGAAGGGATCCTAGGGTTTGTGAGACACTCTACTGCAAAAACCATCCAAAAAACAGAACTCTACTTGACCTCCCACCTGCCATTACAAGTTTCAAAAGGAATTTGTCTCTGCCTGGACCTGGGATGAAACAGACTGGTTGTTTTAGATTTGTTATTCTTACTCTGGAGCGGAAATTATGAGACAGCTTATTTTAAACTGCTAGCTTGTCATTAAATAAACAAGCAACACTAATTGCGATTAGTGATAGACAAAGATTGCCTGGAGGAAAGCTTGGAGTTGATGAGAAAGGTTTTAAGTTTTTTTAAACCCCACAGTGAAACCAAAATGAGGAAGAATCATTTGAACTGAGTAATAGGCTGTATATTTGGAAAAATCCTTTATTCAAATAGATGAGGCAAGTAGGATTTTGTTTTAATCCACATGGAGTGATCAGAGTAGTTCACCTTTCTACAGTACTGTAGCTAAAATGTTACAAAATAAAGACTCCGATTGACAGAAGGAGATGGTGATTACCATCTCCTTTGTATGCTGCACCTAGTGGAGGTTCCCACATCCAGGAGGTTCACGCTACCAATGTGGAGATAACTGAGCTGCTAGAGAAACAATTGAACAGTTATCGCTGATAGCTAGTTTTCATTTAAAGATAGAAACTTACACCACTAACAGGCTTAAAACACTGAACTGTTCAGTATGGAATTGCTGAGTGACTACTTTAAACATCTCAGGATGGGTGAGAGGAGTAGGACAAATATTTGGGGGAGCTGGAGCCAATATACCCTTCCTGTTTGTCAGCAGCAGTCTGAAGATAATGGGTATTTCAGGAACACATGTAGTGAACAAAGATTAACTTTTAAGGTACAGAATTTTACCAGCATTTTTTTTCCTTTTTATAATTTGTTTGTATTATTTTAGCACCCAGGAAACATAACCAAGATGAGGATCCCAATGCCTACACATGAACATTTGGGGAAACAGATGGAGCAGATGAACATTTATCACTGGTTTAACAGTTAATGCACTGCGGTACTCCAGTCATTGGGGTTGCTCTGTAATTCTTCAACAACCATCATGTGGTTAACTCCTGATAGGATCTGACTTCTTAATGGCACCCTGTGAGGTCCCTCAACCACTGGAGGAATAAGCACGTACAAAAATTACACAATTGTTTTTCAATTCATAATTTCCAGCGTGACTGTTCAGAACACTGAAAATCTGATTATACTATTGCTTTAACTATATGCTTGCAGCAAAAGTGAGGTTGTTATTAACAGATGAACCTACAGTTTATGTAGTGTATAAAAAGTTTCTATTTTTATTAGATCAGAATTGTATTAAAAACATGCTGCCTGTGAACATGAGCTTGCAAAATAACAGATGTTGTTTCCATAATTTTGGTTTTTTAGGCATGAATTGAATTCTTATTTTGACTTTTTGTATTATTAATCAGGAAATTCAAAGCATTTGAACTACAAATTTTCTGATGTCCTGCTATTACTTTATATGTTCCAGGTGATGTGCAGATATATTACAGATTATATTATGTTATATATAATAGATTATATTATGTTTAGTTTACAATATAGATGTAAACAATATTTAGACAAATCAATGCATGGTCTAATGCTAATTAAGAGAGTTAGAAGAAGGATTTAATGAGCCCTTTTGAGCTCTGTTCACATTTGCATTGTACGTATGAAATTAAGGTGACTATTTTTATTACAGTCTACATCATAGGTCTAGAAAATTCAAAATTATCTATACTTATATTTTTATAATTCTTTTTACTAAAGAAAGCATGAAAAAATACCTGCTATTCCAATGTTGCCTAAAGTCATCCAGGAAATACTTCTCTCTCTTCAGTGTCACAGGCAAGGAAGACAGGTTTCCACAGGGTGCGTGTCCTGCCACCCACATTTCCTTTCTGTCCTCCTAACAAGGCTTCAGATTCTGTCTGAGGATAGTGAAATAAGAAGGACAAATCTGCAGGGGATCCAAAGTCTGCAACAGAGAGAAGAAAGGAAAGGCATCTTTATGAAAATCCAACTCAACTCAAATCTCTGTGTCTATATTGCTAAACTTCTTCTCAAACACCTTCAAATTAAAGCCTGGAATTTCTCACAGCCGTGCTGATGTGTACGTTACGGCTTTTTCTTCTGAATGCTTAGAGTTACCTAGCCAGGAGAATATCATTATCTAAAAAATAAATGTAGTATGGAATATAGGCATATATGCATACATACACATACCTGGGCCAAAACTGTAACCTATATTCAGTGGATGGTGTGGTTTTCTCGTGCAGGTCTCAAAGCATAGCTTCCCCAAGAGTTTTAAAAGTTGCTGATCTTGCAGCTTTCCAAGCTTTATAAGAATGAAAACTTACCAAACTTTGATATTAATGTCTTAAACATAAAATTGTAATCTTAAATGTGGGAATAATAATCAAGGAAACACACTCCTTCTTATATCCAAGAGTCAATTAATTTTATCTGCTGTTTTGGCCTGACAGCAATTTCCTGATAGGAAGTAGAGCAAATTTATTTCTGTCCAACCAAGCAAACTGATTTTACCTTAAAAATAAATATATTCCTTTTATTAATACTAACATTCTGGGACTTGATCTGCGTAGCACCCATTTGCAATAACATATTTTTAATTGTGAGACACAATAGAATAAGACCTAATGAGGGTCAGACCCCACCACCTCAAATCACTGTGTATGTCTAACTCTGTGCATAACTTGTGATGGTAGTTCTTGTCAAGGAGAAGGTTATGGGAGTGAAAGGTCAGTCACTCCAACCCATGGCTGCTCCCAGCCCATGGCTACTGCCTTTGACGCTGATCTCATCTAGCATCTGACAGCATTCGTCTTATGTACCTGCCTGTACAGTTATTAACGCATTGACAAATAACAGTGGTCATATATTTATTTGAAGCATAAGGAAAAATTTATGTAAATGTTTCATACAGAAACGGAACATTACCTTCGCAGACATGGAAAAAATCCCTGGAGAAGCAACGGTTCTTCATTTTGCAAACATGGGAGTTGCCTGCACCTCTCCTGCCTTGATCCCAGCAACTCAAAAGCAAATCAGAAGTAGCAAGGGACAGTTAGTACTCCATAATGAGAAAGATAAATATGCCTGAACAAATAAAGATCTTGACAGTCTCAATTTAGACTTGAAAGGATGGTCAAAATCTCAAGCAATATGAGTCTCCCAGACTCAGCTCCTCTTCTGTGGATGCACCCAAGGCACATAACAGGACTGAGCTCTCAGCCACTTACTCACAACAGTGATGCAGCCAACGAGCTGTAGACATTGAGGCAAAGAGAAAAATTTTCATCTTGTATCTTGGAATTGGTAGATTAATCTGATCTTTTTCCCCTGCATCTTTATAAGCAGTCATCATTCTCTCAGTGTGTCGGATGTTTAACTCCTGTTCTCTTCCAGCTGACCTTGACTTCTATAAAACATAATTTCAGTGTCATTAGCTAACATCAGATGATTCCATCCCTACAGTATGGTAATCTTTAAATAAAACAGGCTATTTGAATAATTTCATGGTAACGAACATACTAATACATACACCCCAAAGAAATGGCCTGTACTTTCATTTAATTGTTTAGGATGCTCTGAGAGGTGGTAATGCAAGGATGAGAAAGAAGTGTCTTCCAGGGACTTGCATTAGACAGAAAACCGCTCTGACATATGGCAGTAGAGATCACGCTTGGGAGCCAAGGGAATTTTTAACATTTCTTCTTTGATGATTCAGAGAGGCTTGGTTGGCATATAATTGGAGCCCACCAGCACATAATCTACCAGTGAGAATAATTGCATGCCTGCGTTCAAATCATCAGCTTTCCAACTTCTTTGCCAGATAATCTCCTCAGTGTGGCTGAACTAAGTAGTAACTTTCCAAACACCAAAGGTTAATTAAGCTTTCCACAAGTCCATGTGTTGCTGTTTTGATAGCAACCTTTGGAAATATTACCACATAATCTTATGCATTTTCACATCAATGTGTTTTATAGTAGGATCAGCATTTGATTTCAATATTTATTGCAGCACAATATGGATTTTTTTACATCATAAGGCTTCAGAAGGTAAAAAAATCAGAAGAAAATATTATTTTATTAAAAAGACTTTGCTTAGTTCAGCTCTGTACACTGAAGTTTTCTCTCTGCTGTTCTTTGTACTCAAGGCTTGAGTCAAGAACTTGCATATGTCTCAACTCTGCTGATCTGGATGGAAAATGTTGGAGTAGGGATTGCTCAAACAGTGTTCTCAGTCCCCTTCAAAGCAAAGGCTAGAGGCCTGCTTTCTGGACAGGAGCTGCTGTCACTGTCACCAAGAAGGATGATGGAAACAAGTGACAATAGTTCTCCATCAAATAGATGTTCAGTCTTCATCAGATCTGGCTAAAGAATCACTTTGCAAAAATAGTGTAAAGTCTTTTTGTTTTGTGCATTTTGTTTAACCCTGCTTTTCATAGCTGAAGCTCTATCCAAGTTTGATGTATGTATTTACTAATTTTCACGTTATTTTCTGATTTCATATACTTCTTTGATAGTAGGAAACCAGACAGATTACTTTACATAAAACCCACTTCAAAGTAAGACATTTAAAAAAGATGTACTTCTAATTTCAATTCCTATTTTGTAGTATACTGAAATTACATTCAAATCTACATTTCAATTAACTTATTCCTAAGACAGGTCTTGAATTATAAGCAGTTGTAAGAGTACCCCTCTTCCTGTATGCAAAAACAGTTTTCTAAATATGTAAATCCTTGCAAAACTGCAATATTGTTGTACTTGGAAGGTTTTTTTCCTTCTGGAAATTGTTTTCCCCTTAAATTATACAGTTTATAGGCTGTCTGAGGCATTTGTATACTAATGTTGAGTGCAGGAAAATAGGTAAAGAAAAAAGGTTTTAAACTGATATGTCTTTAGAAAGTAATAAAAACCTGAAAATTAATAATGGAATCTTTTTAGTCAACCCCCTGCACAGAGGGTCTCTCCATTCCTTCGCTGTTTGAATTAGGTTCTTCTTGGTTTTCATTCACCCAGCATACTCAGAACATTCTCATTACAAGGGGGGAAATTTTGTTAGCTTTGCAAATAATATCTAGGTTTGAGTACAGGAGAACTATTTCTATTGATATTGTATGTACAGTGAGTGAATTACAGTTCTGGACTGAATTCCAGCATAGATTTACCTCTTTTGTGGGACGCAGGCTAAAACCATTTAGCATCCATGTACTTCATATCCTCTTCATCCTTCATTTCTGTAAAGGCAAGGAGAAGAAGGAAGAGTATCACAGCTAATACTTAGTCCAAAGAAACATTGCAAGGCTTGTTTATCACAGACTCTAAAAACATATTTTTATTATAAACATGTTAAAAGCTTCAAAGGGTTCTGTAATGACTGTAGTGTTTATATTTTTTGAAGTATGTAGTGGTCTTGCATATCTGGTAAGTGTTCATTGTAACAAGGAAAATCTTTCCTTTGTTTTATCTGTTGCTTCTATAGGTGCAAACAGCAAAAGATGTTAAAAGCAATCTCTCTTGATTTTCTAGTGCTTTATTTTCTTACTTTTCATAAGTCATGAATGATCAACTGGATCATTCAGGCTTTGTTGTTCTGAACCTTGTGTTGCAATAGAGAGAGATTAAAAAAAAATCCCCAAATCCACAGTTTTCACACTCAACTTCCATTTTAATTGATTTAACATAATATTCTGTATTTCAGTGACTGGCCTTGGAATGCTTACAGACACTATTTATGGTAACAATGAGTGAGTCACCTTTGCTAAGCATCCATAGCCATTCTGCTCTATCATGTTTTTCACCCATCATAAGAGACAAGAAAAAAATTATGCTCCCAGATGGTGAAATTAATTTGTCATTGTTGCTGGGGAAAAGGGATATTAATGCATAATATTCAAATACTTCCACAGACCTTGAAAAGTGTTTTTCATGAAAGTGCTAGCAATTCTCAATTGGATCTAGAGAATTAGGTACTCAATGTACTCCTAATTTTTTTCAATTCAGAAAGAAAAAACCTCAGCTGATTTACTTGGACTCTGAACATCAGTTTTAACATCTGCCTTTAGGCAAAACATAGCTAAAAATTTAAGAGTAAAGTGCTTAAGGCACATTTTTTGCCCAAGAGTTATATGCTGTTTTAATGAATCTGGTCCTCCAGTGAGAACTGAAAAACCCAATTAGGTTGTTGAAAAAGTAGGATGACCACTTGTACAAAAGCCAAGACCTTCTTTTCACATAATAAAAGCTCAGACTGTTTGCTACTCTACAAGAACATTTCAAGTTAATTAATCCTTCAATTTTCCTGCTAATCAGTCATTAAACCTGTCCTGATAATAATAATTTATGAGGTTTGTTATATAACTCACCTTGAATGATTCCAAGAAGTCAAATTCACATGAGATTTCATGCTGCAGTGACCACTGATAGAAATTTGTAACATCTGGACTGTCTTGGATCCTCACTACTTAATTCTTTGAACAGGCTGCTAACATAAGACCCATATGCCTGCGAGCATGCTTCACATCTGTAATTGATGTCCTGCTGTCTACTGGAACAATCTTCTGTGCCCACAAGATATTAAGATGAATGCTGCAATCATCTCTAGGGAAAAAAAATAAAAATCAGAAGTCTGTAATTTCTTCAGCGCTAAGCAAGCAGTTAATAATGCTACGCACTAGCACAGTCTGGCAAACTGCAAGTTCTGTTCAAACATTACTTTTATATTTAGGTAGGAAAGAGAGCCATTGAAAACACATCAGAAATTGTGATGAAAGCCTTAAGGACGATAAAGGTTAAGTAAGAGATAATTAAGAAATTTTCCCAAATCTCTAGTTTTCTGTATATGGAAAGTTGTGCGTTTTCCATGCAAGTCTCTGCCAGTCCCAATAGCACTGTATTTTCCAATAACAAAGTAAACTGTAACCTAAATTGGCTTCAAAGAATCCAAACTCTTGGCCTTTCACCAAGGTCAAAAACTGATTCTATGGCGACAAGACAGATTTACATGTGCAGTTTTCTCAGGTTACAGATGCAGAGAACTGTGGCATAAAAAGAACCCATCTTTAAAGGTATGGTTTGGAACTAAAGTTTATCTTCACTGTCTTAATTTCCTAGAAAATAATTGTCATAAATATTTAATTAAAATTTAGTTTTCATTTTCATACAAATATACTGTTATATGAGTCGTGTGAAATAATAAAATTTTTTAAAAAACTTTTGTGGAAATCACGTAATACGGAGTATATACCCCATTCTTCCCCTGCAGGTACATCAAAAATACATTTACAGGTCTCCCGCTATGCATGACTAAGTAGTAAAATACAGAGAGCAAAAGTAAGCAAAGCATAAAGTCAAACTTATGGAGAGCATATATGAACATCACTGAACTTCATTTAAGACAAGAGCTGAAGGGGAGACCAATTGCTTTATTTTACAGATGATCTTATGATGTTAACCTTAGAAAGCTATTAAACTTCAATTCTGAAGCCATATGTATGAGAACCAAAGCATCAGGAGGAATCTGTACTGCAATGGCTATCTGATTTCATGAGCAGTGTATACAAACATTTTCATCCATTGTTACATGCCAAATAACAAAACAAATCATCACCTTTCCGCATGTTTATCTTCCTGTTTTCTCCAGCCCTGCTAATGGAAGTCTAATGGAAGCTATTAAACCTTTTTAAAGCCATAAAGGGCATTAGGTCCCAAACATTACAGATAGGCTACTCTGACAGACTCATCTAAAAAATAATGTGTTAAAAAAATATGTTTTAATCAAATGATGTCAAGGTCTATCCATCTAATTTTATATACCGAACTTTGGAGCCTGTTTTAGTAGCCAGCAGACTCAGGCTTTTAAACAGCCCTCTTAAAGTTTCAGCAGCCTGTGGTTTGGAGTTACGCCATCCAACACCAGACTCCTGAGTGATGCACCAAAGTTGGAAACACAGCTATTTTATGTTCCCTCTAGCATCTATGGTGAAATTTGGGCTCTTCCAGGTGGCTATTCAGATCTTCTATGCCCTGGATATTTTCCTTTCTCCCTATTGACAATAAAATATTAGTAATTTTAGAAAGCCTTTATGATTTCAGCAGCATGATAATCCCGTCTAGGTTCCAAAGAGTTGACATTATGAAAATTTTTATATCACTGAGCATATTTTAACTGTGTCCTGAGGTGGAGAAGAGACAGGATCACTAAACCTGGGTGATTCTCAGCTATAAGGAAACAACCTAATACAGTCCACTAGTAGAAGACTGATTATAATAAGTCCAGATAACTACGCCCATGGGTAGGGCACTTGGAGCAGCAGCATTTTCCCCAGGAGCAGGAGAAAGAAGTCAGGCATTACAGCGGGGTCTTTGAAACCACGGAGATTATGGACACATCAACAGAGAAGTACAGCTTGAGGCAAAAAGCCTGAAGGAAATCACACTGTGACAGCTGCGCCCAAACTGCACCTTGTGCTTCCGAGAGTGCAAGCGAGCATGCTGTGCATCAAGAGGAAGGCTACTTTCAAGCATGACAAATGTAGCTGCCATTTGTTCAGGAGTCAGTTGGCTACTGCTGCTGCAAGATTAAATTACAACTGGAGGTGTCCACATCTCTTTAAAACAAGAACAGCTGGACTTGCTGTAGATTTGCTCATGATGTGTGTATATCTATTTAAAAGCTTGAGGGATAGGTCAAGAATCCCAAAGGCAGGTAGTTCAGGCACTAATGAAGGAGGGAGATGTGTGCTTTACTGGCAGAAGAATCCCATTTCACTTCTGCAGGGAGAGGCTGAAGCAAACAGCGCAAACTCTGAGACTCAGAGGTCACATATAAGAGGGAAAATTGAAACCACTAGAAAAGAGAAATGAAAAAAAGCGTAAGTTTTTTTAAGCCCTTAAAAGCGTGGGAGAAGAGCACTCAATAAGAACCACTATTGCAAAGTGCTCGTGAGGCTGAGGCTGTCTAGAAAATGAGACACTTAGCCTACCAGGGTTTCTGAGAAGGCAGAATTGGACCTGAAGGCAAAGGCTTTTAGACGACAGGTGCCATTTCTGTAGCATGTAATGCCCAAATCCTCCATGCCCAAGTGGTCAGGGCTGCCTGGAGCAGCTGGTGAAAGGAAAGTTAATGCAGCCACCTGATTAGCTTTGAAATGAGTATGTCCTCCAGGCTGCATATGAAAACTAAAGAAATCTAAATATATTTGATCTAATTATGAGGACACAGAAAACAAACAGAGAAACAAACAAAACCCAACAGATAACAGGGGATCCAAAACTGAAGATGAATGACTTTTCTTCCTTAAAAACACGAAATCTGAGCATAAAAATAGTTATTCCCCACAATTTAAAAGTTTTTATAGCCTTCCATACTCCTATAACTCTAGAACTTTTCCAAAACTGGAGTCACAGAGAAACATTAAGTATACATATATTCACACATATTTTGAAAGGCTTTAATTGCTTTATCAAGTTCACCCCTGAAAGTGCCTGAAGGAATTAGATCAAACTTAAAAAAACAGCTTTCAGGCAAAAAAGAATATAAAGGAAAAAAGGAAGTTCACATGGCTATAATTTGAGATAATTAGTAGTAGCTGGAAAACCTCTTTAAAAAGAGAGCACTTAGGTAGCCATAACTATGTACATTGCTCCACACTCCACAGAAATAATTGCCCTAAAATGCCTGAGCTAAAATTAACAACCTATAAAAACTTTCAGGGTAGGCCAGCTCTTAGGACAAATAGTCTCAGTGTTGCCTCTTAAAGGCTGTTTGTTCAGTGATGCTCCTGCTGCAGTAAAAGGGAAAATATCTGCAAGATATCTGTCAAAGGGCTTGTTATAGCAGGCTTGCCTCTGGTCCAAACCAAGTACTGGAGTCAAGTGAAATCAGCAAGGCAACAACCAAAACTAAGTATTAATACTGTAATATAATGAGCTTATCTTTTATTCTTCTATATTTACTATTAAAGATGAAGATTATGATTAATTAATTTGCCTTAATCTACCAGTCACAAGGATGCATAGACCTTCCAGTAGACAAATCCATATCAATTATATAAAATTACATAGTTTACTAATTTAATTCAATAAAAGCCCTAAGCTAGGAAGAATTATGTAACTGCCTTCAGCAAGTGAATAAAAGAATCATATACGAGCTATGAATGAATGAGCTACAATCAAACATGAAACATCTTTCAGATTCAATATGCAAGTACTCTCTTCCTGTGTAAATAAAACTTGCCAGACTTAAGTCTGTAAAACTTATGAAGAAGTCACAGTTTAGAGCAACAGCATACCTATAAGTGCATTTTGAGCAAGAACAGGCTGGGTTACATCTTCCTTTCCTTCTTTCTTTTTTTTTGTTTTTTCCTTAAACAATATTTACAGTGCCATTTTACCCATTATTTAGTTTAAAATATATTAACCTCATTAGCTACAGTTAGACTGTTTTGCTACATTCGTGTGAGGCATGTACATTTAGAGGGTTTTCTCTCTACTTATNAAAACAAAACAAAAAAAAAAAAACAAACAAACAAAAAAAAGGTGTTCTTGCAAGCTAGAAAAGAAGCAAAAGCAAAAAGACCATTTCACGGTTACGGTCAAAACCTCAACACAGGGTAAAACGACTAGAGCAAGGTCAGGTGTCCTCCAGGAGACATCTTCTGCAGGGCGTGCACAAGTCAGCAGCTCATCTTCCACCAAAGGAAGCCCTTTGCCGGTCCCGGCATAGTTGCATGCTCTTGGGGAAACTGCAGGATGTAGTGCAGTCCAGGGAGACACGCCATTGTTGTTACACCCGGGGATATTTCAAGGTTATGTTAAGGACATAAGCAGCCTCCAAAATAACCTCAGTTTGGAGAATATGAGCTCTTCAGTGCTTTCAAAACCATGCAGAAATACCTTCCTCATAAAAGTAAAATAACAGTAAAATAACTTGAAGTTACCATGTGCTGATTTGCAAAAGCTGGATATTGTCTGGTTTGCTATTGAACACAGAAGAAATAATTTACTGTATTTGGAATATCTGGTGATCTGGACTTAGTTCTTCTACCCTAGTCTCTCAAACATTAATGTATTGTTTTCATTACTGGAGGTAGGGTGCCTCATGACAAAGAAAAATGTCCACAAGACACTGGATGAAATCTGATTGACACAGAGCAGATCAAAAATACCATTCCTACCATTACAAAGTCCATCGTAAAAGCAGGGATAATTGGTGATACCTTCCTGGATGCCCTCTGAGCCAAAAGATAACAGTTAGATATTAAAAAGAGACTAAGTAAATCAGGATTTAATAAATCACCATTTGGGGATGTAGTAGCTGACTGTCTCCTACAGGTGTAGAGCTCCTGCCTGGAGTAAACAGCCCTCTAAAGCAGAGCAGCGATGCGCTGCTTCTTCCCCCCGTTGCCATCTCAGCAGCTCTACCTCTCCCGCTCTGGAACTAGGATTTCGGCAAGGCACCATGGGTGATAAATATACAGTAAAGTGCTGGACTGTCGCTTTTGTCAGTTGGCTTAATCTACAAGCCATATATGACAGAAGGAACAAAAACAGTCATAGTAGTTAATGTGATTAATTAGTATCTAAATCAGCAGGCCATTGGTAGCGGTCCTCCCAGTACTGCACTAGTAATGGGTCAGAATCTTGTCACTGGAATGCAGCTAATGAATGTGATTAATGACAGAAGGGAGTGACATACTGGACATTCATTTTTCCTTAACTTTACAGTGTTAAGCAGTTTTACCCACATCCTCAAAATGATAGATACACTTAATCACTAGTAGTAGAAGTCCCATTAAGTCCTCATTAAACTTCTATATCCCGTGTATAACCTTGAACAATACATTAGACACTAATGAGTATATTCTCCTTTCACTGTGCACATGACTCTTATTAACGCGCTCCACCTCCACAGCGATGAGTGTGGTGTGAATACCCAGACGGACACTGTTGGAGGGGGTTTTCTCTGCAAGCCGCAGAATAATGTCTTTTGACTGGTGGAAGAGAGACAGTCTTAACACTAGCTGTACAGACAGGCTGCGTGTATTTATTTGCATTGCACTTGAGCCCTAAAGGCAGCCCAGGACCTCGCTGTATTACATGCTGTACAAACACACACAGAGGACGCCGGGGCTGGGCATGATCTAAAAAAAGCGATGTTACAATACTCAGACTCCAGCTCTATTGTTCCGTGATTAATAGGCTAGGTGCAGTTAGAAGATGGCGTGCGGGTGTCTTTTATACTATTCTTAAAATTAGTTAGCCCCACTGTTAAGGCTATAATTAGTTATACAGTGCAATTTTAGGCAGCAACACACCAGCAGGCAAATAAAAATAAGTATTTCGCAAGCTGTTTCTCATCCAAAAATGTTGATGTTAATGTTATAAAGCATCAAGAACGACTGAGAAATCCCAGTGCTTTCCAAAATAATGAGGTCAAGTACAGGGATTTTAGCTGTGATCAGATGAGTTCTGTGCTCAAGAGCTCATATAAAGCCTTATTGGTTTCATTAAGCCATTGAGTTGGGTTTCATTGAGCCACTGAGTACTTGGGAAAACAGTAACATAGCGTTCCTATTCTATGCAATGCACAATTTCATTTTCATGTAGGTAGCAAGAGACTGATTTTCCTTTATTTTCTTTTTCTTTGAAAATTTATCCCACAGTTTAAAAAAACATCAAAAAGGAAGGAGTAACTTATGTTAACACCTATTAATTAACTCAGTTCAACAAAGTGTTAAGTATATCCTTAGATCAGAATTTATCCTGTTTAGAGAAACAGTTTGAAATCTAATCAAAGACTAGCAATCTGCACTCTCTTCAATCAATCTATGTGGTGATTCATGGACTGGTTAACCTTTTTCTTTCCAGGGGATAAAAGGGAGCTTAGACCAATAGGTGAGTTAAGAAAATTGGAAAACTGCTTCAATACAGATCTGGAAAGATGTGGAAAGCAGTTGAGGGAGGATCACAAAATCTCAAGTGCTTAAATTAAAAGGTGCTAATTTAGATTAAGAAGGTGCTGTTCTTTCAGCTACATTTACAATGCCCTCAGCTGGGTTATGAGAACTGGTTGTATTCATCTTCTAGCACTAAAAGTCAGAGCTTCAGAAAGTGAGGGTGACTTCTACAATTTATTGTTACTTGAAATATTTTGAGTACCTTCAATAAGACATTTATCATTGCAGGACAAGAACTATATATAGTATATAGAACAGCACAAGAAATTACTGGAGAAGCCAAAAGTACCACTGCAGCGTTAAACAAGTGAACAAAAGAACAGCATCATATGGGAGTATATAATTATCTGCATTTCTTTTTCTGAAATACCTTTATTCCAGTTTGTCTTGAAACCTTGTCTTCTAAAAGATTACTTCCTTCCCTCTTCTAAAAGATCCTTTTAAAAGATGACCTAAAAAAAAGTCTCTTCTGTGACTTTTCAGCCACATTTATATCTCTTGAAGATCATCCTTGTACATCAGAGATAAAAGTAGCCTATTACTTTTCCAAACCTAAGGAGAAAATATATTGTTTAAACAATACATTGGAACGTAACTTATCTGATTTTCACAGTGAACCATATGTACCTATTGAAAACAAAGATTTATGATAATGATTTTCAATTTAATATAGCTATTCCATAAGATGACCTTCATTGAGCTAATAGAGAGCTAGGGGTAATTTCAGTTTCTATAATTCAATTTGCAATGCAGATTAAGAACTGAGAGTTTGCATGTTTTATACTTTTCTAATGCTTCTCTTTTTGTACCTTTACTGTAACATATTTCTACTTCCACCACAGATTCAATATGATACTTGATATTATTCACAATTATGAAGTGTCATAATTAAGCAGCGGATCTAAAAGATACTAATATTTTCAGGCTGATTTTCAAATGTTTTCAGCATTGACAGTAGTCCTATAGTATTTCTTGGATAGCTTCTCATCTTTCTTCAACATTGGTAGAGAAATGCTTGTTCATACTCTTCCCCAGTTTATTGGAGAAACAGCATAATTGTGCTTCTGTGAAAAACATTGCCCTACTCAGCTTTGAATAAGCTTTGTTCTGTGCAGGCAGCTTCTGTGGCCCTAAACACTCTGAATGCATCATAGGGATATATACATTTCACATGAATTAATTCCATCTAGAGCTAACCCTCTAACCGAGACTACAGGTTGAGGTTACCCAAGTGAGTTGTATCAGTTCTTTTGCTTAAACTTTGCCATTCCCCAGGTGCTGGGCTGTGGTATGTACTAGCCCTCAAAACTAGAGAGAAGCTGCAGACAAAAGTGATGCTGGTTGTTTTCCCCTCAAAAAAAAAAAAAAAAAAAATTTATAGCTCATAGACTGCTTGATTTTAAAAAATTACCTCATATTTAAGATCCTAATAACTTTTACATAAGTAAAGCTAAGTTAACACTACGAACTCTATCACAAAGACTTTTGTTGGGTACAAGTTACCCCCAAACTCATCCCAGACCTCATTTTGGTACACTGTAGCTAATGCAGTTGCAGATGAAACACCAGAACCTGAGCCACAAATCTCTAGACTAAATGATACAAAAAGACTTTCCTTTCCTGAGGTGCTTCCCACCTGAATCCACTGTTTCCTCCTCACACAGCCCAGGAGGAGCAGTCTGATATGACACGTGTGGTAACCACAGAAAGAAATGGTCAGATCCTCTCTGTGAACAGCCTCCTAAAATTGTTAACTTGCTTTGCCTTCAGTAACTGTCAGTTCCCTCTGTTATACTATTATTGCCCACAGTGAAGGACAACTGAAAAACATGAATAGCAATTGTCAGTTTCCGTGTCTTGGACCGTCTGCACAAAGCATCTGTTCTACTTTAATATAATATATCCAGAGAAACGAAAAGGTGTGAATAATACATATTAATTGTGATTTGAAGTGGAAAATTAAAATAAGATGGGATTCATTTAACAAGGATGATTTCTCTCATTTGCACTTTTCCTTTAGATTGCATAATACTTTGCAGTATAATCACAAAACACAAAGTATTGTTTTAATGGACTGCTTAGACACCTATAGGACAGACAGCTCGTCTGTGCAATGTTAATCTCCCCTGTTTTGATTGCAGTGTTGGTTATGTTAATATTCAAGCATAAGCACCATTGCAGACATTAGTTTAAAGCTGTTTTAAATAGCTATTTGAAGAGCACTACAGGCACATACAGGAACATTTCAGTTGAGATCTAATCCTGCTCCAGGACATTCAGGTAGCAAAATCAAGGAAGTAGCAGCTGTGGCCTTCTAAGAGCACACTCAGTCTTAATTCTGTTACAAAGAGATCTCAGGAACAAATAAACCCTTTTCCAGACAAAAGCATTGCCTAGGACTTAGTTGACCCTGAAGTAAAGATCTAAAGATGTGAAATGAATCTTACTTTGAAACTACTTAATTTCTCCACGTTTATGAATTAAGCCAATGATGGCTCATCACTCATAACTATGTAAAGGTCCTTATCACACTGGCATCTGAATTCAGGCCAAATGAATCCTACACACATTCAGGAATAATGTATCAATAGCAAACAGCTAGAATGAAAAAACAAATATCAGGGAACTCTGGCAGCAAGCCATGAGTCAAATCTTGGAGTCAAATGGAAATGTACTTTACTTTTAAAATACGGGAAAACAGTCTGCAAGCATGTAGTGGGAAAGAGAATAAAAGTTTAGCTGAGAAGCCATAAGTACAAACTTTAAACACACAACCACAGCAAGAGGTGCCTTGTATATATGAGCAGATTTTGGACAAATTAAGATAGTTTATAAGTATCTTCATCTCCAGTGAAATGTCATTGGTTTGGCTTGTTACCTGCTTATGGTGCTGTATAAATCATCTGAGATTAAAATCAATAGAGGTACATAAATGAAGATGCACTAGCAATTAAGTGGATGGCTGAATAGGTCTGCCTGGGATGGAGTCCAAAACAGATTGGAGTTTCAGTTCACTCAGAAATTTAGCTGATTCATCCAGGCAGCTAAGCACGTTACCTAAAATGAAACCTAAAGCCATCTTTATTAATTTTCTAAGCATATGCTCCATCAGAACCCCTCTCTTGTGTTAGCTGGAAGGCATCGTGAAAGCCTATGTGTTACTGAACTGGGTCAGGGAAGAAGCAAAAGTAGAGCTTGGGAGGTGAAGGTGTTTCTCGATCCTTTTGGTCACTAGTTACCTGATGCCTCAACAGAAAGAGGACTTAAAAAGTTTTAGTAACACATAGTGGTTGTGCAAAATTCCTGACAGGATACCTAGAGAGAAGAATGTTCATTTGAGGTATTTCTAAATTGCAGTAAATAACAACAACAAAGGATTTCTCAGCGTGCAAACTTTTATCAAAAAAGCTGACAGTTGTGAACAAATTTTCATAAAGATTTAGGTTACTTCCATGCCAAATCTAAACCATCTTTAGCAAACCCTCCCCAAGATTGTGGCCCCAGATTGTAGATGGGCAATGTAGATGGTAACACTGTTTGAAAAAGTGCCAGACACAACTCATGGCTGACGGGAAGGAAGGTGAGTAACTAGTTCAGTATAACTCCTAGGCATTGCAATATAGTTCACAGGCATTAAACAACTTTCTAGGCAGAAGTATACATATTTTAACTCATACCAAAAGCTGTTGGAATGATGTTCACGCACCTTTGAAGAAAAAGAGAATCTGAACATCTCATTTTCTAGCATTAGATACCCATATCATAAAATTTTTAAAAGCTTAAGCCATACAAAACAGGCACATTATTCAACATTAGTATTTTTCACCACTTAAAAGTCCTACAGTAAATCTCTGTGCTGATTACTAAATAAAAGCCGAGCCTTTCTGGGAATATGATGACCACTGGCCTATCACTTACATATATGACAATGTTACATATCTTCTCCAAAGCAACTGTTATCCAGCTCGCTGTATACATTTGTGTTATAAAGTAATTTCCCCCAAATAAGTGCTTTTAAAAAGGGTCATAAACCAGCATGCCTTAAAGTCTAGTAACCACACAGAGAGCTGCATCAAAATCCAGTTCTCTCCTTTCTGAAATTTAACATTAGAAGGAGCATCACTATATTTCTTCTCAGCAAGCAGGTCTTAAAAGCCAATCATGTTGTCAAAGCTGTTCCCAAGAATTTTTTTTGATAGGAACTGGGCATCACAAATGATTTTCGGATGGAAATCAGACAGCATAATTTCTAAGGCATGACAAAAGAAATATATTAGAAAAAAAAAAAGACCAAATAATTCCATACTCAGGACAAATTCAGAAACAAAGAAGAAACTTCTTGCATTCCAGCCTTCTAACTTGTAACACAACACAGAGAAATTACAGTAGCATTCCTACATTTAGCAAATGAGAAATGTCAAAATAAGGAAGGCAGTAAATCCATACAGGAGCATGAAAAATTGATTTTGAAATAATGTTTTCTGCAATCAGATGCTGTTTCCATGATTGATTCTTTCAAAATTTTATACAGATATAAGGTCTTAGGCTTATGTTTTTGAGGGGGAAAAAGCAATTCAGCAATTCCAGAGAGCACTTGACGTAAACTTGCATTAGTGGGTTTTTTTCATTGTTACCACAAATATGATACTTCATGAAGCCCAACAGTATCATTAATAGACTTAAATATTTATATGCCAGACTGCTTTATGCTTTTGATTTCACTTGCAAATAAATTAAATCTTTTTTTTCCTACAGTTTATCTATTCCATAATAGATACCTTTGAGAGAAATGCTATTTTCTTTATTTGTAAAGACTACCAATTATTTAACAATCTTTAAACATACTGTTGGATAATAGAATAGAAACCAAAAAAGTAAAACTTCTACATTCCATAAAACTAAGTTGCCTTTAATGTGTCCTTCAACTCTTAAATTAAATTCATCCATTTTATGTCAGGATAGGAGTCAAGTTAAATGTGTAGGACTATCATGTTCATTTTTCATTAATAAGAACAGTGAAAATACCAATGGAATATTTTTTAAAGTCAGGTGTTCCTGATCTATCAGATAGAAAAATAAAAAAATCTGTAACATCATTCACAGTATAACAAAATTCAAGATCAAGTGTCTCGTCACTATACAGGTTTGACCACACTTAAATTTTTACAAAATTAGCATACTATGACAGAAATGGTGGAGTTCATAAATTGAAAAGCATACAGAATAATTTCCCTGAAACTTTTTCAGAGCATTTGGAATCAAAATTATTATATGTAGAAACTATTGCCAGAAATTAAGCTGAAACACATTCTCCAGGAATCCCTATTTCATCTCAGTGTCCATAGAATAAGCATGTTTCTCTAACACTTTGGACTTCATCAGAAGCTAAGACAAAAGGACAGGATTGTAAAGAGGAGTAATACAATGCAGAAGAAGGTGGGAAGTGATGCCATTTTTTACTTGGATTTAGGACAGTCTTACAGTTTTACCTTCATAATGAAATGCTGATTTGATGTGACACAAACAACAACCAGTTTCTGTGAAGGTGTATAACCCAGGCGATGTGGTGAAAATTGTTTCTGCTCGTGGGAGATGTCATTTTCCTCCATTGCTGAACCACTCTGGAGGGCTATTGAGGTGGGGCAACAAGACAAGCAATTTCAAAAGGTCAATCTCACTAATTTTCCATAAAATCCTCATTTCTGGCAAGAAGGGTCTTCTGTAACCAAAAAGCATGACCAATGCTGTTCAGTTTCATTCACTTTTACTCATTTCTTCTTTTCCTAAGCTAAAATTTTGATGCAATAACTTGAAAGTCCCTGGTGAATAGGTAGTATCTTCTTGCTGTATCAGATGGGAGAGAAAAGTACCTAGAGCAGAAGTCAGATAGAAAACAGTACTAAAAAGTAACTGTTAAATGCTTAACTAACTGCTAGGTTCGTAACTAACATTAATATGACAGAAGTAAAAAAAAAGTGAATGCCCGCTGATACAGACCACAATAACCAACAGAGCTACTGGCTCAACTATGTCAGTAGACAAGACGCTATATCAGGCTCAAGATAAAGTCTTCTTAGTCTGTTCTTTCTCCTCCTCCAAAGTTCAGTGACACCAGTAGCCCAACGCCTTCACACTGTGTGGGGTGACCACAGTTCCCAAGGTGAAAAAACACAAGCCAAGCTTCCTGCTACATTTTCTACCTACACAAATTCCACTTCTTCATAAAGTACTTATCCTGAACTACCACGGTCTGTTTCCAGATTTCTCATGGCTACATATATCTTTGTAGTTTTGTCACATGAGAAGTTTTCTATCGAATCAAGGTCTGTGACAACAGGGAGCCTCTGACTCACAATATTACTGTAGAAGGAATAATTTCAAAATTCAATTTTTTTATTGCAAAAAATAATGTAAGATGTACACTCAATGTATAGTAAGATACACTAAAATGTACATTCAATGACACCTATATACACATATTTGCTCCTACTGCCTCATATTTACTATTAGTTTTCAGTAAAACCATCAAAACAATTGAAGATGTTCTGTTTATTAAACTGCTTAGGTAGCATCTTCCAAGTTTATCTCCTGAGTGACTCCTAGAAAAGCGTCTGTGATCAGCTCTCTCTGTCCTCACAAGCAGGAGCAGATTTATACAGTTTATGGCGTCTGAGTGGAGTGGGCCCTTGCAAAAGCTTTTTTGCGCTCTTCCACACCTGAGGAGTTGGGGAGGGGAAGTTCTTCATCCACGGCTGCAAAAATTTGAACTTGTGTTTCTCTCAGGAGGTAAAGAGCTTTGATACCCAGACCACTTTGAAGCAGTTCATGGACTCTTTGGGGTCTGAGAATGGCAGGTTGAAAACTACTTCTCTGTAGCAAAGGGTTTCAGAGAAGAAGCTACTTTGAACCAGATAAACTCAGAGATAATGTCACCGTTCCCTTTTCATAACAAGTGGGTGAGGAAGGAGGCTGGTCAAGTGTTTATCTTTTCCAGCCTCAGTATTTGCTGGTGATGTAGTCATTCTGCTTGATGTCTTCTTTCCTACTGCTGATAACTTTCTAAATTTTATCATAAAAAAACCCAACTGGTGGGCCACTTTTACTGTCAGTCACACCTCTTTTACCACAAGTTATGCATGTGATATGTTCAAGTGGTCCAGACTTCCAGCCTTGCTATCCCAGTCCCAGGCGGAGAACCACCATATAGATGTAACCAAATATTCTTTTAAGTACCTGTGCACTACCTTGAAGACTGTAACCCAGACTGCAAGTTATACCTGTGGATGTTTCCCCCACACTTCTTACCAACAGACTTGGTGTTACTAAATTAATATCTGGAATTTCTTCATGCTAGGAGCGTTCGTCTGGATGGATGCAGAGTCCAGCCCCCTGCCCCATGGGGTGTAAGCTCTCTGGGGCACTCAGAAGGCTTTGGGATTGAACAGTGTCTCTCGTTACCACAATATTTGATCACTGTTTGCGTTTCCACCATCTCTTGCTGTGCAGCATTTCTCAATGTGAAAAACCAAATGTCAAACTATTGCCAGTGATCACCTGCACCTTTAGGCTGGATGGGCTGTTGCAGGCATGCCATGCAGCTCAATTCAAATATCATTTAGTGAGGACATTTGTGTCATTTACAGTGATTACAGGGGCCAATAATAACAAAAATATATTAAAAAGCCAAAGAAGTGAGTTTGCCCTGCCTTAGAAGTAATTAAGTACTATATTGCCCAGTTTTTAAATAGGTAATNATTACAGGGGCCAATAATAACAAAAATATATTAAAAAGCCAAAGGAGTGAGTTTGCCCTGCCTTAGAAGTAATTAAGTACTATATTCCCAGTTTTTAAATAGGTAACNACTATATTGCCCAGTTTTTAAATAGGTAATGGATAATTACCTATGGTAATGCTGTTTATTTATCCTTATCCTTAATTTAGGAGACTAAGTTTGAGTCTCCTAAGTTTGACTGTGCCAATACAGTAACAAATGCTTTTTATTTTCTTTCCCTAGTTTATGAATGTTTCCACTCTCCATATCACTTCCTCACACGGTTTCCATCTAAGTAGTTTCCCACACAGGGAAAGTCTGAGCTGAACAGAGTAGTGGATCGTTAACAGCTCTCCACAGTTATTGCTCTTCCATATGCTCAATATAACTTTCTAAAGAATTTAAAGTCTATTTCTTTAATTGCTTGTGTGTTAATCAGGCTGGGTTGAAGGCATGAGGCCATCACAGTTCTGAAAGTGTATCAACAGTTTTGAAAAAGCAATAGAGCTGCAGGTCTGAACTTTATTACAAGAAGTAATGTTACTGCAGAAATCAGAAAAACACATATGCTTCATGGATTTGAATAAAGCATGTGAGTAACCAATAAGTATCAGAAGTTACGGGTGATGACAGGCTAACAGACAGCTTTTCAGTATACTCCATTCTTTCACCTGAGGTAAAAATTACTCTCCATGGTGACATATTGCTGAATAATGACAGCATAAAGAGACATACCCATTTCAGCTCAACTGCTGAAGAATCGATGAATGCCGTATAAACTGGCTGTTCATACTTAAGTGTCTGGGATGGAAAAGGCAGTCTCAAAACAGAAGAAATAGCTAACTGAATCAGATTTTTGATTAAAAAAAAGAAATCTGCTGTTACTTATACTTATGTAGGGTAAAAAGCATTTTAAAAAGAAAATCCTTGACATTATCAATTTATTTATCTAGCTCATTGTTTATGATCCTTCTCAAGCCCAAGAAGGAAAGCCTCCACATCTGTCCAAAAGACCCTTCCATAATACCTTAATTTCACCAACTTGTTTTCACTCGTAGCCCTCAGCCCTAGCTGAAGCTTACCCACTGTGCTTACAGCACATTGCTGCCAATGCCAGAGGTCCTCCTGTTATACAAAAAGGGTTAAAAAAAAAACCACAAAAGGGACAAGATGACTTGCCAACTTTCTCATCAAACTGGCAAAACCAAAGGGTTACATCCTGGTCTTTATGTAGTTCCCAGTAAGGCACTGGAAAGCCTGTAGAGGGGACGAGACAAACTAGCTCCGGGTTCCTGCAGTGGTTGTTGGGATCCAGTTAAACATGTCTGGAGTTGCAGCTACTCAGAGACGTTTCATTTCTGGGGATCAGAAAGGGAAAATGTCTCATTCAGATTTGAAGTTATCTCTTCATATCTCACCTTTCTGCTTTCCATTGTGCAAAAATATCCTGGGCCGGAGACAAAGGGATTTCAGAGGGAGAAAGGGCATTTCAGAGGGGGATGAGGCATTAATCATTGTCTGTCTGTCTTTGTCACTATTGTCCCACCAAGGGCGAACACAGAGGGCAACAGTAGGACCATTGGATTCCTGGAAAGTTCTGCCTATCAAACATCTCACCAAGCCCCATTTGCTCAGGTGTGTTCAGTGCTGATAACACAAGCGCAAGCAGCTCTGAAAACAAAAGGAGACCTTCAGACTACTCAGTCACTCAATCACAGAATCAGGAGAAAATTAATATTGCTGAAGAACTGCTGTAGGACGTGAAGAAAGGAGGTTTCCTTATTAGAAAGAGAGTGTTTTATCTTTCAGTTGAATAAATATTTCCCTGTTTCCACATAACGTTATTGCTAGCAAGTCTGTGATAGCAAGTCTGTTATTTGGCATGTCACGGTCTGTGTCTTACCCAGGCTTAGCTGAATATAGGTGATATCATTCACACAGAAACATTTTTCCCCTGAAGTTCTCAGCTCCTGTTGTTTACATTATCAGGATACACAAGGTTTGGCGAACACAGGTGTATCTGAAGCCTGGCTGCATTCGCATCTTAACACTGAAAATTCCAGCTTACAAGGCTCCCTTTTTCCCATGCTACTGTTGGTACTGTATGTATAAACACGAGTTTATCTATGTCCTACTTCAGAGACTGCTTTTAAAAGCTTGGTTCTAGGAATCTACAAAGTTAATAAGGGGTTTTCTTCATTCTTGCTAGTGATCAGAGAAGGAGGATTTAGATACCAAAGGAAACACATAAGACAAGGCAGGTTAAAGAGATAAAGGCCTGTCTCCCTGACATGCTCAGTGTATGTCAAATCTCAAGGTCAGTGTGCAGCTAACAAAAAGAACAAGTGGAAAAGCAATCTACGCCAAAGAAAAGCTCTGAGCTGTGAGACCTGTGCCTTGCTTTGATGATTTCTCATACTGTCCTGCTCAGAGTGCAGTCTGGTTCCCATCACCGCTGCAGCCTGCAATACCCTCAGAACGCATCACCCGTGCCTGGCCTTGAGCATCTGCCCCCGCAGAGGGACCAGGGCAGGACATCTCCTCCAGGGAACACATACGCATTACATTAATAAACTGGCCGCCTAACAGGACTGTTCCTCCACATAAAAGCTACAGAAATAGCAGCTTTTCTGCAGAGAGGAAAAGTAAGAGGAGTTAGTTCAGATGCTGGCACTAAACCTAAGTTATTTTTTTTTTTTTTTTCTCCTAACCAAGGTCTTGGGTGACCTAAAAAATTTAGACTTTTTGCTTTCATTTCCAGTGGGGTTTTTTTTCCTATTTAAAAAAATATGTACTTCTGACAAATATTTTATAATGTAAATGGACTTCACCAGGCGGCGTGTCTAAATTGGAGCTGCTTTTTTATTTCAGCTTGTCCACTAATGGTATTACTTCAGTCTCCAAGGATCTACCTTGTACTCTTAAGTTTTCTTTTTTCAATATTTTTATTTCCACCACAAGATACCTCCAGGTCACATTGGTTAAAAACAAGGAGGGGAAAAGTTAAACCCACACATTTAGAGATGTAGATGAAAAATTTTTGGACCATAACTTTGTTATTTGACATAAAGTACACAAACTGCTTCAAAAGAGGGTTAATAAATTTTTTAAATTTTAATACATTGGTTAATATGGTGCTGTCCCATTTTTCATAATGAGTCCCACTCATCAATTTTATATTCCTGACTGTTGCAAAAGCCACATCTACATTAGTATATTGTGCCCACGCACTTTTATTTAAAACTCACTTGAAAGGTTTTTACAGATAACACTGAAAACAGATAACCGGTTTTTGTCACCAACTTATGAATTACATTGAGGTTTCACAGTGATTTTCCATGCATGAGCATCCTAATTCTCATTTTAAGATCATTTCCAGACTTCATGAAGGAGAGTTCAAAAGTAGCACTAAAGCATAATTTAAGTGTCCAGGAATCAGAAGACAAAGAAAGCAAGTTCCTCCAGTCAATACCTGAAGCTTTTAAAAACATTCAAACATGTTTCAAACATTTTGAACTGGAATACTGTGTATGTAAATAATCATACATTTACATTTGCAAACTGAAGCATAGAGGGCAAAGGGATAGATAAACTGCATTGAATCACACAAGAATCATTAGGAGCATAAAAAACACAGTTTAGAGATTACATGTCCCCGTTTCTGATAAATGCATTCAAAACAACATGGGGGATTTTTTCTGACTAATGCCACTTGACAGTAGGTTACCAGGTTTTTGACTGATCACAAAATCCTCATGAAGGGAAAATATATGTTACTGAAATATCTACAGAAGACCTCAATGTACAGGAATGTAATACTGCCTATACTTATTTCAGCATCAGAAAAAAAAAAAAAAGTAGCTCCTTAAGCATGCTGTCATTTACTGAAGGAGGCTAGGAAAGTTTTTAGAAGAGTCACTTCAGTCACAAGGAAATTCTCAGACAGCACAGGTGTTCTCTCAAAAAAAAAAAGCACGTCACTGCCTATATTTAATCATTATTCATGTTCTATATAATTTATATATAAATGTATATATGTAGTGGTTTATATATGTTTATTTTTACATATTCATATAGAAATTCCTTTTCTTATAAGGATGGAATGAATCCACCTTTTTGATTCATTACGCTCCAAACGGGAGACATTCAGCTGTGTCAGAAATGAAAGCAATAACATAAAAACACAGTCTGTATCTTCATGCAAATAATTTCAAAACAGAACTGATGATAGAAATAATCTCGAAAAGCAGTTTCAACACAGATATCCACACCAGCAAGCACGCAGGCTTCCAGAAGGGCTGCAGGTACTGTACTAACAGGCTGCCATTGTGGGATTCTGACTCCTGGTGAGATCCTCAGGCGTTCACAGATCTGTCATTTATGCCTGACCGTGCCCCAGCTCCACCAACAGTACCAACAGACGTAAAGCACAGGGAAGGTGCACTAACATGCAGAAAGCATGTCTGGCATTTCTGCTCTTTTTTCTGCCCCAAGGCCCACTGGTTAAAAAAGGAACGTGAGCTGAGGGGGAAGCAGAATTAAAATTGCCGTCTCTGCCCACAGGGACCCGAGCTTGCATCAGCCAGATCCCGGCTGAGCCATCTGCAAAGTGCCCCGGGCACAGCCAGAGGGCTGCTCCGGGCCAGCGCTCCCTCAGCCCGCCCGCAAGGAACCATGCAGTATAATCAAATATTCACTAGGACGGAGAAGGGGCATGAGCAAACAGGAGCTCCAGGTCCTTTTCCAGTTCTTGTATTTTAGAAGGCAGTGCAGAAGGGGAGCCAGTGCATGTCACAGACCTGTCCCCTGGCATTTCCGACTGATGGGTGTGCATGACTTCCACCCCACTGTACTGCTTTTGTGGGATCGCCCATTTTGGTGGATGTTGCATGAAAACACCGAGCAGCTAAGCATGGATTCTCCCAGGTCCCAAAGCCCAAAGGTTCAATGTTGTTAAACTTCTGCATCTTTAGCATTGTGCACCCAAATAGGAAAGCAAATGGCTAACTGAAGGCCAACAACATTACTCAGGTTCTATTAAATAATGAAACTTCATCACTGCCATCTCTTCTATTTGTATAGCTCCAAGCATCAATCAAGAATTACGCCCACATTTGCACAAACCCATGACACAGACGCTCACACAGAGATTGTACTGGTCCTATCATCAGCTGCGTCAGCGCTACGGTACACACCAGATCAAGGGCACCACATCCTCCGTACTTTTGACTCCCACAACCAAAGAGCCACCTGTCTGAATTTCCAAAGGTGCGTTACTAAATTAAATTTCCAATATCCAGGTAGGTGGCTCAAATTTCCCAAGTGCTGAGAGTCCAGCAGCTCCCAGATAAAGTTGCATCTATACAATCTATACAATCGTATTTGACCTTGTAGATATTAAGTCAAATCTTAAAGAACTTTTAAAAAATGTCTCCTGGTAATAAAAGGTATTCTGAAAACAACCAACCAAGCAAGTCGCTGCTATCAGTCTTATCAAGACCTGAAAGTTTTAAAGGCCTAGAAACCTTATGCAATCCCAGCCAGTATTATCCACTGNGATAAAATTTTTCCCTAAGGAGAAGAGGGCAATGGTTTTAGACTGGCTTTTCAGAACAGGTATCCTGTTATATGTCATTTATATATACAATAGATACCCTTTTACATTTTGATTTTTCTTCATTTCTGTACCTGTAGTGCTGGCGTCTTCCACACGTTTAAGGAAAATGAGGAATATTAGAAGAAAAAACAGAAGTGGTGGGAAGTGTCACTCACTATGGCCCAGCACAGCATCGAGCACAAGTGGGATATTAAGCTTGTANCGAGCACAAGTGGGATCTTAAGCTTGTAACAACTGCCGTTATCTGATTCCCCTTCCTCACACCTCATCATATGCAATCCAAAAGCTCTAGAAACAGCATTAGTTAAGTCTTACCGCTTTTTGCCTCAGGTGGATCCAAGACAGTTTTAACTAAGAGACTATTCTTTTATATTCACCAGAAAAAAAATATTTTAACCTGACCCAGAACTTTCTATAAATCTTCAGGAGATGAGAACAGTCGCTGGTAATTAGGGTACTGACATAAGAGATGGCATGTATTGGTTCCAGGTCTGTCCCCTGAGCTGTACAGGTAAAGCCGCTCCTCTGAAGACAGTCTGAGACCACCACCTCCCAGCATGCTATATGCACAGCCTGAGTTCAAATCTCTGCTCTAAATCAGAAAAAGAAGCACTAAGGAGCTGCATCTCCTATATTGACAGAGACCGGCCTGGTTTTGAGAAGGGGGCATAGCCTACTCAATTAATTAATCTGTTTGCTTTCCTTAACAAAGCCTTAATTCAAAGCAAAACATATGTTTAAGAATGGGAAGAAAAATGAACCAAAAACCAACCAACCAAACAAACAAAAAAAAAACACATAAAAAAATCCCCACAGCTTTACTTTTACATTTCCTCTTTTCCACTTCGTTTTCCCACTCCCGGCAGCGCTGCTCAGTGCTTACATGAAGCAATTCCAGCTGCATGGCTTTCTGCTCCTATTCAACTCACTGGGCAAACTAAAAGCAGGAACTTAGTAACATTTCTTCTCCTCAAATTTCTTGTCTCTGTGTTCATTAAAGGATGTGCTCTGTAAAACCTGGCTGCCGACATCCTCGGTGTAGCTGTCTGCTTCAGAGGTGTTCACAGGAGACTTACCGTATTCTCAGCTGAGAGCCTCAGGCACATCAGGGCACAATTCACTTTCTCTGGTACAGCTATCCAGACTGGGATGTAGCTGTCTAAACTTAGATGTCTAATGGTATTTTAGATGTCCTAGGATATTCCATCCGGCCACCACACCTGCAGGACACAAAACTCCCATAGCCCGTGGCACGCCAGCCAGCCCAGGGCAGACGACGTGGATACTCAAAGGCTGCACCCCCTTTGTTGTTTTGGCCTGGAGCACTAGAGCACTGTTGAAGTAAATCCCCAAACTGTTCCCAATTACTATGTGTCAGGTTGTTTGACAGAGCACTTTTGGTGTGTGCAAACTGTTTTCCCTTAACAGGTTATAACTAAGCCAAAAAGCCCACTGCACGTTTGCAGATGTGCTCCGAAATTTAATAGGGACATATGGATCCAAACCCATGACTGATCCTTCAGGTAGTTTCAAGGCACACATGACAGGGACACCTAGATCAGGGACCAGACTAAACCTATTCTGAAGTAAAGTACCCAAATTACATACAGGGAAATTTTAAATTCCTCAGCACCAGATGCTTTGATCTACAGATCTGCTTCTGATGTGCTGACTTAGTTCCTTGGTAAGCTACACCCCATCCACTGACAAGTAAATGAATGTATGAGCATTATTCACTTACTGTCTGTTTTATTCTACTTTAATTCTGTGCTTTCTGTGACCTACATTTACCTCTCAAAATAGCAGACAGAAAATTAAATTTATTTTTATTATTACTACTATTACTATTACTATTGCTATTGCTATTAATTCTATTAGTATTATTATTACTATTATTACTATTATTATTTTTTCAGTCAAAGAAAAAACATGAAAATCATTTATCAATTATCAAAATTTTAAAAGGCACAGACAGATTCCAGGCTTAGACAATGGTGGGAAAGGGCATCAGAACTGCAGGTAAAAACACCAGTTTCCTGCTACTTGCCAGAAGATAAATGTCAAAAAACAACAAACAGCAAACGAGAAGTGGTATAAGTCATTCCCCCTTCTGATCGAAATTAGAAGAGTCAATTTTTGGTCCTGTTATAAAATAAATATTCCTGTAACAACTTCATATTTCTTTAACCTTGAGGACTTTAAAATCAATTAGACCTTTGATCTAGAATTTAAACATCTAATTTTTTTGGCCACTTATCCCAAATTAAACCTTCTTACTAACTGAAGTTACAACTTTGAAAGGACAGGTAAAGGTACTGAAATATTTGCACAGTGTATTATCCTCGAAGTCCAAAGTCAATCTTCGCTGAGGAACATGAAAAACATGCTTTTATTAAGGGATTCCAACCCAAAAGAATCATTCAAAAACTTACACTTTTATAGGTGGTAACAGAAATCATTTCTTTGATTTAGTATGAAATTATCTGTCTTTCAGCTTTTTAATCGATGTCAGAGGTCACCCTTACAGTTTGGCAGCCAAAAGGCTGGCTCACGCTTTGGGCAGACTTTGGTTATTTGTCTCATAGCAGACAGTCCTTGCTGAACAGCATGGAAGTGCAGATTTCCCCTTTTACAAATATCAAAAAAGAGCGAAGTTCTTTAAAGTCTAAGGCTTTTGCATGCACTTACCTGCAGTTGCATAGTAACTATGCCCTTCTGGGATGAGATGTTCTGTTCTATTGAAAATGCTTGCATTTGGCTACGGAAGATGGGTACACTGAAAGATTACACTTTTTGTCATGATTTAGATAGGCAAGGCTGAAATGTATCAGAAAATACAAATGCACTAGCTATTTTTCCTTGCACACACAATATTTAGTTCTGACAAGTCACAGCAGAACCATATCCCTCAAACCAGCTACTTAGTGTGTGCAGGAGTTCAGCCGTGGGTGTAAGGTGCATCTCTCAGGGCTAGTACAGCGGCAAGCTAAATTTACCTGTAATCCAAGTACATAACACATCAGGGATTTTTTCCCAGCTGAGTTCATCAACAGCCAAATGCAAGAGCACCCGTGCCCTCGATGTTTCATTTGAGACTCAGCTCAAGAGTCTTACAGGCAGAATGTAGATGTATGCACCAGACAGTGAAGTATAAAAATGTAAATGTAAAGATCCAGTAAGTCAGCTTTACAGCTGACATTTCAGTATTCTTTAGGAAGATATCCTGAGCTAGATGTATTTTAATGTCACAAGTTTCACTCCTGTTATTCCATGGAGATTTTCTTTTCTTAATGCCCTCTATAAACTTCCANTCTCTTCAAAAAAAAAGAAAAAAAAAAAAAAAAAAAAAAATTCTTCCATCCATAGTTATACTAAAGTTTGAAGTTATAAACAAGGTCACCAATACCGGGTATAGCTGCTGCCCCTCTCTTAAGATGGTGGTAAAAAGCAGGTAATTGCCTTTAGGAAATCAATTATCTGAAAGACAAGATTCTTCTAACCAAGACATAAATATACTAAGAAGCATCTCAGAGTCTGAATTAAGCAGACAGGGAAGATTCATGTGTCTCATTAAGAGAAACATCACAGAAATAAGCAGCAGACAGCCATAAAAGACAAACTGTTAAATTGTCTTTCCCAGTGTAGGGCTCTGTATGCACTTACTACTCTTCATGTTTTATAACTGCTCGAGTTAATGGATAAATCAATTATCTAATTGTTGGCACAGGGACAGATCCTTACAGGTTTCGTCTGCCTGGATTTGTTTGCTGAAATGACGCTAAACTCACTTGCACAAGCTGGCAACCTCATCACCACAAAAATTCAAGAAGACAATTCAGAATACAGCAATTTGGTAGTTTTGGGATGCAAACATACAGTTAGGCCGGTGTTTCTCTATTGGAGTATTGATTGTTTTTATTTTTGAGGTACGCTGACAGTGTCCAGAATCAGACCGGGGACGTTAATCATCACCAAAATGCCACCAGGCTCACTGCCATTTTCTTCTCTGAACATCAGTAACAGATATTTAAAACCACACTGAATAACGCACACAACAGGAATAGGCAAAAGATGCCAGCTGGGTTCACAGAGCAGTGCATAGTCCATCTCACCAGTTAAGCACCTGGGTGGAAAACAGGCAACAAAACAGAAGCTGTGCAGCTCAGTACCCCCGACAACCATCTCTGAAAAGCTGCTTTTTCCCTGAGGATATCAGGGAAACTTACAGAAAGCAGCCAAATTTGGGGTTGTTGATCTATTTTCTCCCACTAGCCTGTATGTGGATTAAATCCCAGAAGCACACATTAAAAAGCAAAACAGACTAGGGGAACATTTGAAATCCAGCACTCCTGAGAGAACCGCCTGCTTACTTGATAATACTCTACCTCCTGCAACATACCAAGTTTTTGACTGTGCCTGTAAATATTTCAATGTCTTGGATATGCTTTAGTTCCCTAACAACACATGAGGATTTCTTGAAATAGTTATTAGCATCTGTGCTAAATTGTAGCATTGTCAGCCTAATAATAAGTTGAATTCAGAAGGGTTCAGTTCTGTTTTCAGAAAGTTTTTTCATGATCTAAGGTTTTATGCAGTTAGCTGATGAACTAATGCCTCGGAACCATCCCTTTTACAACAGAGGGGAGAAAATGAAGGCAAACCTAGCAGTACATGCAGATTAAGTTTACACAACCTCCTGACCCACAAGGCCATGCAGGTGAGTAGCTGATGTCCCATCAGTTGAGCCCAAAGCCTCAGTAGGAAGGTCTCTCCCTCCACTCCATTTCCAGAAATCAAACTCCAATATGAGGTCTGGACACTCATTTCTCGCAGCAGAGGCTGGAGACCAACATCAGGGACACCTCCTCTGTGCCATTTCTGGAGGATGGCATCGAGCACCCCTTCGCAGCTCAGGCATGTGCTTGGCAGGGGGAGGGAGGAGGTGAAAGCATGCCCCTGCATGAGGCTCTGCCTGAGAAATAGCTGCTGGGAGTTGGAGATCCCTCACCTCCTCTCCCAAACCACTTACTCTGAGTTTCCACGGCATCAGAGACATTTACAGGCCTAGGAAAGTCACCCCTGGCTCTGAGGTTTGTTGGAGATTTCAAGATGCTCTAGTCAAAAAATTTTAGATTCAACAAGAAGCAAGTGGCAATGCAGACTCACGATACAGGTTTTATAGAAAATGTTGATACCGGCATGATTTTAAAAACTAACTAGCCCTTTAAAAGACTAGGATTGAAAAATAAAAACTCCTAAAACATTCTATTTGAAAGCAAGCTTAATAAGGAGAATAAGAGTTCTGCCAAACTGGGATCTTGTGGCCTTCTCTTCCTTTCATCTACTCCTTATTACCTTTTTTGTTGTTCTATTAGACATATCATAGTCACACAGATGTGGCACTAATCACAGGGTAGGAGTTGCCAGCTGCCTGGGAGGATAAAGCTACTCTGACATTATCCCATCAGGCACCCAACAGTGACTTAGGAGATACAGCCATTTAGCTGACCCCCTTGTAAAGAAACAGGTGCCATCTGAGCATGCTGGGAAATCCTTTCTAATGCAGTCAGCTCCCCCTCTACGGTTCGTGGTTTAAAATAAAAAAGGAGATAGTAACGCCTATCGTTTTGCACACTGAGGTTAAGCACAAAATGCTGAGGCTTTCAGTGGGAGTCTTGCTTGCTGAAGATAAGTGCGGTTTAGCATGTTACCCTAGTAAAAAATATTTCTGTACTGAAAATGAAAGATGCCTGGGGGGCATCAATTGCGCTTTGTGTTTTGGACTTGATTTTAGTCTAATATCTACAATGGAAGTTAATTCTGCTCCAAAGCTTGGGTACAGATAAAGAAGCATCAAAATTCTTCCCTTGAAAACATTCCCAATTTTGGAGGAAGCCTGAGGGGTAAACCTTTGACCAACCAAAAGATCCAAGGACTTTGGTAGGCTTTCAGAAACTTGAGACTGAAATTCAGGTATGCTGTATAGTCAAAATTATCCCAGCTTTCTAGTGCTTTGTTGTTGTTGCTGTTGCTGTTTTGGTGTGAAGACCTCATCTGGCTGCTCTCCTGTCTTCTTCTACTCTTACAGAATATCAACGTCACCAAGTTATTGTGATATTAAATGCATAAATATTTGCACAACGTCCACCTAGTAAGGTGGTAAGCACAGTAAAGATATCTAAGTGCTGACTGATCTGTGATGTTGTTTCACAGGAAAGCATATCCGAGAGAAGGACATGAATCGAGGCAGGGGAGGGAGAACAGGGACAGGCAGCAGGAGGCACATACATCGAGAGCTCCAAAAAGCTCCTTTGTTCCCACGTACAAACAAGGCATAAGCATGGCTGGAGCTCATTCTAGAGCTGTCACACCCCAGAAGGGTCCCAGGGAAGCTGCCCTGCCTCAGCTTCTCATCCCTTGTGAGCCATTGGAGATGACAGAGAATGAGCCACACCAAAGCCAGGCACGAGAAATCTGTCTCCCAACCTCCATGCTACACCAGGCAAAAAAGGTGACCTGCACCCTCGCTCCCAGTATGGATGCTGAATGTGTTGCCGTGCTGAAGGGGACATGGTTGTCTTTGGCTGGGTACCACGTCTCCAAAGCAGCATGCTGGCCCCACCGCCCTGCTCCCAGCTCCCCAGAGTCACCTCAGCAAATACCTCTTCTTCCTCCTCCACCCTTTCCACCCCACACTCCTCACCACCCACCGTTTCCAGCCCAAGCTGAAGCGAAGCATGACTGCACCAGCTGCGTCTGGCAGAAGGTGGCAGGAGGAACATAAATCTCCATGCCACCTAAATAAGCACATCCTATGGCTCCTTTCTCCCCTCCCTCCCTTCCCCTCTCCACTCCTCCCTGGCTGATGAGCTCAGTGTGGAGGTGGATGTGGCCGGTAGCAATGCGAGACACAAAGAGGGAAGTGCAGCCACCAGGTGGTCACCCAGTGACCAGGCTGGAGAGACGTGGAGATGTGAGGTGTGCAGCAGTTCTCCATGTGCCAAAGGCAAAAATACAGGTGATGTTTTATCAGACTGCATCACGGGAAACTTTGCAGCCACGGATCTTCACCATTTTCAGGATTATGTGGAAGCTGAGAAAGAATCAGAAAGATTACCTAAAAGTTGCATTTAGGAGCCGAAATTGACACAAATATGCATGCAGTCCTGTGGCAGAGTTATCACTGCACACCAGTCATATTATACCAGAAATATGACCAAATGAGGATCCCACCGCATTCAAATGAGCCCGCGTGCCATGGTGAATGCTGCATCACTTAGCAAGAGTTGTAGCTTCCACTCCTAGCTCAGGACCTCTCCTCATGGTTTCTTGTATTTTGGTCACTCCTTTCTGCCCCACAGACCCCTGTAATGCCAGTGACGCTGCACACATGAGCAGCTCTCCCAAAGGCATGCAAGAAATTCAAAGAATGAAGTCTAAACCTCCTCTTCCTCCTGCGATTCTCATTTCGTGCGCTCAGCTACACCACAAGCCTCCTTTACACTCTTAAATATTAACACAGCTATGCTCTTGATGTGAGATTCTTCATTATCATATGAATAAATGATTAATTGTCACCATACCAAGCAAGTGCAACTTTTATAACTACATGAATCAGCACTGTGCCAAACCCTTCAAGAATAGCAAGTGTGTTCCAGTATTTATTGCACTTTATTGCTTCCTGGATCATTTAAAAGGAATCACTGACAAACAACCATTTACACAGGCTTGAAAGTTTGCCTCGGATGTACTGAGCGGTTCTGTATTTCAAAATGCAGACATACCTTCTTTCCCAGCAATTTAACTCTAGGCCTTTGGCAGAAAACTCCACGGCTTGTCCAGCAAATGCTACTATTTGCAGTGGCACGTCTTGTGTGTTACCAGAAGATAATTTTAATGAAACTTTGAGCATAATTTTAAGTACTGTTCTAACAATCATGCTGGCTTTGGTGATGTTCTCCATGGGTTGCAATGTGGACATTAAGAAATTCTGGGGCCACATAAAAAAACCCTGGGGCATTTTTGTGGGTTTCCTTTGCCAGTTTGGAATTATGCCTCTCACAGCCTTCTTGCTGTCCCTGGCCTTTAACGTGCTTCCTATTCAAGCTGTCGTGGTGCTGATCATGGGATGCTGTCCAGGGGGCACAGCCTCCAATGTCATCGCCTACTGGGTGGATGGAGACATGGACCTAAGGTAAGAGCAGCCTTTCTCGAAGTAGTTCATGTGGATTTTTACATTGTAAACTTTATATTGAAAAGGACTGTCTGATTTTTTCCTTAACTTCCCGGCCCATGCGGGGTGGAGCTTTCTTCTTGTAAAGATGTTTGGTTACTGTAATAGTAAACAGTAAATATAAGCAGAATAGCAAATATCTTTGGTTCACTGAGAATTCATGAGGAGGACAGCACAACAGCATTGTGTATATTAGAAAATGTCTTTATTGTAAATCTTCAGATTCTGCAGAAAATAGCATTTATGAAGAGGATAAGATACTAAAGATTATGAAATCTTTGTCCAAGTTTGAACTACTTTTGTGATTTTGTTTCTCCCAAGATCTTGGGCAGTAAAAATAAACCAAAGGATTTTAAGATCTGAATCCTCTGTACAAAATAGTGGCTTTGCAATAGTCCTTGAAGTAACGTTTCTTGAAAAAGACCACCTGTGGAAAAATATTTTCCCTCCTTTTGTGTTCTAGACGATGAATAGACAGGCTTAGACTTTCTCTTTGGGAACTAATACAAATGAAAATCACTTGCGGTAATTCTATCTGCTCCTGGCACCTTCTGCAAAGTCTTCAAACTGAGGGAAAGTTTTACAGGCCAGGCGCCACTGATTAAGGCAGCCCTGCATACTGGGGGCAATGAAAAAACTCCTTTGTGGTGAAGTGTGATAGTCTCGGTGACAGGGTGCTCTGAACTCAGAAACAGATATGTAAGGCACCTGGCATGGCCTAGGACATCAAACATGCAGGAGAAGTGAACCCTACTTTTGACACAAATTCCATGGGGGGTTCATTAACTCTAACAGCTTTTAAAAATGAGCCATCTTTTTATTTTTATATCCTGATTACTTTGCTCTAAAATAAACAGGATCATTTCTCCGTTTCCCACAGAGTAACATAAATTGGAGCGTTCATCCAATTTATCATATGCCAGTTTGAAGTAGAAATGGAAAAAATAATAGAAGTAAGAAAGATGTGGATCTAGGCCGAATAGACTAAGAATGTTAATATTTGTAGCTTTAATAAGACATTTTTTCCATCCTTTGAAAATAGTGAACTTTTCTGTCACATACAGGTGTTAATGTAATACCAGCTTTCGAATTATGTATGAGGTCAGCTCTGCTAATCACCAACTTCCTCACTGCAGAGGAAAGCCCAATGATATTAGGAACTGTAAGACACTTAATTTCAATAAATACAGGCCTAGGAAATCACAGATGGAAAGATATCCAGCACAAGTCTGAAATTCTGTCCTAATCTTTCCTTGGAAGAATACACTGAGCTAGACTATGCTTTCTCAGTTCCTCATGTTCCAAGTCGCGCCGCTGAAATCAGTGTTAAAAATCCAAATTGATGATGCTATAAAGACGAGTAGGGTTTATATCCCATGATGCTGTCAGGGGGTGAATTAAATTGAAAATACCTATAAAATGTTGTTCTTCAAGTAAAGACCATTACCTTAAGAAGTCGAAGACTTTTGGTTACTACCTTTGTGACAATAATGCAGAGACCAGAGGATGTGGGAGGTACAGCAGAGAGGGTAATGCAAGCATCTTCAGTTCTTGATAGAAGAATAACAGTATAAGTATCTTGGCTGGTTTCTGGAACCAGCACAGCATTATAGAAAGCCTGCCCATCATATCAGACAAGGTTTGGTTTGTAACTGATAATATTTTATGTTTATATAAAACAACCCATCACCATTGTCTACAGTCCTGCTTCAAAGCATCCCAGTGCAAATAGACAAGTTAGAACAGGAATTAATTTTCTACTGCTCATATAGTCACAGGGAGGTGAAGTATGAGGTTTTATACCTTTCTTAGTAACTCAGATGGAGATTATATCCTCTAAAGCTTCCCATAGGGACATCTGGTTTTGACATCTCTTGATATTTCACAAGAACAACTGCTTCTGAAACACCTTCTCCTCTCCTCCACAGCTCCCCTGGGAGGTTTTGAGAGCACAGGGACTGGGGTTAGAAAATGTGCAGACTTTGGAGCAAGATGTAGTTACAGGGACAGTACAAAGATGTAGGAAATATGGAGGTAGGAAAAATAAGCTCTTTTATCCATTTAGGGCTTTACCTGACCTTAGTTGTAGCCCATGGCTCTTTTTTCTCTCTGTGTAGGAACTGTCTTGCCAGAGTCTCCTACAAAGCTCTGTTCAATGACTCCGAAGCAGAGAGTGACAGGAACCAAAATTAATGTGGATATTTCTGTGGGCTTTGTATTAATTGTTCTAGATTTCTCTGGATCTGCCCAGTTCGTGGGATAGGATCAGTAGTCCCTTTTCTGAGAGCAAGAGACACAAAAAAGAAATCAGAAGTGAGGCTCATAAGGAAATTTCCAAAGTCGAACCCTTTCTCATTATTTTTATGTTAGAGGATTGTGATTTGTAGGTATAATTTTATCTATTTTACTCAGATTCTGAGAATTTCCTCCTTATTTTATCTGTCTTGCCTTTTCCTCCTTCTTCACTCCTGTAGCAAAATGCATCTTTTAGTACAAGGTGTATCAGGCTTGATGGATTTAAGACTTTATATTTTTAAAACAGAAATGTTTTTGCACAAACCACAGAAGGAACAATACTTATGCTCAGCTTCACTGAGTAATTCTCAACGCCTACTCTTTGGTCTAGAGCGAAACAAGCCAGAGAAGGGAATTTTATTACATCACACATCCTAGATGATGAAATATTTTTTTTTAAATGCTGTTGACTTTGGAGTGAAATTTTAACACTCTAGAACTGCTGGTATAATGGAAAGCTCCGTTTTATGTCCGTCTGACCCTGTCTAGCCTGCCACCCTCTCAGAAGCCAGCCGGACAGGCAGCATGCAGACAGACTTGCCAACAGACCTTCCTGATGGCCGTCTGTCTGACTGCCTCATTTGCACTGAAAGTTATTGTTCTGTGGCTGCAGAACACATTGATATTTTATGTTCCTTTCTTTTCAGCAGAAGCTATTCCTTCCATTTAGCTTTTTTCTAACCTGATATACAGGATAAATTGACTGTGGCCAGCAGCATTTCTTGCCCAACATTTCATAAGCTGTGAAGTCGTAATAAGAAAATGAGAGAGACTATAGCCTAGCATGAGATGAACTGTCACTGTAACCGATTTCTTTGCAGCATCAGCATGACAACTTGCTCCACACTGTTTGCAATGGGTATGATGCCGCTTTGCCTCTTTGTTTACACCAAGACGTGGACTGATTCTAACGCAATTGTACTCCCCTACGATAGCATTGGTGAGTCCTGTGAACCAGCACTTTCCCTTCTGATACTGTCCTTTATCCTCCCTCTAGTAACAACCACCTTCACTTCAGCATCCTGCAGAGTCATGAAGGAATGACCCCAGAATTTTAAAAATATTCATCCTCCTACTTTCCNCGATAGCATTGGTGAGTCCTGTGAACCAGCACTTTCCCTTCTGACACTGTCCTTTATCCTCCCTCTAGTAACAACTACCTTTACTTCAGCATCCTGCAGAGTCTTGAAGAAATGACCCCAGATTTTTAAAAATATTCATCCTCCTACTTTCCAGTAACTTCCATGGTACCTGGATCACTTCATTTCATCCACAGCTCTGCAAAAAAAAAGACTTGAAGTCATTATAAATGTTGTACAGATATTTATCACAAGATTGTGTGTTTTTTTTCTTTCCAAATGGTTTGGAGACCTGCATGGTACTGGTATAAGAGTATAGAATAATGCATACAGGAATAGCTGCTTCCCCTGTGTTTGTAACAGCTTTAAGGCACAATCCTGCAAAGTGCTAAGTTCTGAGGCCATAATCTGGCAAAGTACTTAAGCACACGTGGATAATTAAGCAAGTGATTAAAACTGCTGAGTCTCTTTGAAAAGCTGCAATCTACACAGCCAGGAGTGGCTTCATTTGACTTCCTGTCAAAAATCTCATCCAGCTACAAAGAGAAAATAGTCAAAGTATTTGGAAATACATGCTCCAGTGCTTTGCAGAGCTGTGGCCCTAGTGCTTATCAAGTGCGGTTCCATGTTGTGCTAATCTTAAAAGCCAGCAGAGTCACTTTCATATTCTTCGGTTTCATTTCCCATTGTCCCAGGGGAAAAAAGTATCACATACATTGCTTGTGCTTTCAAAGTAAATACTGGAGGGGGGAGGCCAAAACAAAAGAAGCTTTAAACTGGTTGTCGATATGGTACAGTAGCGAAACACCTGCAGACAAAATGAACATTTAGTATAGCTACTCACATCACAGGATAGTGATGATTAGCACACTCAAATTTCTGTCTGCCTTTCTGATGCAGGTGAATGAACATGTAGCTCAGCAGAATGGCAATTACTTCAACAGGCTGCCAAAGATAACAGACTCTATAGAAAAGCAAATGGGCAGGTGTGGGTACAGCGTGTGTGTGTCCTCTGGGGTGCACATACCAGGAACATCCTCTGAAGGTTTGCTCCATACCCCCAGCCACTCTACACGGTGTCTGTCCTCTCGTGAACTTCTGCGCTATACGTGGGCTTAACTTCTCTCTTCTTTTTTACAGGAATTTCCCTGGTAGCTCTTATAATTCCTGTTTCGTTCGGAATATATGTTAACCACAGATGGCCTAGTAAAGCAAAAGTCATACTTAAGGTAGGATATATAAGGCTGAAGCATTAGTAATTATGGGCAAATTATGGAATCAGTGGCACCACTGAAGCAGTGCATTGCTATTCATAGTATTAGTATCTGACTTCATAAGAGCCAGGAAGTTTTCAACAGAAAACAAATGAGACACTGCAGAAATGTATTGCTTTCCCCCTGCACAAACATGCATGAGTTGCATACATTATTAGAAACCATCATTATCCAAAGAGCCTACTTTCGTCTTCAGCTACAACTATGTTAGTAATTGAGTTCAGTTTATGATGTAAACCGAAATTGGAAGGAAAATCATCAGGTCAACTGGAAGCAGTTTTTCGATGCAAAATAAAAACATGAAAACATTCTGGATCAAAATAAACCTTTCTGCTTTTAAACCAGTTTATTGATTTCTTGGGGCAATTCTGAGGATGAAATCAATTTTTATTAAAAAAAAATTGAAAATGTTCCAACTGTTAAAAAAATCTAAAAAACTATTCACAAAATTCAACTATCTTTGCAAGACAGTTTCAGATGCATCAAAAATATAGGGGTTTTGGCAAAAACTAGTCTCACCATCATCATCGTCATCATCACAACAACAATAACAACTTAGTTGCATTTAGTGTTAACAGATAATTAATCATTCTGAACTTTAGGTTTAGGCTTAGGTTTAAAGTGATTGTCAGGCATGCTGAGTACCCTTGGACTTTGTCAACCATTCTTAGTTGACACATATATTTTCTAAATTTTCTTAAAGAAAATTAATCTGGCAACTTGTTATTCTACCTATCTTTTGTTATCATGTCTTTGCTATCAGCTCAGGAAGCATAGAACACAGATAAGGTCCTTTTAAGTCAATTCATTTTCTTAAACTCTTACCTTATTGTGTTGTATTTTTAAATGCACTCACAGCTTACTTATGAACTTGGATACTATTGAGTGCTGGTTTAAAAACGGTACTATTCTTGTTTAATCAGTCAAGGGAAAAGCACGGACTTGCACTCACATGAAAAGAAACTCTACTTGCTCTCTCAGCAAAGCAACGTTTCATCCTCTTTCTTACCAAGTGGGTGAGCAACACACAGTAGAGTGTGTTGACAGTTTGCTTTATGTAGGACAACGAAGCGTCAAGTGAAGATTGAGCCATAAGTGTCAGATTAAGGTCCATATAGTGAGAAATGGAGATAAGAGCACAAAGACAGTGCGCCAGGTGAAATAGAAGAGTTTCTCATGGCCAGACCATGTTTCTTCTTCCAAGGTGCATGTGGTTAATAGCTCAGTCAAACAAAAGTATTTGTTCACTCGGTGCTCTTAAAAAGGCTTCTGCCAAAGACTGATGAAGCCAACTCAATGGGAATACACATTTTAGCTGAGAAATAGATTCTCCTAAGCTTAGGCCCAGAAGTCTGCCGGTGAGATCCCTGGCAACATAAGCCATAAGGGCAGACATTGCACATGGATATTGAGAAGAGTGAGTTATCACTTTTTTTGGCAAGCAACAAAGAAGATCTCAGTACATTCAGCCACAGGAAATAAGATCGACTCAGTGACTATGTCTATGTAGAAATGCTGTATGAGTTCACAGCCAGTTTTCAAACACAGTTTTTCAGCCACATTAAAGATTTACTCCTCCGCTTGGCAAATAATTTCCTACCACTAACAATCTAGCATCTAGTTAATATACTCTGTACGAAGCCCCAGAGTGTGACTGCCCGAGAAGTGGGGTGGGAAAGCGCATTATAGTAGATATTAGGCTGTCAGTTTCCCAGCAGCTCTGGGGAAATTTTTCTAATGTGTGCACCATCCCTTGCTCACATCACACCTGTGAAATTATTTCTAATCTCCAGTTCTAAGTACAATTATAGCAAAGGCTTCAAGAGACTAGTTTTATAGGTGTCTGCTATTGATACCTATTATAGCTGTGCCATGATCTATATCTGTAGTCACACATTGAAGTACATCGTACATCTCCTGTTTGGGAAAAATGGCAGCTATCTAATCTGTCTGCCTGCTGTGAATTACATTGCCATAAACTTTAGGTTTTATGTTTAATGAGATGTTTCAGTGACTCAGAGACACCCACTGGCATGTTTGACACTATGTTTAACACCATTAAATCTCATTGGGGTCTGTTATTCATACAGTCTTTCTTCTTTCCCCTCACAGGTCGGTTCCATTGTGGGAGCGATCCTCATCGTGCTCATTGCTGTGGTTGGGGGAATACTCTACAAAGGCTCCTGGATTATCTCACCCAAATTATGGATCATTGGCACCATATTTCCAGCAGCTGGCTATTCTCTGGGATTCTTTCTGGCCCGTGTAGCTGGTCTGTCTTGGCACAGGTATGAAATTCTCTGTGACAAAGACCTGTAGCCTTCTTTCAGCTGTGAAAAAAAGTTTTATTTAACAATTAATCAACGCTAAGAATGCTCCCTAAACATTAGCTACAGTACAGAGTCACTCATTCCCCAACCCTGTTTCTGGGATACTATGTGTAGATAAAACTTTTTTTGTGCATATTTTTATTTACAGATTCTGGTTATACTATTTCCTCAAATCTTTCATACATCTTCCCCTTGTGCGTCCATGTCCTACACTTGAAATGAGTGAAACGGACCTGACTTATAAGTGGGCTGGGACTGCCGTAAAATTTCTCATGAAGATGCAACAGCCTACAATTTAGAACATCATTACAAGAGAGGGAGATAGTGAGTGCTATATACGTGGCTTGAAGGTGGACCACAGTCCTTTACAACTGCTGAATTTCCATAGGTTTAGGATGGATATTAGAAAAAATTTCTTCACAGAAAGGGTTACCAAACATTGGAACAGGCTGCCCAGGGAAGTGGTGCAATCACCATACCTGGAGGTGTTTAAAAGGCAGGTAGACATGGTGCTTAGGGACATGATTTAGTGGTGGTTTTAGCAGTGTTATGTTAACAGTTGGACTCGATCTTAAAGGTCCCTTCCAACCTAGGCTATTCTATGATTCTATTCTATGAAATTGTGTGTGTTCTGATGGTAACAGCCATATGACTTGTGGAGTGTTTTGTTGACTATGTGAGCTGAAGGATACCATTTTCTTAGTTATCCATTACTGCAGGTTTCTTGCTTTATCCAAACTACTAAAAAGCTTACAGATACACAGGCTGCTATTTCACAATGGTCTTTCTATTATTCCCTTTAGATGTCGTACAGTGTCTCTGGAAACAGGAATGCAAAACACACAGCTATGTTCAACTATAGTACAGCTCTCATTCACTCCTGAACAACTTGAACTGATGTTCACCTTCCCACTCATCTACAGCATTTTCCAGCTGTTGTTTGCACTACTAATTCTAGGAGGTAACGTACAGATATTTTCTATTATAGCATTATAATTATCAATATTATTATCAATCTCATTTTTCATGGATATGGAGAAAACATGAAGGGATAAAAATAATCAAATGGAAAAAAAAATGGAAAAGAAATGAGCATCGCCACTGTGCTGTGCCCTGTACATAACCAGGAATATACAAGGCTCAGTTCAAGATTTGAAAGACCCCTTTTTCTCAGTACAAGGAAGGGGATCTCCACCACCTACAACTGAACACATGAGAATACATCGAGCACAGGATTGTTATTACCCTTGTCTGAGGAAGGGAAAATGCATCTTCTTCCATCATTCCTGGATGCCTGGGTGTACAGCTGCCCATCAGGGCTGTCCCCACAATCATGCACAAACTCCCCCTCTTACCAGCTGTTGAGAGAACAGGCATTATCTTCGCAGCTGATGTAAGAAAATATCTTCAATTAGAAGTACAGGTCCCTGTTTCCTCCCAAAAACACCTCTCATGAGTTGCACTGCTGCTACTACAACTAACCTACCGAGGGTCGGGACCTTGTCCCTGTTGCTCACACCTAAAACCAGCCGTGACCATTGAGCTCCCACTCCCAAACCAGCCATCTTCCCCAATGCCAGAGCACTGCTCCATGCACACAGCCTGTGAGGCACAGCCCTGAGTCCAACCTCTCTGTCATGCAATGACGTGGGGACAGATAAACCATTTTGTCCCAGCTCCTGCCAAACAGGACTCACGTAGAAGTAAGGGTCAGTCGGTCCCACAGACCCAGCCAGGAGCACAAAGGCTTCCCAAGGGAGACAGGCAATGCTTTTAAAAGTCACTGCACACAGCAGAAACACAAAGCAGTCAAACACCAAATGCAGAATTCAAAAAGTTTTCCTTGAGTGCTGCTGACATAAAATAATTAAACATAGCTTTAAAGAAACTGCCTGGAAGTGTTGGGATGTTTTAGCAATATAAGGAAGGAAAGTGTTGCATGGCTACATGTTACTACAGTGACTTTTTCAGGCAATTGTTATAATTTCTTTATTTAATACTAAATATATATCAATTCCCAGGCTACCGTGTTTACAGAAGATACCGGGTCAAAACAAAGACAGATGTTGAGAAAACAGAAGAAAAAGAGGATTCAAAATCAACGTCATCACATGCTAAAATAAACGGAGGATTTGTATCAAATGAGACCAAATAGACAATTACCTCTGTTCCCACCAGCTGAAAAGATATAATATATATGGTTTACTTAAAACTTTTTTTTCACATGCCGTTGCTTTATGGAAATATTTAACAAAAGGAGAAGTTCTGCTGATATTCTACAGTAAGACTTTAAAATGATTAACTTATGAAAGATTTCTACTTTGATTTTGAACACAGTTTCTGCCACAATTGTAGAATCTGGTTTTGAAGCTAATTCTCTAAAAATATTTAATGTTTTATTATGGCTTATTTAAAGAAAGGCAGAATAAAGGTGGGCTATTGCTAAAAAAACAAGCAGATATTTGCGTTACAACTGCAGCACATGATCCTGCAAATCCGTCTGCTAGTCTCAGCCCCCACACCAAACAAAGAGAAATCTTGTAAAAGCGCCTGAGCAGCAACAGGAGTTGATGTGGAAGATCTAATAAGGCTGGAGGACTTTCACTGAACATGAATCAACCATGAAATTGGAACAAGCTAATAATGAAATAAAGTTTCATTTAGGTCAGTCTGGGCAGAATAAAGTCATTGCACTGTACTAATTGTTTGAATTATAACAAGTGCAAGGTACCTTATGACTCTAATTTTTTGCCCAAAGTAGTAGAAAGTAACAGCTTTACATCTTCAGTCTGGGTCTTTTAGGTGCTGGAAACATAAACAGAGAGACAAAGCTGAGGGCATAAGCCTAGAGCAATTTTAGCGTGATGGCTGCATACAAATGACCAGGCAGACATTCTGGAAGTGAAAGAAATTATCAACTTCTGCACATTTGGAAGACATTTGAATATGGAACAAAATTGTCCCTGATTCATCCAGGACTACTTTCACCGCTGTTAACATGAGACAATAGTGCTGGTAGAGACTTATATATTTTTGTTATTTTATGAACTCAATAACTTTGAACTTACCAGGTGTCTGTGACATGTAGACACCGATGTAGTCGATAACTTTAAGATTTTAATTATATGAACCACAGACAGAAATAATTGGATGTACACATACATTATTTGTCTCTGAAAATTCAAGAGTACATATGGAAAGCTGTCCTAAGTGTGTGGAGGAAAGGAGTATAATTCTAAGAGAAACAGCACAGTAAATTTTTTGCAGCTGTAATTTTTTATGGATACATTCAGTAACATTAGTACTGTAGCTCTTATGTAAAGAAAACATCCAGAGAACTTCAGATGAAATGAGTGAGAGGTTGGCTGACCAGAATATTCAAGAATGAGCCAACTATCAACACATGGAAACTACACCTCTTTGTCATATTCAAGTGGACCTTCCGAGGTGTTGTGAGTTAATGTGGCTGGTTTTTTACAAACACAACTGAAATTGTGGAATTTAAGTTCCCTATGTGTAGCGTTCCACTGCTGCAGAAATGTGCAGGTATTAAACAAAGAATAAATTATTTCTGTCTACCATATGTGGGGGAAAGGGTCTCAAAATGTTCCTGAGTTCTGTGAGGCTTGAAGCTGCTTTGTTTTCAAAGGGAGTTCAGAGTGGTCATAACCTCCAAGGAGGAGTTTAACACTTAGCAGGAGTTAGCACATAACAAGGCATACTATGTTTTACGGAACGAAGATTAAAGAGAAAAATGTAGTGAAGTCTGTTATGGAGGAATCATAAATGTGCAAAAACACATTTATCAAGAAGAGGATAAGCTGCTATTTGTAACATCTGTAGTTAAAAGGCTACTGTCTTTATCTTGCATCCATCAAAAACNAAGGCTACTGTTTTTATCTTGCATCCATCAAAAACTGGGCAGCAGAAGTTAGTTAGGATCATGTCTTTCTTACACACCAAGCTGCTATTCTTTCCCCATGCTAAACTTCAATGCTTCTGTGTACATTTTAAACAGATTTTGAAAATGNCTGGGCAGCAGAAGTTAGTTAGGATCATGTCTTTCTTACACACCCAGCTGCTATTCTTTCCCCATGCTAAACTTCAATGCTTCCGTGTACATTTTAAACAGATTTTGAAAATGTATTGAAGAATAATAGTTTGTCTTGCTTATACTATGTGTGTGTGTGTATTTAAAGCAACTGTATAAACACTAAACTGAATAAAGTCAGAAAGTATTTATAATTTTGCTCACTGGAGTAATTTAAGATGGAAAGAATTGAGACTGAAACCTAACATGCAGACGAAGTTTATGGCTTTGAGATGTAAGAAAAACACCTCAAATTATGTGTAAAATCAATATGTGTAATAACCATAGAACCATAGAATCATAGAATAGCTTGGGTTGGAAGGCACCTTTAAAGGTCATCTAGTCCAACCCCCATGTAATGAGCAGGGACATCTTCAACTAGATCTGGTTGCTCAGAGCACCGTCCAACCTGTACCTTGAATGTTTCCAGGGATGGGGCATCCATGGCCTCTCCGGGCAATGTGATGAAGATTAAATGAACATAGGATATCTGATGCCATATTCGATACACATTTTTTAATGTATATGTGCACTTAGGGCCCCAGGTGAAGGACAGAGGCTGCAGTTTCTGCAGCCTTTGCAGTTAGTTCTAGCAAGGGTCATATGTCCCAAGCTTTATGCAAAGAAAAGCCAGCTCAAAGGTCTTAACCAACATATGCTTCTAGAGAACATCAAACCTAAAATAAGACCGCAGGGCTTGTTAATGTTGCCAGACACAGGCTTATGCTGACATGACAGCTCCTAAATCTCCAGCTGTAGAAGTCAGGGCAGCATCTATGTCCGTCCATCACTGGCAAAGCTGAGGTGGGTTACATCACAGCAGCATAAGGAATTTTTGGGGAAGCGGTGTCCTCTCCCCAAAGGTCTCCAGAAAGATGTTACGTGTCTTTGGCTGTCAGCCATATAAATGCTGAGATATGGGCTTCTCAGTTGCAGGAGGGTGGTGGTGTCCAGCCTTGCAGTTGCAGTTGTCTTGGTATTGACAAAAGAAAAACCCTGGCTTGCCAAGATCAGCTTGTTTAACCTGCTTAGCATCATCTCCTCTCACATTCCCCAGCATGAAAATCCTTTTAAAGAAAGGCAGTATCACTTAGTGACCACTGTTTTTTAAGCCATATTCTATCCATTGGAACAACTTGTAGAAGGAGCATTGCAGGATGTGCAACTTAAAAGCGTCATGCAGTGATGTTCAGGTTAACAGATAACGGATCTAATCAACTCTTACACATACTGGTAATCATGGATTTACCAGTTCAGGCTAAGATGTCCTACAGATGCCTTAGCAGGTTCTAGGTTAACACAGTTAGTCTACTTTTAGATAGTCATTCATATCCAGAGACCCTGGGTAGTCCCTGAGTCTTAAATCTGCGACACTACTGGTTCTCAAGACATTGCGGCCAAAATGAGCTGAAGTGTGTCTAAGGATAGACATACCCTAAAAGCTGAAGTGACAGCTGAATTAATGCCTAGCTCACCCCAAGGTCTGCAAGGATGTAGTATAAGGGCTGCAAGGATGCAACAATCACACTTGCCAAACCAAAGTCTGTAGCCATAAATCTGGGTATAAAGACGTGTTCCCTAGTCAGTGAAGAGAGCGAGACGCACCACCACAGAGTTAATCATGCCCACTGTCTCAGACTCCTGTTACAGGATGAATTGTCTACTGGAATTGTCTGTCTCTATAAAGTAGATTTAGGTGGCCTGACTTAGACCAAATACCCAATTTTTTTACCCTCAGACAGGAAAAAAAAAACCAGTTGAAATGAAATACCTCTGTTTGTCTTCATTTCTTTTTCTGCGTAAAGTCTCTGAGCACCCGGGCTGTTTCCTTTAACCAGGACGATAGGTCTTTACAACTGAGAAAAAGAAAACTAGGCAAAAAAAGGTTTGTATGGTGATTCTGATCTCCTATGAACATATAAATAATCTCTCAGCTGACTAAAAGACAGGTAGAAGAACTAGTCCTGTCATATACCATGCTGCGTTAGTCAGAAGAGAGTGCAATTTGAATAGAATTAACAAGCAAATTGATCTGCAGTTTAGGTTAAATAAGTTTCTTGTTTCAGACTAATCAGGCTATGATGTCCACTATTATAATCTCTGACGATCAGTATTATTTTTGTCAGCCTCAGAAAGGAGAAATGAACTTATTTTTTGTGGTCCAACCAATTAACATACTGTACACTTGATGCAAATCTAAAACAATCATCAGTATTCCCTATCTCTTGAGGCACAGACCCACACTGCTCAGTATTTGACAAGAATGCTCTTGCTCTCCCCAGATTAACTGTATCGCTTGCTCATATCCAGAATTAAAGCAAATATAGTTCAATAGTACCACAACCAAATGGCAACCAAGCAAACCTGACTAGATTTTCAAAGCCATCACTGAAGGGCAGTAGAAATAAATCTCTGCTTCTGTTTCCTAAGGAATATTCATTCTGCTCCAGAAGCACTAACATCTCAGTTAAGCTGAGCACTAAATTAACTTAAAATATCAAATGTAAAAATAACTGTTACTTGCTAGGATATTTGCCAATCTTCAAACTGGAATTGCAGAAGATGGATAGTTGAAAGCCCTGAAGGAGTCCTAATACGTTTTCATGAATAGATATGCACTGTGGAATGATATTACTGTCTCCATTTAATTTCCATTAAATTTAGCCACCTACAAGAAAGTTTCCAGCACCGACCTTCGTCCTTCCCTGAAAACAAGCAGACAGTCAGTAGGAAAAGACATATCTCTGGAGAGCAAGCCATCACACCCCTCAGACACCTGGTTTAGGACAGGAGAATTCTGGAGGGAGACAAAAAGATTATGCAGAATCGGGTGTGAAATTCGGTTCCCTAAAGGTAGGCACTTAGTGTGATGTGAGACCCCCTGGGGTGTCCTGCCTGGCTTTCCGCTGCTACTCCAGAAAGTTACAGGTATTCTGTAGGTCCTGTGTCCTGCCTGCACCTACCACGGCCCTACAGCATCTAAACTGGCACCAGACACTTGTGTAGGCAGCCAAATCCTCCTTGTCACTTCTGTGCTAGTCAACCTTATTTGCAGGGTTTCGCCTGATCTATACAAATCCCTCTACAGTCAGATGAAGGGTCAGCACTTTGCATGGTATAATTGCAAGCCCATAAGAACACCCTTGCAATATATTGCAAAATATTTCAGAATTTAGAAAAACAAACAAAAAAAGTGTTACTTCCAGCTGCCTCTTGGAAATTACCCAAAGTATGCTTCCTTAATAAATTTCTCCCAGCCCTGCATCTCTTCACAGAATTATGTGGGACTTTGAAAGGGCTAGGAATAAAATTCAGTAAGGACATCCCAAACTATGTCTATGTAAACAAAGAGCATATAAAAAAGCATTAGTGATATCTCTACTTGCTCATAATGGACTTAATGTAAAATGACTCAATCAATTGCCAGTAACACTTGAAAGATCATAAATCAGCCTCCTCCCTCAGATAAGGATTGATTTAAGAAAACATAAGACTTTAGAAATAATAAGTTGAAATAAAGATCTTCGTCTTTGGACTTCAATTATGTGGGGATTCAGCCACAAGGACTGGACTTTTGACTTTCAAATAACCCACCAGTTGAGAAACCCTTTGCAATCACAGCAGATACTTTAAAACCCCAAAGAAAGGGAAACCTCAACACCGAAGAAAACCCTTATTGACCTCAATAGGGAGCTGATCAGTTCCTTTAAGTGGTATATCCCCTGCTTACTACATATCTTAGATACTGCTATGAGAAGGAATAATTTCTGTTCCAGGCAAACAGAATCTAGTTGTTTTTCCTTAGAGCACACAAAACTCGTACACAGTTTCTCATTCACTGCTATTGTTCCTGACCATGAGAAATACTAGCGGTTCCACACCCAGTGTTTCCATCTCACACAAATTTAACATTGCTTCATATTTTATAGATGTAACTTAATTGCTTCTGATATGCTGATTAGATATGCTGATCAGATATCATTAAAGTAATCTCATACATTCTTTTAAATATGACTGCAGACCTCATGTCTCCTTCTTTTGCAATGAGTTTATGTATTACTCATTTGGGACATTTCATCACAGTTTTTAAAAGCCACTTTCCCCCATCTGAATTCAAAGTAGATGTAAGGAGGTCATATTGAGATGGTAAGGCCCTGTTTAAATAATTTGACGGTACAATTAATTCCCCACAAGTGGAATTAACTGCAAGGGATTAATGAAAATGTCAGGGTTACAGGTTGTGCTGGTGATGTGTTTCTAATGCCAGTAGTAAATCCGCTGTAGGTAGAGCACAAATTCTTTCCACGTGAGGCTCTTTCTTTAAAAGTATACCCTGAACTCATAAAATGACCCACTGATATGGACCAATTTTCCATAAAAATACACCTACTGAGGAAACAGAACAAAACATATAGCTTACATAGATGAACACATATTTCAGGTTTTAGATATCCAATAATTATTTGAAAAAAAATGGGTAAAATTAATGCCCAATATGTAAAAATTTGGCTTAAGAAAGAAGTGAAAAAACCCTAATTTGTGGACCATAAATTCATTGCTGAAATTTAATATGATGCTCAAGGTACAACTTTTGGCTCACAAAGTCCTTTTATAGTTGTTTGCTGGAAGCTGCAGAGACATGTGCTCATGTCTCTTACACCCTTTACTTAAGCACCTTCTTCTGTCATTGCCAAGCTAACTGGAGCTCTGAGGCTCTTGCGTTTGTTTGTGCAGTCATTTCCAGTAATCATTAAATCTAAGGAAAAACACAAGCTGCTTTCAAATATTTTGCCTATTGAAAAGGAAATAATATCTGAGTGGAAGGACAGAACAATATATACTGACATGAACAATGCAATGATAGGAGGGACATGAGAAAATTCAGATAAAATTATTTTATGAAGACATACTTAGCTGTCCATAGAGGGACCAGTCATCACATTGGTTACTTTCTTTCGATTCTGTACCTTTTCACCCATTCTGGTGTGTTTTTCAGAATTTGTCCACAGAAACCATTTGGTACACAAAATAAAAACCTCCCACAGTCAGAAAACATAAAACAGCTGGGCTGTTTAGAACACCAAAATCACTCATGGTATTTGGAGCATCACTGGAATATGGTCAGACTAGTCATTGCAACTCATTCCCTGTGGGACAGTAAATCCTCCTTGAGTTCTTTGCAGGCACCTACCCAGAAACACTGCGGCACTACTAAATGTGTAGGCTGTTTGGCTGCATGAGCTGGGTGGTGAGGAGTCAGGGATGACTGGGAGAGGAAGCTGGGGTCAAGCAGTGGTGAGCAGAAAGCACCGTTTCACCCCTTGTTCTCCAGCCGGCTGGACTGCACCAGCTGTGCTCGTACCCTCCGTGAGGGCAGAGCAGGAGGATGAGCCAGCCCCACGCTCTGCGCTTAGTTTTCCCTGCTTGGTTCCCTCCAGACCAGAGCCAGACCACAAGCCACCGCTTAGACTTGTGTGGACAAGAGAAGGCCTGGGCACAGGCACAAGTCCAAGCTAACATGAGAGCAGAGATGCAAGATTAGGCTACACCCTTTGCTAATAAATAAAGTAATCCAGGGAGCAGCCTCTGAGCCCAAAGCCAAGCGGCATTGTTCATCTCACATGTACAAAGCTCACCTCTCTCTGCCCACAAGCAGGAGGGACGCATTTCAGGCTCCCTTCTGGAAATAGTCCCCCTCATCACCCCTAGCCCAGCACCACGCAAGAGTGCCAGGTCACAAGAGCTGAAGCTGTGCCAGGAAGGGTGCAGACAGTCATGAGACAGTCCTCAAGCCCGTACACTCCTCTTGGCTTATTTACTGGTACAGATGTAACAGTATGTACCTAAACCCATTTTTTTTCTTTAAATGCTCAAAACCATCTGGCTTTAGTGGGACCAGAGAATTCAGGGTAAAGACCATGTATTTTCCTCTTCTGTTTCCTTGTAGATCTATGGCAGCTCTGACTCATGCTGTTAATGATAAATTAAGCTTTAACGAAGTAGATACTTCAGTTAGAGCAATTTCTGCCTCTGTGGAACAGAACCTCCATTTATAGAAAAAATGAGCATGTTCATCCAAAAAGAATATTGTATCTTTGATACAATGTTCTTTTTTTTTTTTTAAATTTGATCTTGGTACCATTTATACTGCACTTTGAACATTGTGTATTTTTATTGTTAAATAAGTTAATGGCTATGGAAGGAATGAAAGTGAACTCTGGGATTAAGTTTTCAAAGGAGAATTTCTACTTTTTACTATGTTATGAAGGTTAATTGTATTGCATGAGTTATTTGTCTTTAACTGCAGAGAACTACAGGGCCAGGTTCAGAGGTCATGTGCTGCCTTCAGGCATGATTTTCAAAAATCTGACTCAAATGTATACAGTGATATAGAGTCACTTCTGCATTTTCTAGGTGATATGAAAGGACATCTTGAGAGGGGAGGAGGAGGAGGTGAATTGGTGCTGCGGGGCTACTCAGTCAGATCCATAAACACCTTTGCAAATGCACAAAACTGGTTTTTGTAGTTAACGCTAAATTATTCACCAAAGGTGCCTGAAGTCCAGAGACACCCTACAGTTTTATCTAGGACTTCCTCGGACAGTTCAAGTAACACATGCATGCAGACTCTGAAAGTGCCTCCATTAGAGTGCCTCTAACACCATTCGGGTCAGAAACAAGTTTACCCCAAAGCCCAGCCAGGCCCTAGAAATAAGGAGTTCTCCCACCTGCTTCTCCTCAGGGGATCAGTCTAACAGTCACATTCTGAGCAAACCTAGTGGAGTATCTGAGCAACAGGGGGTTTCAGCTGCCTTTTTTTACATGCAGCTGCTGTTGATGACCCATTCTCTATTCCCTTACCCTCTCCCTCTCCGTGTACATTAGCCAATTCACCTTTGCTGCAGTGCTGGGGGCAGAGTTCAATGTCCTCTTCTATCTAAAGAGATTTAAATCACATTTCCCAATTCCCTAAAGAAAGCTCAACCACTTAATTCTTTTCATGCCACTTATGCTCAGCATATCTCAGCATCCTTAGCACACAGGCTGTGCACCAAGCTGTCCTTGTAGTTCTGCTCTTGACCAGCTTCCACCGTGTCATGTCTTTGAGGGACTGGCCGTTCTCAAAAGCAAAAGTCCTGTCCTCCAAACAGCATGACGACTTTCTCTAGAGGTAATACAACTGCTTACATTCCTGCTTTTCAGTTGAAGGTTGAAATAAAAGTGATATGAGAGCACAAGAGAATAGTGTGTAGACACCAGGGCAAGCGTAGAGAGCACCATACAGCAGAGTACTGTTTCCAGACTCCCCACTGAAATAACTGACCTGAGCTGGCAGATTATGTGCATTTTGAATTTAATCGCAAAATTTAATATGGAAGCATGTGTTTTATCCCCTCAGAAGAGCACTTTGACATCAACGGTGCAGGACTGCAGGACTGCAAGACACCTAGGGGACAGAACAAACACCATCCCCTGCCCCTGGGGCTGCCCAAGGGAGAGAAACTCTTCGGCCAGAGGGACAGTAGTTATGAGCACAGTTCAAATGGCAGACGGACAGAGAAGGTCACACTGGCAAAGAGTGACCAACACAGCTGCATCCCACAGCAGTGTGTGTCAGCAATAACCAGTGTCAGCCCTGACATTTCAACTCCTTACATGCTCCAGTTTGTCGTAAGTTACCCTGCACACAAGGGTATGTTGTTAAATGACAAGGTGGGCAGGAAGTAAGTCTGAGTGAGCATAGGGTTGCGGTTCATCCGTGCTACTATTTGCTTCAGCAGTACCCATTGGTAATGGCAGAGACCACCACCCCAGCGATATGGACATCAATCACACCCTGATCCTCTTTCCTTCAGCAGGATATATATATAGCAGGGCACTCTTCCTTCTGGTGGTATAAAGGTACCTCTGCCTGAGGCTGAGATGTGCCTGAGCATGCGGTAGTCCCATCACAGACAGTGCTTGCTCTGGTTTCTGCAGGAGGTAAACCCTGCATCCAGAAAGGCATCGCTGTACACACCAACCCTCTGTCAGCGTTTGGCAGATAACGCCACATATCGCGTGACACTTAACAGCAGTTGGTAAGTCTGGACAGAGCCAGAGAGGCGCAGTCTTCTCACAGGAGACCTCTTCTGTCCTACTACATGCAGATTGGCTAGATCACTAGCAGAAAGCTGGCANCTGGCAAAAAAAAAAAAAAAAGGTTTTATCTATTCCAGTAATACACAAGTGAATGCATGACTAGGTTTATGCATAGAGGACACTATAAGGAAAAAAAAGAAATGAGGAAGACAGATAACAAAAGAAGGGTAGGTAAAAGCTGAGCAACTACATTAACAATTGACTGGAGCAAGAACTTGAGCAGGTAGAAACAGAAGTGGCTATACCAGAAGGAAAAAAAGAAATGTCGATTGCAGCACTGCAATCCGATCGAGAAGAACCTGAAATAAGACTAGGAAGAGGGATCAAAATTAATAGAAACAGTTTTTGGAGAAAAAGGGCTTGTGGTACCTTTCTTATTGACATTAAGAATTGCCAAAGAAGGAACATTTTTTTTTAATATTTCTCCTTCGCTTTCTTAAAATATACCTTCAAAATTTAGTAATCAAAACAGTTGACTAAGTAACAGCTCCAAGATTTCCCATCAGAACACAAAGTTTAATATTCCTCCTGCCTTTAACTACATGCTGAATCAAATAGGGTGTGCCATAGACTTTTACCAGGGAGTCTCATCTTTACAACTTCAAAGATAAAAATGGCTTTTCTTATCAGATAAATTACAGGAGATACGAGACAGGAGTTCAACTATAAGATATGCACTTTGGATTAGCAAGCGAGCAATGGACAACGGCTAAACTGCAAAGAATCAAAAGAAAATAATTTATTTTCCCCTTCAACCTGCACCCTGGCAAACACACAAAAATGTGCCTAATTTTTTTCTTTTAAACAAACATTTCAGTCAGGTTTGCTCTGTAACTTTCAAGCAGATTTTAGTTTTACTGGCTGCAGTACAGGCCCAGTCTTCTCCACCTGCACTAATTTCATTGGTCAGTTCGAGTCAGAAAAAGTGAGATATACATTAAACCATTTCATGTAATGCAGCGTTTCACCAAATTTATGCCACAGACTGAGCTTCCACAGGAACTGGTTTGTCAAAATAGCTGAATAGTATTGCTTTCCACCATCACTGTGTTGTTAAGTAGTGGTGTACTGTAATTGCTGCAAATATAATCTATGTATTCTTAGGCCAAAGTTTAGAAAGCAGTGTAAACAAATATAAAATATTTTAACACCATTTTACTGTGCTCTCATTCAGTAGTAGCCTGCATAAATTGATTCTCTTTCATCCCTAACTCTGATATTGAACCCATGCACGTAGATCTTACATTTGCACAGAGAAAGGTTCTGCATAGATGATTGGAATTTTTGAATTCAGATTTTAGACTAATCTTAGATCTTAACAAGGATAACTGAAATCCTTTATTGTAGTTTATATTGATTTTAATTGCTCCCTTGAAATATTGGCCTGGATGATAGTGAATACTCCATCTTTTGAAGCACTGTAATAAAAGCTTACTTTCCTTTCAGAAAAATGGGAGATTTTGGCTGCAGACATTATGGGGTGAATTTTATGCCCCATTCTATACCACCAAACCAAACAAACTCTATAGTCTTAAAAAAACCAGGGAACTGTGGACTTAAACTCACAGGTCATCTCAGACTTGTCCCTATTTCAACTGGAAAAAAAAATTACCATCTTACTACATTTCTTCCTCCTTCGTCCCAACTAGCCTAAATTAGTTTGTCTTGTCTCTTATTTTTCATTCTATGTCCTGAAGCTAAACTCCTGAAATCATGTGAAATATTTACACAGAAATGTGAAAATATCAGCATTAAACGTGACATATGATGGGAGCAGGAGAGCTGAGCTCCAGAGTTTCATTTTGCGTAATCAGTCCCTGAGATCAGACGGTTTCACTGCACAGCAGCACATGCCAGCACAGCGCGTTCAAATAAAAAGAACAGAAGACCATAAATATTATCTACTGCAAAATGTGTGAAAAAGTTATTGCTTCTTTGCATATCTTGTTCTTGAAAACTGACATCAGAGATATGAGATATCAACGTGGAGTATAAAACCAGACCTTAATTGGTTTAATTTTTAGCTCTGAACAACACAGATATAGGGTACACTGATGGCATAATGTCAAGCTCCATGCGCTTCTATTAAAGGGTCTTTATTTACCTGCCTCAGTGAAAACACCAACACAGAGACCAAGAAACCAATATTCAGTGTGTTACTAGCCTCCTGGACGTGTCCTCGGCTATTGGTTGATTTAGGCAAAAATGCCCTCGAGCACTGCCTTTGCATGCACTGGGAGACATCACCCTGCTTGTTCACAGAGGGATGCTCGCCTCGCACAGCTGAGATTCCTGCAGCATGGCTACATCCTGGGCACCGGGAAAGGTCCTCCTCATTCTTCTTGTTGGAGACACTACTGGACACCACTTCCTTGGGCTTTGCTGCAAACAGGACCATAGCCTCAGCATATAGTATTAATTAAGTTGGTCTGGGGCCAATTTTCAGACCTTTATATGTAGCACTTCACAGCTCATGCTCACACTAACATTTTTCTCCTCCAAAATGCAGTGGGCAGCTCCTAATTGCCTGTCTGTGCACTTAAACACTTCTATTTCAAACCTGAAGCCCAGGTTTCTGGCTTACACCTAGTCGTTAAAACGGCAGCTTGGTGGCTGGCACACATGTAGTAGGGAGGAAGGAAAACCCTTCTGCCAGCCTTGCCCAGAGGGACCCATGCCCCCCATCCCACCAGACTGCTACAGCTGCTGAGTCCTCTCCCACTCAGCTCATGAGTGATGTGCTGCAAGCCCAGAGCCAAAATTATTATAAAGGCAGGTCCTGTCCAGACAAGGGATGCCACCCCCGTCCCCTGCACTCGCTCTACGTCCTCGCAGCACGTGGCCATCCAGCCTTCTCATCGTTCTCGTCTCGCTTCTCAGAGAGCTATGCAAGCTACCTTCACAGGCCTTTCAAAGGCAAAAAGCAATATTTTATATTACTGAGTAAATTCATTCTTGGGCAGCCATGAAAAGAAAGAGCATGTTTGCTCAAAATTCAGTGTATTTTCCCCAGACATTGTGTTTACTGTATTCCTTGTGCTACTTCACTCAGTTGGATTTTGTGCTGTTTTTCCACTTTTATTCCATCCCACAATAAAGCCTGATTCACACAGCCCAGAGTATGGGCTGTCAGTGCCTTAGGGCAGAAAAGACTCCAGTGTCATGCTTCTCACTGCTGTGGCTTCAGTAAATTATTCTAATAAAAGGTGTTTTCTGCCTGTATCCTTATCTGCATTTTCACAGAAAAACAGAACCAAGCAGAGCTTATATATGATAGAGTTAGTTTTACTAAACTGACGATTAAAGTTTCAGACATTACTTTTTCGAAGACTAATTTATACATAGTGGTTCGCTAAAAACACTCTTGTTTACTTGCATGATGCGGGGACTCATAGAAAGGACTCTGTGGAAGCGGGAAGATGAGGTTGACTAAAGTTATTATAATGTAACTACATCTCAGAGAAAATTAGAATGTCAAATCTGTTGATTTCAAATAATATTTCTGTTTGTATTTTCCAATTTCCTGAATTTTCTTTGCAATTGTGTTTTTAATTTCATTAATATGTTCCAATACTCTGGCACAGGGAAGGGGCAAGAATAAACCTTCATTGTCACACTTCTGACAAAGATACAGTGTGCTTACTCGGACTGAGAGTTACTTTTCCTAACTTTAATGGCCTATATTTGGCCTACTTCCTTTAGACTCCCCTTTTTAATCAAGGGATAGATATGACAACTTTTAAAACATAGTTTATCTAATCTATTATAGGCCTCGTTAAGCTAAGAATAATGAGATGCTTATTTCTCCCCACTGACCAGAGACAGGAATCTAAGCTCAGATGTAAAAGTTTACATGGAACACAACCTCACTTGATCATTTACTTGATCTTTACCTTGGTTGTTTGTAGGTTCTACTTAGATCTAGACATGCATTGTTATCTATGCTTCTTGGCAATTCATCCTCGACTGATCTAATAACAGTTGTAGAAATTATTTCTTCTGCATTTTTTTTTTTCCACACACCTCCTTATCATCGAAGGTTGGTAATAGCTAGAAACATAATGTAGAACTGTACCTTGTTAACTCCTGGGGGTATTGATTTCGTTCACCTTTTTGGTACCTCATGTTCACATTTTCAGGACTAAAGATTTGGTGACAGGAGGAATATTTCTTTCCCTTCTCCAGGCAAGATTGGAAGGAGGTGCTGGACTTCTTGTGCTACCTCACAGCCCAGCGTTGGGCTCATCCACTAGGTACCTCTGGCAGTTTTATTAAATAAATTTCCTCTATTACAGGGACTTCCATCACTAGTAGTATCCTCGTGTCTTCTGCTCACTGGCTGTGATGTATTATATGTGTAATAAAGAATGGTGACATTTTGGGTCGATGTTTTGTAAGAGCTTCACAAAACACCTCTTTTTAGAACTCAAGGCAGGTGTTAATCAGATGATGGTCGTTTCCAGTCCTATACTCTTATAACTTGTCAGCCAACAAATACTTTATCTGATTTCAGGGAAGATAACAGAATAAGAGGCTAAGAGGAGATAAAGGTGAATTAGTACAAGAGTATTATTAAGTGCTTTTTCCTATTATATTACTCATTAATTTTAATAATGTTTTGAACTGTAACTAGTCATTATAAGCCTTTTAGAGAAAAAATGAAATACAATTTTACTACAAATTCCACACATGTTTAAGAAGCAGTTATAACCCTTGAGACCTTAGGCCCATGGCAGGTTTCACAGCAGGACAAGTGACATGTAATCAAGACCTAAATTAATATAAGAGGCTTGGAGAAGGCAGGAATATGAAGCGTCGCTTCAATTTATTCTAAATTGCATCTTCTGGCTAGCAGATTTTATTGTACATTTCTTTTTCCACCCATCCATGTGCAAATTGTGTTATTGGAGGGCTAGCTGCTGGCAGAACGACGTAAAGGATGCTGTGCGCTGTGTGTGTTATACAGCCGCTACCACCAAGAGGATGGGTGACACATTAATTCCCTTCTCCTCCCATGAATAAATCCAGCTTTATCCGCCCCAGTGTTCTTGGGGGCCATATATGACCCCTTTATCTTTGCTCCATCTGCAGCTCCATCCACAGATCACCCTGAATGGAGAGGTTTCATTGCATAGACAAGAATTTCATGCTAGATCAGAAGATGGTGTGAGACCATGTATGCAATGACGTATGCACCTCAGGGAAGTCATTTTGTGTTCTTTCTATCTAATCTGTCTAAGATTTTATACTGCTGTCATTACTACAACTTCTAAGCATTTAATTACCACATGTAATAATCTACAAAGATTGCAACACAACATTTCTCGCTGATTCTGTTGTCATTGATTCTGATTTTGCTGACTCGAATGATAGGAGTCTACCTGGGAGTGTCTGCAAATATGCGTGATCTGAGATGAAGACGTTCAATTTCCCATGGCCTATATGGCAACAGAATTTTGATATTAAAACAAATTCCTTTCTTTACTGAATTCTTCTTTCTTCTTTGTGGTAGTCTCCACTGATACTTTTCTACAGGATACCCATGTAGGAATTTAGTCTCTTTCAAGCATTTATTTACCAGAAAAAGAAAGACCTGAACCTCTTTGCACCTTTAACAGTACTGTCTGGCTCTACCACATGCATGCCCTGACATATGACAACAAGTCTTCAGTAAAGCACCAGCTGCCCTCTCCACTTCCCTTTATAAGTCCATTCAACCTACATCTTCTCTCAAAAAAGGGAAATCTGCTTCTTTTATTGCAGTGTACGAGCCCTGCACAAGAGCACAGAAAGTTCAGCTGTCAGGATTTGGGGAAAGCTCCTTGTAGGGTGGCACAGCCTGAAGGCAAAAACAGGCGGCTAACACTTAACACTCGCATGCTGAGCTATGGCAAAAAGAATGTGAACAGGTCCATTTCCATCCAATTATATTTTATGTTCACAGACTTGTCCTTTAGAGATTTTGTTTTTGTCTTTCATGCTAATTGGCCAAAATAACATAAATCAGATCTGATCAAAAACATTCAGTGTGCACTAAACGAGTGAAAGTTGAGAGGAGAAGGTCAGTCATGTAAAGGTGTGATATGGTCAGTGTGAGCCAAGTTGCTAAAGGGTTAGCCCTTTAAATGGCCAAGTTAAATAAGATACAACTGGTGCTAAGTCAGCTTCCAAGAGCTCCCAAGTGTAGGCTTATGCATGCCTGGAGGGACAGGTTCACTTCAATTGTGCCGTATTTAACTTGGCAATTTAAATGGCAAAAGTTCTTTCTAACTTGGCTCTTGATATATATATTGCACCTTTATATGGCTTAACATCTTTTCTAAAGAGGATTTTCTTTTTCTTCATGTTAATTAGATATTGCCATATGTGTGTACATAATATTCAGATATATAGACACACAAAAACACACATAAAATATATGGATCTATTAGACGTCACTGAAAATTCACATGGGTAGGTAAAATTTTCCTCCTTCTGGCACATAACCTATACTCAGATTTTTAGTCCTGAGGGAACTGGTTTTCTTTAAGCAAGGTCCTAATGCCCCAGACAGTCCAAGGAAAGAGAGAAGTGCAATGAAGGCTTCTAGAAAGAGATCCTATCTGGTTAGTATAAAAACACTCTGTGTTTGACTTACTCCATTTTTTATCTGGTAATTCTTTTGAATTTCATCAATTTAAAGATCAATTGAGTCATCAAATAAAGAGAACTTGGGTTTCCAGTGATACTCCTTGTCCTGATATCTCCCTTACAGGTTGATGGGAATGTGCTAAAGATTGGATGAGGTCACATTGTAGGGCTAAGGTGGGCATTATACAGATGTTCTCCATCATAGGAACCAAAATCAAACGATTGAGGGCTCAAAAAGGTGGTGGGATTAAATCCTTCTTGGTAAATCAATCTTTAGCAATGGCATGACAGAGACCAGAAGCTCCTTCTTTCTTAGCTTATCTCTTAATTTTTGCTGAGATATGCAGTGAACCTCCACTACTATTTGCTATTTTGTTAACCCAGGTGTTCTTCCCTAGGATAGCAATAAGAAAATAATTGGACCTGAGTTGATCTGTATTGAGTTTTTCTAGAATGCCAGCTTCATTTACCCTCAAATTTTAAACTGTACAACCTTAATCATGAGAGCTGAAATTAAAGCACTTCAACTCTCTGATTTCTAAAGGAGCACTTTTCTCTCCTAACAGCCATCATTTTCAGATAATACAAAGAAAAATAAATAAATAACTTTTTTTGGTTTGCATTGATTTAAATGAAGGACATACAGGAAAACTGAGAAGGATTCAAGGACTGAGAAGAGGTGTGTTTTCTGGCAGAAAAAAGAAACTGTTTGTGCACCTCTGGTCTGGAAACTGTTTGTTCCCAGGATGGGCCATTCCTTTATTACATATCAGATTACAAAGTTAAATTTCACTTCCCCACCTTCTCCCAACAAAAACATAGAAGTTAGAAGGCAGATTACAGGTTGATGACACTACCACAGGCTGTAAAATAAAATGCTTTGAAATGAGCTCCCTCGCTACTTGCTCCTCTTTTAATAACTTTTGTTTAACTATTGCATTCTTCAATGTGAACTATGAAAGCATCATCTCAAAATGGGTTTTCTCCACTTCATAATATCAGTGGCATGTTTTAGGGTTGGAGCAGTATTCTTCTGCCTGTTTGAAAGGCACATCGTGTTTGGGTGACATCACAACCTACAAACAGTAGACTGGGCAGCTTGAGCTTCTAGTCCTGTTAAAGACATCAAAAGAAAGTAAGCAAGCAAATCTGTTAAGACGAAGTGCAGGATTTCATTACCTTTCATCATGTTTTATTGCATTGTCCATATCATCACTTATAATCCTTACTATCAGTAGAATGCCCAATTACAGGAAGCTTCAGATATCAATTATTTGTTTAGGTGGGCCCTTGTAGTACTCAACCTAACGCACAGTCTTTCAAACAGAAATGAATATTTCGAAGGATAGCATATGGTACATCTAGTTGAGGCCTGTGCAGTTGCCACCATCCCAAAGCCATTACTTCTTTGGAAAAAGGCTGATGTGGCAATGCGGTCTGCCTGGATATTTTATGCAAAGACAAACAGACATTAGGAAAATGGTTTGAAGGACAGTTTAGGACCTGGGTCCAATTTACTGCTTAGTCAAATGGTTCCTGGGACAAGCTGGCAAGTCATTTAGGACTACACCCACAAACAAACGATGCCTGGCTCAGGAAGATGAGCATGCCAAGGTCGAGCATGCCAAGGTCGAGCATGCCTGACCTCCACGTATGACACAGAGGGAGAGGGAGGCAGCATAGAGAGGGATTGGCAGCAGCAACCTTCTGGAGCAGAGAAGGAAGTGGCAGGTTAACGTAAGCTAACAAGCTGAAAATCAGTGGAGAAAGGAATATACCTGAAATTGTTGCAATGTGGAAGTAAGATTCCCAGACACAAATACCAGCCTAGATTTAGACTTCAGAGTTATGTAATTGGCTATTAACGTACTCTATTTTAAAACACAGCTGAAGGAGAAGAAGATTGTAATACCACTTCCATCTTTTGCACAATAGCTGAAATAGTTGTTTCCTTTAGTACTTCCTTCTGCTGTCCATGAAGTCAATGGAGGAAGAAAAGTCTGTGGAGGAAAAGAAATAAATAAATAGGCATTCCAAATAGGCTTAGTGCTTCTCATTTCTGCAACTCAAAACCATAATGATGACTTATAAGATTCTGTCTTTTTTTCTAAGGTTTGGTATGTAACAGTACGTAGCTGCTGGGGATCCCTAATTTATGCATTGTATTTATGAGTCACTTCCATACTAATTATTTTTTCTGACTTAGGATACTGAATGTTGCCACTTAAGATACCATTAAGGCTCTAATTGACTTCGGTGTGGAAAGCGAGTAGCATAAGCTTCCTTGAAAATACTTGGTGAAATCTTACTATATTGTACTAGCTTACAACTGAGGTAATTTTACTATACATCTTTCATCTTGTAAATCATAATCTTTAGAAAAAAAAAACTTCAATCCTGAAAATAATAAGGTATAGAAAGTATTATATACACTGCTCAAGATCTTTTAATGAATGTCCCACATTCATTAAGAAGCTCCAAACACAGTTAGTAAGCCACAGTTTGGAGCATGGGTAGGCAGTAAAGAAATGGCAGATCCAAAATGGAAAAAAACTGTGGAGTTTCTTAGGCTCATTAGTCCAACACTGATTGTTTCAAATTCTTTAAAATTTTTGTTTCTGACTAAATTATGGGTTTACATGATTCATCAAAAATAGATAAATGGGAACTTTAGATAGGCAAGCTAAGTTATTTGGAGCTGTCTAGAGCTATCTACATGATTTTGCTCTGGCTAGCAGAATGGGGTCATGAATCTGGGTTGTGCTGTGATCCATTCAGTTGAGTGACAGAAGTGAAACAGAGATGTTTTGTCCTTTTTGACAGTCACTTTTCATGAATAGGCAGTCAGGCAATATAGATGTATACTGGCCTTAGGCACAGCATTTTTCATGATAGTGATTGGTCATTTCTTTTTTCTTATAGCGACTACAGAATAGGGCTGCTGTAACCTAAAGAACTGCTCGGAGCTGGTGTCTCATAGCATCCCAAAATATCTTCAAGATATGGAAGACGTGTTAAAGCAGAGAGCAGTGCCCTTGCATGTGTCAAATTCAAACACTGAAGATACTTCACATCAAGTGGTAACAGTCATGAAGCATGGAGAGAGCCATCTGTTTCCCATATTTGAAAGGGGTGTTGAAAAGGAAGAATTTCTTTCACTGAGCTAAGGACATGATTTTCATGATACCACAGTGTGTGCCCAAAGCAAGTGAAAATGAGACCTACTGTCCTTGGGACGACGGTCATTTGAACTCTAACATTCCTCTAATATGACTGGAGGCAAAAGAATATAGGTAGGTGAAACAAAGCACCCGAGTGCTACAGTTTTATATCAGAAAATTAGGTGTGGGCCCTCTCGTTAATCCCTAGATCCCCGCCATCCGGTGTTTGTGGGAAACGCGCAGCTTGGAGCACTGCCATGGTCCTGCGGTGACAGTGAGAGACTGCTGATGCCAGGCCGTGAAGGAGTGCTAGAAATAACACCTGCTCTCCTTCAGATGGAGATAACTCTGTGAGAAAACTGTGACAGCTGTTATAGATATGGGACATGGCTCTGATGGATAAGAGCATTCAGAGGGCAAATTTTGCTCTAGCAGCTCTGAGAACACTTGATAACTTCCATAGCACAATATGGCAGGAGATCAAAGGCAAACATCTTCTGGAAATCCCTTTCTGTCAACAACGCACTTGGATGGTTTTAGTTTTCTGTGAAGAAATTAAAAATAAAACAGAAGCTAAATTATCTGTTCCCATTCCTTGGCAAGGTCCTCATGGGAGATTCCCACAGATTTGGAATTAATGTTTGCTATACACCATTCTGCCCTCCTAACAGAAAGGTACCACGTCGGCACTGGGGGGTTTCTTGTTACTGTAGAAATGCTTTATTTAAAAGTATATTATAATAAAATAGTCACAAAGGAAGTTAAAGGAAAAACGGTAAGTAGGTCTTTAGGGGCACTAATTCCACAATAAGAGATACTTGTATATACTTAAAAAACAGGCCTTATACAGCTTCCAGATGGAAAGCAGCTGCTGCTTTCATGCAGCTTTGCAGCCTTTTCAGTTATCCAGGACCAAGTCAACAAGTTATTGGTATCTATATGTTTTTGTACAGCCACTTTTCCCAAAGTGTTGTACAGAGAGAAAAGTTTGCTGTCTTCAGCAAAACCTGAAGACCTTTGTGTTTGCAAGCTGTGGATAAGGTAGTACTTTTATGGAACATTGTTTCAATTTCTGAAAGAAATACTATGTGCAAAGATTCATACTCTAGTAATAATGTAAAAGTAATAGCTGATAGCACCTTTGCTTTTTCCTAAGTAATGACAGATCATGCCTTAACACTCTTAACATCAGCCAGGAAAATTTTCCTTTTCTTTTTCCCCCTTGTAGGGAATGAATATCTAATCTGATAACCTCTAAGGTTAAGGACATCAGAAAGCATGTTAAACATTAAGCAGATGATGGCATTTGAAAACCATCGTCACTAGTAAGAGTTGTAAAAGGATTCCATAAAACTACATTTAAAATGAAACTAGAGCTCGAGTCAGGTGAAAAATAGAAGGATCCTGTAATTATTGCTAATTAAAGCCAAGTCTAATTTAAAAAAAAAAATATTTAACATTAAGGAACTACATTTCCACACTATTTTCATACCTGATTGTCCACTGTCATGCAGCTCGTAGAATTATTGTCAACTGGGACTTCCCCTGTGCTTGTGAAACATAGATATTCCATTGCGTGCTATAAAATCACTTCCCTAGTGGGCTACAACACAACCACTTGCATTATTTCAGACACATTGAACTGAAAAGTCATACAAAGATGATGATATTGATGTCATAAGACCACATAGAGCTCATTGGATACCCAGGGCTACACTCAAGCAACAGTGAATGCAAGAAGCAAACCCTGGGTAGGGCCAGCCTTGAGGCATAGGGACATGAGTCACTGCACACCACACGGCACAGAGCCTGCATCACCCTACAAGGCTGATGCAGATGTAACTACGGAAACTGAAAAGCATAATGCTGGCTCTCTATATATCTCTGTAAATATAATGCTTGGAATTTATTACCCAATAAACTCTGACCAAAAGGTTACTATTTGAAGGACAACTTTGCAGAGAGAATACTTGCATCTGACAGAGAAGTTAATAATTTTATTTACAGGAGTTTTTTCTTGTTGATATTACAGGATTTTATGAAGCACATGGATGTTTTCAGCATAGCTGCTAGCATAACAATAACCACCTTTATAGAATTCTACCACAGCTGGCATGAACTCCCACTCCTGTTTTGTTTTAAATTGCACTAGTTAGTTCATTGTACTGGTGGTCATTGCTCTCAGTTTATGCCTTTTACTTTAAAGCCAGAGGTAAGGCAGGCAGGCTGCAGAGATCCTGCTGAGATAATTGTTCACCGGCTAAAGAGCTCTCTGTGCTGAGATAATCCTAGACATCCTTAGGTGGGATTCACTATATCCTATAGCAAACTGGCTATACGGTTGTATTTTGTCTTGGTGTTTCTCCTCTGTGAATAACACATGGGACAAAAGAGATTCAGTGTCCGGTCATTATGTAGAAAATCTGGATAGAAGATCTTCGGGGGGCGGGAAATGCAACAAGAAAGGTTTCTGTAAGAACAGCAGCAACAAGAGGAAGGCTGAGGAGACTGTGACAGGTAACAGGGAAAAGCCTGAGATCCCCAATCCCTTTTTTTGCTTCAGTTTTCACTGGTAAGGATCCAGGAACTACAGGCCAGTCAGCCTCACCTCAGCTCCTGGGAACACGATAGACCAAATCCTCTTAGAAAACTTTCCATCCATATGAAGTGTAAGGTGACTGCAAACAGCCAACATGAATTTACCAAGGGCAAATTCTGCCTGATCAACCTGATTGGTTTCTCTGATGGGGTGACTGGTGCTGTGGATAAGGGCAAGGGCAGGTGATGCTGCATATCTTGACTTTAGCAAGGTCTTTGACACAGTCTTCATAGTCTCCGTATCACCAAAATGGTAAGATATGGGCTGGATAAGTGAACAATAATGTGGGTGGGAAATTGACTGGACTGTTGGGCTCAAAGAGTTGTGCTCAGTGGTGCAAAGTCCAGCTGGCAGCCAGTTAATAGTGACATCCCTCAGGGATGAATACCGGGCCCAATATTTTAGTGCCTTCATTAACAATGTGGATAGCAGTATATTCCCCGCAAGTTTGCAGATGGCACCACATGTGGAGGAGCAGTCAATATATTGCTATTCAGAGGGACCTGGATAAGCTGGAGAAATAGCCTGACAGGAACCTTGTGAAGTTCAGCAAAACTTCTAATGTTTTTATAAATGATCTGGACATAGAGGTCGAACGTACATTGAGTATGTTTGCTGATGATACTAAATTAGGAGGAGCTGTGGACTCCTAATTATAGAGGCCTTACAGAGAGATCTGGGTGGACTAGACAGATGGGCAATCCCCAATCATATGAATTTTAACAAGAGTAAGCGCCAGATTTTCCACCTCGGATGGGTAATCCTGGTTATATGTATAAACTGGGGGATGAAAGGCTAGAGAGCAGCCCCGCAGAAAAAGATCTGGAGGTTTGGGTTGATGGCAAGTTGACTATGAGTCAACAGTGCGTTCTGGCAGCCAAAAGGGCCAACTGTGTCCTGGGGTGCATCAAGCACAGCATCGCTAGTGAGTCGAGGGAGGTCATTGTCCCACTCTACACTGCACTGGTGCAGCCCCACCATGAGTGCTGTGTGCAGCTTTGTGCACCTCAGTACAAGAAGGACATCAAACTATTAGCGTGTGTCCAGAGGAGGGCGACCAAGATGGCGAAAGGCCTCAAAGGCAAAACTTACAAGGAGCAGCTGAGGTCATTTGCATTGTTCTTGGAGAGAAGGCAGCTGAGGGACAAACTCATCACAGGCTACAACCTCCTCAAGGTGGTCAGCGGAGGGGGGGTGCTGATCTCCTCACCCTGGTGACCAGTGACAGGACACGAGGAAATTAAGGAAATGGGGAAGTCAGGGGAAGTTCAGATTGGACAATAGGAAAAGGTTCTTTGCGGAGAAGGTGGTCAGTCACTGGAACAGGCTCCCCAGGGAAGTGGTCGCAGCACCAAGCCTGTCAGAGTTCAAGGAGTGTCTGGACGATGCTCTGAGATATACGGTTTAGTTTTAGGCAGTCCTGTGATGAGCGGGGAGCTGGACTCAATAATACTTATGAGTTCCTTCCAACTCAAAATATTCTATGATTCTATGAAAATCAAATGCAAAGTCCTGCATCTCGGCTGGGAACAACCCCATGAGACAGTACAGGTCAGGGGGCACCCATTTAGGAAGTAACTCTGCAGAAAAGGACCTCAGGGGCCTGGTGGACAACAAGTGGAACAGGCAACAGCAGCTGCAGCAAAGGCCATCAGTACCCTGGCCGTAAAAGTGCAATCAACAGATCCAGGGATGGACTTCTTGATACTTGTAAAACCAGTTGGAGTACTTTATCCAGTCTGGGGAGTCCCCATTACAAGAAAGAGAAGGACGTACTGGAGCAAGTCCAGCAGACTCATTGATTAGAGAGAGAAAGAAGATTACTATCTCATCTTGAACACCTTAGCTGCTAGAGAGGAAGTCATATGAATTAATCTACTGCAGGTACCAAGCTGAGGCTACATTACTTAATTTGTTAATGGAAAGGCATAGAGAGACAGCCTGAAATATGATTCCAGGCAGAAATCTTTTTTCAGAATCTGAAATGCTTTTTGGGGTCTCTTATGCTCCCACTGCCTACACAAGGCAAGTGAGGGATTTCAGCACATAACATAGGGGAACTCTCCCCTGATTCTTTTTTCTTAACTTTCAAGAAAAAGTTCACAATTAAGCTGTATCACACTTTAGCATCTTTGGGGTTATGCAGGACTGTGTGCTTCTATTGTGACACCTGGGTGAGATCTAGGAAATTTCACACTCCATCTTACTTGTCTGCAGTGAGTGAGTTTTTGGTAGGCAGCCTTCTGCTGTTGTACTGGTGTCAGATTTCCAATGGTTGCCCCACTTGTGATTACCTGAGTGACTGAAAGTCTTATGCAATTAAACTAGTGGTATTTGAAATACATATAGACTCCATGGCTTTGATTTACCCTCTACTATGAGGCTGAGCCCTGGAAACCATGCAACAGAGCTGGCAATGCTGTCAGGACAAGGAAGTTTTAATAGGAGACATTGCCATAATGTAAATATTTTATTTCATGTTACTACTTTATTCTATTTTATATTAATATTTCAATGCATGTCATCCACTGCAGATTCTTTATAATTATATTTTTTTGTGCACAGTGGGATTAACATAACCCAAAATTCACTAGATTCTTACATGTTTGGTTCTGTGTTGGATAAAACAGAAATGGGGACTTCAACAGCTAGCACCTACTCTGTCCTGTATTTCTTATGGTGATGCGCAGTCAGGCTTTGCTCTCCCGGCATGCTCTGTGAACCTCTATTTTCTCAGCCTCCCTGAATGGCCAGTCTCTAAAACAGGCATATATTGACACTCAAGGTAGTTTCTATGTGGTTAACTCAACAGCATGGCAAGCATCAGGACTCAATGCAGAATTCCCAGCAGATGCCAGTTGTCTCACACAGACACTTGCAAGGGAATTTTGTCCCTCCATTCCTCACCTGTCAGAAATAGTGGTCTCATTCTCCTTTGGGTTCAGTCAGATCCCAAGTTCAGCTACAACTGTGTGCAATTACTACTGCTGCAGTGTTATCGGTGCAAAGCCTGGGGGATGGGAGGTGGAGAGCTTACATATCATAGTGAGTCTTAAATGTCTGTTCAAGTGTAGAGCTGGAGGCATCTTAAGGAATATCTTTCAAGAAGCTGGACCTCTATCAGGTTCAAAATAGCTAGTCAAAACTGAGGCTGTTTAAATAAAGAGTAACTTTTTATGTTGTATACATCAGAGTCAACTTTTTATTTGCAGAGATCATGAACTATATTTTAGCCTAAACAATATGTGAAAAATAATATAGTAAGGTAAAGTAGGTCTATGTCCAAAGGCCTCTGAGCAGAAACAGCAAGAGCTCTGAGCTTTTTCAAAATCACTTGCAACTGATCATATACAAGACAAACATCTTTTGCTCTTAATTTCCCTGAAAAGCATTTTTCAGAAAGATAAAGGGACACATTTTCATCTTAACTGCATCCTTACAACATCACTGCACCTAGCAAGCTTGCATATATGCAATTAACAGAAGAATTTGGTCCATTGCCTGTTGCCAATTTCAGTGACTATCCTTGACCTGTAACAATCCTAATAAAACTATCTCATGAATTGTGTAAGGATATTCCTGAGAACAAAACAGTAAAGTATTGCTAGACATACTTTATTGTATGTTATAAAATGAGTGAGAAAGAATTTACTAAACTACTGCAGCTCATCATAATCTTATCTGCCTAGAGAGACATCTGGCACTGCTTTCCCTTAGCAGCAGCAATGAAAAGCAGTGAGGAGCATAGAAATAAATACTTCACTGGCTGGTTTGCTTTATAAATCTGTATTAAACTCAAAATTTTGAAACCCAAATATCTGAAATCAAGGGCCCGTATCAATATTTAAGCCTCTTTGAGGAAGTGACCTGGTTTTTAATTGATACTGAGCACTCGCAGCTTCCATTGGTTTCTCTGAGCAGAAGTTAGGCACTTACCACTGTTTTTGGTGCATGATGCTCATGTTAAACATATCTAAAAATCAGACCACTTATACTTAGAAACATAAACTTTTTCCCTGAGATAATAAAACCACCATTCACAGGTACATAGTATTATTTCTATCACATAGTTAATATTCTGCAGAGCATGAATGAGTCCCCCACTATAGAGGGGGACATATAGTCATTTCCTATAATCAGTCCTATAATAATTTCACAAGGCAAAGCCTCTTTTTTTTTTTTTCCTGGACTTAATTCCAAGGTAAGTCACCTATGGAAGACATCATCCTCCTCTTGCTATGATAGCTATTGCCTTTTTGGGGGGTTGGGTTTTTTGGTTTGTTTAAATGGGTCAGCAACCAAGGTGGAGAAGATGTAAAAATGAACACAGCATTTTTAAAAACTTGGAATAAATGTATGATATCCAGATAAAGAACTCCAACAGTTCTTGTTTTTGGTAAGAATTTTCTGTTCTATTGGTTGTTAAGAAATTTATCATCGCTTACTATCAGTGAAACACCATGGCTTATTTACATTCCCACTTTTTTGTTCTCTACCAAATTCCTCCTGCAGTTAACTTTACATTTCCCACACAGAGCTGTGCTGGTGCTTCCTGGATCTTGTATTCCCAGCAGCCAGAGGGACAGTTTCTTTCCTTTGCCAAAACATTCTCTTTGACCACAAGAAAAAGAGAGAGAATGTCATTGCTGGTTGTGTTCAGCTGTTTCCACTTCCTTCTACAACCATATCCCTTTCCTTCTACGATAGTTGGCAAGGCTACAGCATGTAACCTTAAGGTAGAGGAAACTATTTTTTTCTTAGGAGGTGCCAGCATACTCATTTTCAAAGCTCACATTTTCTCTCTCTTCAAAAGAAGATGACGGGGCAGCATTCTCATCAAAGCATTTTCCTGACCCACGCTTCTTTTTATAACTTCTGTAGGGCTAATTGTCTCTGTCGCAGAAGGCTTTCAAGGTGTCAGTACTGAAGTTTTTATCTTTCTGCCCATAAGCCTTAGAACTGGTGATCCTAATAAATCATCCTGAATTGTGCTACAGTACACTCGCAATGCTATATATAGTTCTTTTGAAACTTCCAGGACATTTTTTAAGTCAAGTTCATTGTACTGAATTGTTTAATAACCAGTTTAGTTTTTCATACTGTACCCTTGAAACAATGAGTCCAAATGATATTTTAAAATAATCTCCTGAAGTAGGTACCTAGCTATTATAAATTCACCAGGGTTTTCCTACCATGCACAATGCAATGTACAGTGTTCAAATACATAGTCTTCAATACATTGGAAAACATTTAATTCTATAAGACTTCACAGATAATCTGCAACAGTTTTGAACTAAGAAAAAACAGAATTCCTAAATTATTTCATTCATTGTTCTATTTTTGTTATTTTATTTATTAAAAAAAAAAAAAACTAACTTTCAGCTTGATTAGAATCATTTCTATATTGCAGGAGTAAAACATCTCTGTCCATTTCTTCAGATGAAAATAGGAAATATGTTTATATTTTCTGACCACATACTTAACACTTTCCACAGAATTCTCTCCTAATATTACCCATGTAGTCCATAAAAGTTGTTAAACTTGTAAGTTTTGGGGACTTTTCTGCTGGTCATTCATCCGGAGTAACTCTCTTAAGCTTTTATACAATGAACTCATTTTTCATATCCAGTTTAAGACTTTCAAAATCATTTCTAGGAATTAATATTACTTATGTCTTACTTTCTTGAGATCCTGTTTTCACAGCTTTGGAATTTTACTGTTAACAGGTATCTTTAAAATTCTGTGTCCGCTGCAAGAAACATCATGTCTAGTCTGCATTTCTTATTTAATGAAGTAACCATTTCTTGAAACCTAGAAGGCTTGGAGATATTTTTTAATAGTTGATACAATATGAATTGTGAGGGTTTATGGTCTTTTTCTACTCTAGCTTTTCCTTCATGTCTCTTTTTGCCTATGCATAGTTTAAAAATGAACCCATGAAAAAACCTACAGCAGCAAAAACAAGCATTGAAATAATTCCCAAAATAATTTAAGTCTAATTCCACTGTGCTTCTGTTACTAAAATCTTTTACCACTCAACTACTGGCACTAAGATGGTACATTTTCACCATGAAAATCATTAGTAATTTAAAAAAATATGCTGATCATATATAAGTAGACATTTATACATGTAAATGTAAGTTGAATGTTCAAACAGCAACAAATAGAAACATCAATTTATGCAATTCAGATAACAGATTTGAAATCTCTGGCTGTAAGTCTAAAAAAGTTACCCGAATAAGACAAGCAGAGGAAGGCGCGATAAGGTAAAAAAACCCCAACCAGTTAAAAAATAGACCTCCACCACTTGCTATTCTCAGAGCGAAAGCTTTTATCTGAAAGAAAGGCCATTGCTACCTCCCTGCAGGGATGGGGTGGAGGCTGTGTAGCAGGTCTGGGCAGAGACAGGGTGGGCTGCCGGACGGCTGCCCCCAGGCAGCCAAACGGGGGACCTGTGGCTTCTGGGGACTCCGTGCCCTCCTCGATCCCCGTTCAGAGGTGTCGGATCACACCAGGCATTCGTGTCAGACCTTGGCCCTATCACATTGCCCAGCAACATGCAAAAGGATATACAGGAAAGCCCCAAGGGGTTTTAGCGTGAGGAGCTAACCCCAACCCCACAGCACGATGGGCAGGGGATGCCTCCAGAGTCTACTGTCACACAAGAACCCACCGGGCGTTTCTGAGTGAATCTCTGAATTATACATAGCACCTTTTATAGTTCTTAATTGTCAAGAAAGCAAAGAATTGCTTTTTCATCGTGCAGTGACATTTTGAAAGAAGCAAATGCATCAATTGCCCCATTCCCACATCCCAGCCAAGAGGATGGCACTGCATGTGTGACAATTAGCACTCTCCTGGCCTACTAAATATGAGTGGTTTAACCCATTTTGATTCCCAGTCTCGTATAAGCTTTCCGCTCTCTAGACATTACAAGTGTGTTGTGGCACTCACTCACTTTTGTGTTTTCTGCCAGGCCTTGAAATTTGCTGATGTCATTATCAGGTGTGATGGGAAGATGTTTGCATATGACTCAGTGCAACAGGCTGACTTCCCCATAAACCTTCTCCCTTCATGTTCTTCCCCAAAACTGAATATGTATCCTTAAGTAATACTGAGGCTTACGGTCATTTGAACAATGAATCCCAGCACTTAGAAGAAAGTTCTAGTACTACATAGTTTTTAACTTGATAATACTTTTTCTGAAATTATATTACTTTTCAAATAAAATACAAAAAGGATGAAGACTAACATTTCATGTACTATTAGTATATACATTTGTGACAAAAAAAAAAGGAAAATTAAATAGCAGTATTAATGCAGAGAAAACATGCCAGATTAAATCTTGATCTCCCACTGGTATGAAAGAGAAGCCTATGTAACCATATTAAAACTGAAACCTTCAGCTGCTACACCTCTATCTCACAGTAATTGTAACAGTTTACATCACCCCTCAAAATATTCCATGTGACAAAGATGGCCCTTTTGATGTAGCCATCTAGTTTTCTACAAAAAGAGGGAAAAGTGATTACAAAAGGCTGCGGTTTCATTCAGCAGGTATTGTCGCTCCTGTTAAAACTTGCACAGGGATGCATGAAGCATCAGATCCTAGCAAAACAGGCATATAGTACGAACACCTTGTCATTCTGGAAAATCATTGACCAACAATGAACATGGTGGAGGGCTTTCCCACCACCTGCCTTTAGGCACTCACTCAACATTTCCAACTAAGCCTGATTTTCCTAAGCTCCTTCTATGCACAAAGGAGGGATAAAGGTATTTCCGCATTGAAGCTGGCCCAGTTTCACTCCAGCGCCCTTGTCAGTGGGAGTAACACCTGCGTTTCTGACTGCCACAGGCTCAACTTTCATACACGCCTGCTGAGGAAACAAGCCATGGTGAGATACCATGAGACAGCTGTATTCCTGTATGCAACCTCAAAGCACTCAAAATTATATTCCTGCTTTAAATAACCCCCTAACTTAGCCTCTCTCTGAAGGGAGTTTATATTTAGACTGAGAGGGAGACTACTTCCTAAGCTAGGCTGAGTACCTAAAGTTTTGGTACCCAAAGTCAGAAAGCGTGAACTATCTCTGAGTTTCAAGAAAGATTCTCACAGAGCCCATTCAGAAATTATAGAAAGTATAGAATTGATTTGAAGCTTCATTTCACAAAATTATTCTTTAGTTATTATTACTTCTTCTTCTCATGGATGCATGAAAAAAGGAATACAATTTGGAGCAAATTTCTGCTGTTCACTTTAAGGGTATGTTGTCAAGCTAATCATTACACGAGTTCCAGCAATACTGCCTGCACTGTACTATTCTGATTTCATCAACTGTTAACTCTATAAAATCAAAAAGGGATAAAGTTCAAGATAATCACTGATAAATGAGTACTGCTTCATGAAACAAAATAGTCCTATAGCTACTGTTCATTGGAATTTAGAGAATTCAGAGGTCAGAACTGCCTAAGGTTTACGTTCTCAGATAAATTACAGGCATTGCGTTTTGTCCAAATTAAACGTTTAAGGACTGTATCAGTTTGTACCATTCACAGTGGTGAGCAGTTAAAAAGCGTAAGAATCTTAATTTAGCCTCACTGCACATCAGGTAGTTACGAACACAGCACTCCAGTGCCCTAACCTCATCGAAAAGTGCTTTAAATGAGCTACTTAAAAAGAACAGTCCTTCCTCATTTGTTGGCTTTCATCCCCATGAGATCTGGAACTTGATGCATCAGCCCCTGCAATGAAAACTAACGTTTTATTGTGTGGATTGGTTTAGACCCAGCTGACACCTGGGTCAGCCTGGAGCAGAACAAGGGAAGAAGAGACAGACTCTGGGTTCCCGGGTAATCATGGTGCCGGGTGTTCAGCTGTTTGCAGGTGCATTGGTATACATTGAGAGGAGCTAACAAGGAGTCTGCAATATTACAGTATTTCCAAATTACTAAGAATAGGAGGTCACTGTTGCATAAGGCTTAAACGAGATGATCTGGAGTTTCTAGGGAAATCATCCTCCTGCCAGTTGACCAGGCTGCCCAGAGAGGCTGTGGAGTCTCCCACACTGGAGACATTCAAAATTCACCTGGACTCCATCCTGTGCAACCTGCTGTAGGTGACCCTGCTCTGGCAGGGGGGTTGGACTAGATGATCTCCAGAGGTCACTTCCAAACCCTATTACTCTGTGATTCTGTGATTCTGAAACCACAGTCCTTAAATGAGAAGTTGCTAGGTCTGGAAGCGAGCTTCAAAGCTCCTTTGAAATAAAAGTTCAGACTTCAGATTACATTTGAGATTTTACAGAAATCCATACAGAATGTCCAAGACATCTTTGGTTTGCTGAGGAGTCAGGACTCCAAGCTTTCATTTGGACTGGGGTAAGCAACAACTTTAGTGTATGGTAGAAATGCCTCTCTTCGTTTAGGGCCTAAATATGTGAACATTCCTCCTGTGACATTCCTGACTTTTACTTTGAACCCAGCTGCTCAGACAGTAATTTTAGGTGATAAGACAGACACATCTCTGTGCTTGAGCTCTGACTCTCCTTTCATCCCTGCAGTTCTTCATCATCACAGTAAGAACACCTAACTGTAGCTGATGCCTATCAGACACTCACTGTAGCCAATACAGAGTTCTGTGACCCTCTACAGATTCTAAATGTACTAATCTGGGTATAGTGAATATTAACGTGCCTTGAATATAAGCACTAAAATAGTACAACTGGCAGCAGTAGTTGTTCTGTAATATGGTGATGGTGTAGCCAGGCAGAATGTGCAACCATTTTACCTCAAGTATGCAAGCAAGAAGATCACCATAGGGACAAAGAAAGATGGGTGTCATTGTATTTAGTATTAATATGTGATAAAAAGCTGCCAGACAAAGGACAAGATAAACACAAGGGACAGCAAGTAGGCAGGACATCCTCCCAAATACACAAGAAGGATGACTGGCTAAATCAAAAACAAGATAAACAGTACCAGGAGCTGAGAAACCCCCTTTTTGGGGAGAGGGGAGGGGGCAATAGCAGAAAAACATGAGGCATAAGCAAGGTAAATTGTAGAATACAGGCCCATTTCTGCCCTGAAGTCTCATGGGAGAGCTCTCAAGCCTGATTGCTTCAACCTTGGTGACAAGGGATCACCAGTGATGGTAGCCATCCATGCTAACTACACAGCACCAGCTCCTTGATAATATGTACTCACAGCTAATTCAGGATAAGTGTTAAAGACTTACTGTTTGCACACAAAATGTTGATGATTAATATTGTGTAAAATTTAGCCATTATCAAGATGTATGATGTTAATTAATTAATTTAGTAAAGTTAAATTTTAATCTTTAAAGTTGGCCTGATTTTTCAGTCTTCTAAACACTACTACCACAGTAATCATTAATTCCCTAATGTATATATATTAATTTGCAATGCTGTCTTTGCCTTTGGCTTTATTCTATTCCATGAAGTAGGTAGAATCATTACCAATAAACTAAATGAAAGCAGATTCAGAGTGAGATTGGTCTCTCAGTAATATTCCCTTTTTCTTCACTTCAGCCATCTTCTCTCTCTCACACACACACGCACTGATTCTCATGCCTCTTTTTCCTCACTTTTGAAAAGGATGTTCTTTTTCTCTCACTCAAGTAAAAAAAAATCTGCATTTCTTTCCTTTTTTTTTTTGGTGAACATTTATTCTACATGAAAGGCTACAGAGGAGCCACCCATACACATGAGTACATTGATGTCTTTTATTTAGCCATAGATCCCATAGAAACAGGTGGGTGGAGTGCAAGCCCCAGCCGAGATGTCTAAATCAGCAGAGATGAATCACACCGTGAAAGTGGTGATTTCTCTTCATTAACTGGAAAGGGAGACCAGGCACTTAACTCGGAGGTGATTCAAGTTAGCGAAACAAGTGCTGCCCAGAGCAAAGAACTGATGAACATTGCTTCATAATGCTGCCAGGAGTTCAAGGCCCCTGTTTAAGTGCAGGGTAATGCAGGAACTGGAGTGAGCTGCGTAGGCTTATGATGGATCTCTTCATTTTCTCCCCAAGCTTCTTGCTTCCAGGAAATACTGGAGACTTGAGCTTTGGAGTCCTCACATAATTGGCGCTGGAAAATATGAGACACTGAGACTGATAGATTGCACGACACTGATGATAAACAGCATGAAACGAAATTATTTCCTGTTGGGTAAAAATGCACTGATATGTTTTATGTGACAAAAATTGACCGGGCCATATGATCTTGCTATCATTGCTACAGAAATGCATCTGCATTGCTCTGAGACTACTCTGCTTTCATTACAATGAGATTTGTCTATTGTAACAAAATCACCTGTATTTGTAGCAGAAGGATCTAAACTTCCTAGTAGGGTTGTGTATTGCCTCCTGTAACTATATTTTTGTAGCTTGCCACAAACCCACACTTCACCTGACTTGAAAAAATAAGAAGTTTCAGTAAGATTCAATCCTTTTTTTCCTCTAAAGATGTAGAAACATATATCTAGCTCAGTAAAGCAGTAAACAGTACAGCATTTGTGTACCTGATAAGCAGTAAGTAGCTGAACTAATTTCTCTTATTCTTCTTCAGCGACATAATGACATAGCAAATGTGGTATATGGTTTCTACTGAAATGCTAAACCATCTCGTATTTCATAACCCTCAAGTCTGCATAAAGTATGCGCTATAAAACAAGCTTTTGCTGATACACACATCTAGAAGTTCAATGAAATGAAATTCTATATTATATGTTCCGTTCTCTCCTCAAGGAAAACGACAAATTTTAATACAGTAAGGGACAACACTGAAATGGTGCAACATTTATATACCTAAAGTAGACTCAAAGCAGAAAAGCTATGTGTATGCTTACCTCAGCAGAAAAGACAGGGCCAGAAGCAAATAACTTTAGGGACTGATCAAAAGCACGTAGAGCCGTAAGTATTGCCATAATGTACATACTCTGAAAAACAAGAAGTCAGACGTAGTGGGATTCATCCTCATCCGATTTTTCCAGTGTCTGCAATCTATATCTAAGCTAGTCATCCCAAGTGCATAGGTAGTGGATGTGTTTTCAGATGTTTTTTCCAATCTATACTTGACATCTTATTTAGGATAGGAGAGGCTTGTTCCTCCCTGTTGCTTATAAAGGAAGTTGACCTGAGGAACCCAGCCATAGGTGTCTCCACCATACACATATATATCTGACACTGAATTTAAGTTACTCTGCATTTTGATTTGTCATTCTTGCCCTCTCACAGGCAGTATTCTTGAAGCTATGCAAAGCACAGAGAGAATGGCAATTTGGGAAGACATTTAATCTTGGATCATTGGTGACAATTTGCCAGAGACACAGTGTGTCAGTGCAGAGTAGTTTGCAGAATCACAAATCTCATGTTTACGTATACTGCTCTCCAAGGACAGTGGAGGACCTGGAGTTCAGTGATGTTTACCATATGTTCACTCAAAGTAAAGTTCAGAATAACCATAAAACTATCCTGCCCTCTTTGGTGTTACCACAGTCCTAAAATTAGTCCTGAGTTTCATCTGCTTAACAAACATGTAAATATTTATACACACTTCATCAGCGTTTTTATCCCACCTGAAATTTTCTCTAAATGGCTTTTAGGTCACTTTTGTCACATTTCAAGGGCTGTCTCATATTAGAAACACATTAGCAAACAAACTGAGTGCTGCCTCTGTTTCACTGGTACTAGGTGAAAATTGATCTATTAATACACAATACACGAAGTCCAATTTAACTTTTAATTTGCCTTTTCCTTAACAGGTGGGAGAAAAGCACTCTGGAAGTGCCTGCTAATCGGTGCATTTTATGCTCACCAACAAAACAAGAATGCATATGAATAAGAGACTTTTCAGTTTCTAGAATTAGTGCCAACACCTCAGAGCTTCCAAGCTTTGAGAGCTGGATTGTAGACCTGAAGCCCATTATTCATCTTCATCCTAGTAGCCAAGAACTGCAGAAAACCAGGGGAGGCAACAACTGCGTTAATGTTGGATCAGAGAGCTGGAAGATAAGTGGCGTTTTGCAAGGGCAGAAATTGCACTTAGAGTACTCTGCTAAGGGTCTGATGATCTGTTCCTCAGGGGTCAGTACTGGGTCCAGTCCTGTTCAATATATTCATCAGTGACCTGGATGAAGGGATAGAATGTACCATCAGCAAGGTTGCTGATGACACAAAACTGGGAGGGGTGGCTGACACGCTGGAAGGCTGTGCCACCATACAGCGTGACCTGGACAGGTTGGAGAGTTGGGCAGAGAGGAACCGAATGAAATTCAACAAGGGCAAGTGTAGGGTGCTGCACCTGGGGAGGAATAACCCCATTCACCAGTACAGGTTAGGGGCTGACCTCATGGAGAACAGCTCTGTAGAAAGGGCCCTGGGAGTCCTGGTGGGCAACAGGATGACCAAGAGCCAGCAATGTGCCCTGGTGGCCAAAAAGGCCAATGGCATC
>RSEF01000001.1:167050100-167070574 GCA_003993805.1 Himantopus leucocephalus | reverse complement strand
GAGGTCCCTTCCAACCCTGACCATTCTGTGATTCTGTGATCATATAAGGTCCTTTTTTTGCAGAAGGTACTCTATCAGGTGATCATCCATGGAGCTTGTCCTCAGGGACACTGGCATCAAAGTAAAGCCTGTGACAAGAAAGAATGGCTTGTGGGGATGAAATTTCTGACACAAGAGAGAACAGAGACAGAGGAAAGAATTCCTCAGCAGTCATTATCTCTTCCCTTTTGCACACTGCAGGTGGCCTTTTTGTCTGTTCAACTTTTTCTCTTTTTTTTTTTTTTTAAGGAAGAGACTATGAACTGAAGCTTCTGTCTGCATTTTGCCAGTGTTATAGTGTCTAAAGTCCCAAGAGGGAATGGAGTGCCAAAAGTTAATTTATGCAAGTTCATTGGCCCAAGGTTTCTTCCCCTCTTGACTGACCTTTCCCAGAACCTGGCTTGACTTGTGCCTGGCGTATGTCACTACCTCCTTGATTTTCTAGTTTTTCATGCTGCAGCTGTATTTTTCACCATGTTTGTGGTTCCAGCAACAGACTCGCCCCCTGCATTAAATTCACAAGCAGTATCTTAGCACTCAGAAGGGTAAAGCATGAATATTGTGTTGTCAGATAAAGTCAATAAATGCTTGTGGTTCAGCAGCAAAGGACAGCTGTGTAGGCAGAATCTGAGTGGGCAATGTCTACTGTAACACCCTTCGTCTTGGGATCACGTCAGGCCCAGGCAAGGCTCAGTCCCCAGAACATTGCAGTCATGAGGATGGTGCTTGCTAGAGCACAGGAAGGGGTTTCCTTTCCCAGGACAAAGGAGAGTTAGTTTGCATGTGCCTCTCTATCATTGTGCAATCCGGATATAACAGCACCACACACATTTAAGTTGTCCAATAACACCAAAGTTACAGATAATTGTGTCTTATGGACAATAACATGATCAAAGTGCTAAAATAAAAATATGTTTATATCACAAGTCACTATGAAACAGCTTCCAGGCAGAGTGCGCTAACTCCATACAGCTCCAGCGCTAAAGGATGACTTCTGGGCCCAAGTTAGCAAGTTGGCACCAGCTCAAGGTTGCCTTGAAAGTTATCTCTTCATTGCTAATTTATCCCAGCCACATCCTTGAAGACAAGGGGGTTAAAGTGTCAAAAGTCAGGGAACTCGAAAGGTGGCATTCTAGACCTGCTGCAAGTAAAGGACTTTTTTTATACAGATTCGCAAAGGGATTTTCTGGGATTCCATGCTGAAAGTGTTTACCGTTAAATGGAGAGGAAAAAAAAGAAGCAGAACAACTTCCTTGACAAAAGGAAAGTATTTTGAAAAATGATGACACTGTGTGGTAGGAATGTTTTTCTTTTCATACTCCCTTCTCTCTTTCATACCAACTTCTTACACATGCTTATCAATTTATGTCTAAAATTATGCAGTAAATATTTTATATCATGATTTTCTCTCCTTACTATTAAGTACCTGTCCCTCTTCTAGTTGCTGAATACGTGGGTTAATAGTTACCAATAATTTTTTTAATGTCATTGTAATATAGACTTTTAAATATCTGACTATTCTTTAGCTATAACAACCATCAAATAGCTATTTCAACTTTCCACCAAACTGAGTTTTTGTGTCTGTACTATTGTATATAAATGTCTGTATATCTATTTCTCATTTCTGGTTATTTATATGTATTAATAATAAATCCATTATAAAAATAATTCAAAACGGGGCAATTTCAGAAGTACTAGTTAGGTGTTTTGTAGTGATAAAATATCAACTGCATCAAAATTAATAATAAGGAAATTGTTAATATACAGTAATAAACAGATGTGTACATCAAAGTTAGAAGCTGATAGACTAGAAATTATTGAATATCTAAAATTAAAATGCCAAAGCTCGATCAGGTAAATAATGAGAAACTGATTGACTCAATTACCTCAGAGGAAATGAGCTCAGCAGTATAGAAACAAGCAACTGGGTCGATGGGTATCAAATAGAATATTTTATAGATTTTTTGAGAGAGCGAGCAGTCTTTCAGATGAGGACTATATCATGGAGTAATGCATGGCCAATGAGATGAACATCTAGAGCTGTGATTTGTAAGACGAGTAAGCTAGAACCTCTTCAGAGTGACAACATTTGTCCTGTTTAATTAATTAATTATGCATCAAAATCCTATCAGGTAGCTTAAAACAGGTCACAGATAAACTAATTCATAGAGATCAGGTTGATTTCCTCCATGGCCAATTTATGGCTGATAATTTGTGTAAATTATCTAATTTAATACAGCAAGTAAATAAATTAAACATCCCCTCTACAGCAATCCCTGTTGATACACAGAAACCCTTTAAAAGGCAATTTACTCAAGTTCCCAAGCGAATTGAATACCCAGGGTCTCTTACTAATACTTTATTAGTGTATTCTAATGTCACTGCATCTCCTTTTTCTATCTTTTGCCAATGCATGCGGGGGGCGGGGGGCGGGAAGCACTTGGCCCTCCCTCCTTACACATTCGTTGCGCAGACAGATGGGATCAGCACCAAGGGAAGCAGTCCTTTCCCGCTGGACTTGTTGTTTATTCCCTGTGTAGCTAACGGAGAGAATTAGGCGCTTCTTAAAGCCTTGGCAGTCCTGGCTGCTTAGGATGAGATATCTGAGGTTACCCCTGCCTTTTGTGTGCAGAGTTTGAAAGCTCTGCAATGACTGCTGCTCATTATTTCACACACAGACGTGTTCCCGGGGATGGAGCCGTGCTATGCGCCAATCCTTGTCAAAACAAGCCAGCAAAACAATACCCCTGAAAAATGTGCTGTCATCCTGACATTTGCTCTCCGGAGGAAAAAAAAAAAAAAAAAAAAAAGGGAAAGAGAATGAAAACAAATGGCTAGACTTGCAAGCCTGCTGAAGGAGGCGGCACATCTTGGTTCCAGCACCCACATTAGGGATATGCGGGTCTCACGTAAGGGATGGCCCTGCCCCAGCAGAGCTTCCTAATGAGCAAGCTGTGGGCTGTTCTTGATGGTGTTGTAATCCCTCCCGTTGAGGCTTCTCTGCTTTGTGTAATATTCTGAAATACTCAAAGCAGAACAAGAATGGCTCAGTAAGAGGGAAAATTATGCCCCAATACTCTCTCTAAACCAGGTCTTTCTTGTTTTAAATGTGCAAATGTAGCGACGTCAGCAGAAAAGGCTGAGGCAACATTGTCAGAGGACCCTCACGTTCACCCCACGTCTGTGGGAAGGACCAGAAGGTGGCAGGGGGAAGAAGGTGAACCCTTGTCTGCAGCATCCTGAACAAGTATCGTGGGTTAGGCACTGTTCATTTCAGTACTTAGAAGAGGCCCAGCTAAGAAGCAAAGTTACTGAACAAAATTTGTCCTGTTTTACCTCAAACCAGGACAGCGAGGCAAAGGCGCAGCTCCAGTGCAGGGAGGCCAGCCCTGCGCCCAGAGAGCTGACATCTGCTCCGAGGCAGCGAGTGAATAAAAACAAACCAGCAGCAGAGAGAAGCAGTGTTAAGTGGTGTCATGTACCACAGCTTTGGTCTACCAGTCAACCCATCATCGTCAAGGACTAACAGGCTTCTAATCGGGATTTGAAGAATAAAGCTAATAAGGCTTTGAATGACTATCAGCAGGCAAGCCGCAGGGGTATGAGGAAGAAGAGGCAGCACATGCCTTCTCCTCTCGCAATGTGGTGTCTGTCCCCTTTTGCTCCTGTTGGTGTGAGAACCTCACCCAGCAGACAAATGTAGGAACAACCATTTTGAAGAAGATCCAAGTAAACTCCTGTGACTTTTCCTTACAGCTTGCTGTCATTTTTATGTAACCCAGTCTTTTGGCAAAACTGAGACAAATATCATGAATTATTTTCAGCCACCTTGAAACGGTAGGGGTTTTTTTGTAAATACGTTATTCAGAGAAAAACACTTTGCCTGGGTCTAATCAGAAACTAATTAGAATCAGCATATGCTTTTCTGCACAGTTACGGTGTCATCTGGAACAGCTAGATATACAAACCCAGACCTAATCAAACTGAGATGCTTACCGTTAGGAGCATTATCATCTGAAGAGTCTTCTGCAGTAGACAGAAAAAGAAATAGCAGCATAATTCAACTTACCTAGTATCTTGAACCATCCTCTAAAAATGATTATTGCTCCCCCTTGATTATGGAAGGGGTCTGAGAGTGTGATTTAGTTGCCTGAACACTGGTAGCCAGCGCTGTTTCGGATGCCCCAGAGTACACACCTGGCCAGCACCTGCACCTTTGAAAGAGCACAGATCTCTCCTAAGCACCATGGTGTTTCTGCCAGACCCAGGCAGGTCTCAGATACCCTGGACAATCCCAAATGGCACATAGGAGTTGCACTGTAACCAATTCTCCGTGCTTCAGGTAGGGCCTGAGGTCTTAAAAGGTGAGCCCAGGCTGCTGGGGCACTGCTGTAGCTGTGAGTGAAGAGCAGCAGGAGTGGCAAAAGCTGAAGCCATGACTACGCTGAGAAAGACCCAAGGTGTGAGGGAGCTGTCGCAGAGCAAGCCATGAGAGAGGACCTTTGTTTGTTCTTGGATGAGGCACTACTGTGTCATGAGGGGGTTGCTCAGACGTTATCCTTATAAAGGGATAACTGTGTCAAACTCTTTGCCTGAACCCACTTCCAACATATAAGAAGTCATGAAGCCATCACACATATATAAGCACAAATCCCACTTTTCTGCAGCATTTTTTATTCTATACCTATGGACATTATCACAGTTATACAAATGACATTTAATGGAAGAGTCAAGTACATTACATAGAGTCAAGTAACCAAAGAAAAAGCCAGAATTTGCAAAACTGTAATCTTTGGTCATCACGAAATTCTTCCCTCTCAAATTTTCTTGCCCATTTGGTGAACTTCTCACTTGTCCTTTTGGTGTTTTCCTTTGGATAAAGCTAAATGTTTTCCTGTATCATAAAAAAAATACTTCAGTTTTATCATTAATCATAGAACTAAGACATTCATATGAAACAATTCATTTTATGGCAACACACTAGGCTTTTAAAAGGAGATATGAAAGGTTTTCCATCTTATGAGGATCAATGTTGTTGTACAACCAAGAGCAATTTCAGTCCATTTTTCAAACTATCTGAAGTCCCATGTATTGAAGAAAAATCATTCAGCAAATATAGTTTCAATTCAAGTGGTAATTTATGATTCTATACGACTACAATGATATTTGTAACACTGGCCACCAAAGTTTATCACCAAGACTTTGCCAAGCAAAATGCAACGGTCTCCCATCCTAAGTGCAGGTTTTCATTTAAACAAATGTGCAAGATTATTTGCATGACTGAAAACTTTTCACCTGATTTACATGCAGTAGATAATGATATATAGTTGAACATGTTTAACCATTGCATAACTTCAAAGCATACAGTGAAGACCCCCATCCTTCTGAAACACGATCCAGTTTAAGCAGTCTAAGGCAGGTTCCTGAGTGGGTAACCTAGGCTGTCTGCACAGAGAAGCAGCATCTGAACTCTTTCCCTGGACTGCCTACTCTGATTCCTAATTTTGGTACCTAATTTGGATACCCAAAGTCAAAACCTGGGATGACCCTTGCAGCTGGGGCTGCAAACAAGTAAGAATGACAACAATTTAAAAGTGTATAGTATGTCACTTAAGGATGCCAGGTNCCTGTGTGTAATGCTGAGGCTGAGTGAGAGATGGAGAGAGTGTTAATACTGAATGACCTGTAGAAAATGGCTGGGGCTGCAAACAAGCAAGAATGACAACAATTTAAAAGTGTATAGTATGTCACTTAAGGATGCCAGGTTATGAAAATCCAAGATGCAGAGATCTGTGCCAACATCCTTCAAACCCTTTTTCAAGACCAGCTAAGATTGTTTAGTAATTAAGAAGACAGACTGGGAAGAGTCATTTGTTTGCTTTATGCGAATTAGTACTGGTTTGGTCTTCCATGTTCAGGAATACCAAAACACCACTCAGGTATTATGCTTAAAAAAATCTTCATGAATCAAGAAATGCTCCAGCATGTTGTAATTGTTAGAACCACAATGTGGCTGGTGAAGGTGAATGTCCTTTGATAACAAAGTGCATGGAAGGTCCTTTGTGCCCGGTATCGAACAAATGGTAGAAAGATTGTTTGCACAAGATATTGACCAGGCGCAATCTTTGGAATCAGCCAAAGAACAATGGGTTGGTAGGTCCGATCATTTCAACCTTCAACATGTAGTAAAAGAAACAGCTACAGTGCACAATTGGTCTTAAACAACAGAGACACTGCTGGTAGGACTAAGAAAGGGTGTCACCTGTGATAAGGATGAGAGAGAGAGAGACTGTTGAGAAGTCTCATAAAGAGCAGCATTGTTGGAGGCCAAAAAAGCGGACATGATGTAAATCCTTGAAGATGTCAGACTGTATAATCTGAAAAAAAAGAAATGGTTCTGCAGATATTCTTTGCATGATCTTTGCAAGATCATCCAAACACATTGGACAGAAGCCCAGCTCCACACCCCAAGGCCTTGGCTGGCCACCAAGCAGCACTGTAGGCAACTGCATCAGGTTAACTGCAGAGACCAAGAGAAAGTATGAGCGAATGCATAAATATCTGCTTGCAATGAAGTTTCAGCCAACAAGAACACCAATGCTTTTCCCCTTGCAACAGCCACACCTAAATAAGACAAAGTAAATACTAAATATTACCCTGCTGATGTATTTTTAGATGCATACTTACAATATAATTGTATAACACACCTTAATTTTCAGCTGAGTATTTGTGCACCATGGCATGAGATGGCCTGAGTAGATTTAGCTTTGTCTTTATTCTAAACTTGTCCCTTAAACAAAAAAAAAAACTTAAGGGAAAGAAAGCAAGGTCAATCCAAAGCTAACAAGAGCACAACAAAAAAATCTTTTCAACAGACCTTGAAGCTGAATGATGTGCTAGAGCTACTTACTAGTGAGATATGCAGTGCATGCACTTGAATGGCAATAACAACGCTGCTATCAACATGGAAACGCTGGGTTTAAACGTAATCTTTTCCCTGATAAACTCTCCCTTCATCCTGCCTAGACGCCTAAAATTATTTCAGACTCCAACTCAGGACCAAACTGTGTATCTGTTTGTCCCATTTCTGTAGGGATTGGAAGAGAGTGCATTTTAAATGCAAATACTTAAAGTCCAGACACTAGAAGTCAAGTAGCAGAGCTGAGGACTCTGAGGAGGTCCCTGGGGAGCCACGTTGTCTGTATAAACCCAGTGCAGCCATCTGTCCCGGGAGCTGGCCCGGGCCTCAACAACACTCCATGCTAACAGAGCAGTAGCTGAGGCAGCGAAAGTGGGGGTGGCAGTATCCACCTGGCTGCAGCAAAAATAGGGGAAATAAAAGTAATAAACAGATACTTAGTGGTCACACAATGTCTATAGGCTTGTAAGGAAAATAAAATCCTTTCTTGTGGCAAAAATGCTAAAAATGGTCCTTTAATTTTTCTTTTCAGCAGTATGAGAAAGGTCTCTTCATTCTTCCCAGTGCCCTAAGATGCACATTTATTTTGAAAATCATGGATAATAAATGTATTTATGTTTCAAATGTTCACAGTGTTGCAAAAGTTTTTGTTAAAGAATCAATAATAATTGTAAGCAGTCATAGAAAGGTCATTTTATTTTTGCTGATAGAGGACAGATTCAAAACAGCTGAAATCAAAAGTGTGATTTTTTTGTACACATCATTTTCAGGAGCTTTGCCATTCTTTCAGCATTTTTCCCACACTTACTGATGTGACAGACTCATGTAACCAGAGCTGGTGATTGGCATGGGGTGACAGAAGTCTAAGAGGTGTGCCAGAGCTATGGCAGGAGAAATGGTGGGACAGAGACAACTCTGCTTTCCGTAAATGGAGGGAATCAGTCATCGAGGGATAAGTCAAACTCATGCACTGGCCATTCACACCTCAATACACACTTTGCAGAGAAGTACGTAGATACATGGAGTTTTCTCTAATGTCCAGCCAAAGGAATAGCAATGCCTTTCTGGTCTGCTACTTTTGATTCGCATATGATGAGGAGGAAAACTAGTATATAACACTTAAAGAGCAAAATTCATTTTCGGATGGTAAGAGCAGAACATACAAATAATCACTTGGGGTTTGTTATTGATTTGCCAGTAGTGACATTGAGGTTGCAATATACAGCTTTATAATACAATAAACTTTATTTTGTATAGTATCTTCTATTAAAAACTGTCTCCCAAGTTGCTTTGCTAAATAATGGACTAGTCTCAGTTAAACAATAAATACAGTAGCAGGCGAAAAGAGCAGTTCAGAGCTGTAAGCAAGGAAAACAGTGTTGCAGTGCGGTTTGAGCACCAGGAGTGGCTTTCATCCTTCAGATGTTATAAGCAGGGTCTCCTTTCAGTACATGCATACCCACGAGCAGCAATTAGGACATGTTCATTGGAATAAAAGGAGTTTTCTAAAGAGAATTTTGCTCTTTGAGACATATAATTTTCTTTGCTTCAAAACAGCAGCTGTCATGTCACTGTTCATGTAACTTGGTGCGGGACAGTCCTAGGGCACCAAGGAAGAATTTGGACCCCGCAACTGAGGACAGCAAACCCTAGACTTCACATGTCATTCTGGCCATAGTCCATCAGTTATCGGGCAAGGGGGGAAGGATCAGTGCCCTCATTTTGTATCACTGCCTGGCACTCTGAACACTTGCCCAGGATGTGGGATATTTTGTCTGCAGGCCAATGGGTTCAGAGTCGTATCTTCCCTGTTCTTCTAGTTAGATGTGGAAAAACGGAGCATTATCCCATGTTAATGCTTATGGAGACAGCTTTCCCTGAAGTAGAGATAGCAGGAGTAATGTCACATCTCTTAAAAAAGCCCCACAAAGCATACAGTATAAATCTATGCAAATGTAAATATAAAAAATATCTCATGGAGCAGTTATGGACAGGTCAACAGATGCAACAAGTCCTGTATAAACTAGAGAGACTTTCACTGTTACCCTCAAATTTGTCATTATACAATACCTGCAGATATACGTGTAAAATTTTCAATATGCTTTTTCAAATTAAGGCAGAATCCCTGCTGCATACAGTGCCAATCATCTCAGTCTTAATTATTGCTATGCTAAGACAGGGAGCATAACATCCCCCTCTGCTTATACGCATAAAAACCCTACACCTACACAAGAAGACAGTCATTGCCGCTAAGAGCTCACCATCAAGGCAGCAAAAGACAAATGAAGTCAGCCAACAGGTGGGACCAAGAAGCACAACAAAAGACAGAGGTCCTCTTTTGACAAGTGTCATGTTCTGCAACCAGAGCTTTGCAGAGACAATTTTGGTTCCAAATCCCCATCTTCCCAGATGCTTTTTTTGCCCCTCTTCCTCCCTGGGAGAAGGGAGACCTTCCTCCCCATCGGCCTACGCTTTCTTTTGGTCACGTTTTGCCACGCTCCTAGCCATGCACATGCTTACAGCATGTTTTCAGAAGTGATTTGGCATCAAGGATTACCTTTTAAAAGGTAATCCTTGCAGGCAAAATAGACAGCATGGGGGAAAAAAAAATGCTTAATGTCATGTCTTTCACAAAATGATATATTTTCTGTTATATTAGAAAAATACCAGCAACATCTCCATTCAAGCCCACTTTTTGGGCGGGGTTATAACTCTCTGTGGTTTTTTGTTCTTTTTTTTTTTTCAGGGGGTAGAGCCAAAACAAAATTTAATAGAGCATAATTTAGTTTTGTTTCAAGTGCGTAGTCCTAACAGGAGCTCATAATAAACACTTCTCATTCCAGTTCCCTTTATAGGAATACCCTTGACACTCTCCATAGCAGCACATCAAAAACAAACTAGACAGGCACTATGTGTGATCAACAGAGCGCTGTTTCTACATTGTAAAGCATCAAGGGGTTCTTTACAACAAGGCTTAACATTTGAAACTGTTTATAAGGATTCCTCATTTTTCCCTTTTTGATTAAAAAATAATATGCCTTAATGCATACATTGGCACTAAGGAGAGTAAAATTAAGCGTTTGGGCAGTCAGTCACACAAGCAAGACCTCAGACTGTGAAGTCCTTGGACACACGCTCCTGATGCCCCTGCTAAGGCTAGCCTGCGTTTTCTGGTGCCAACCACAGCAAAACAAGAACTTGCAGCAGGAATAAATGGCAAACACTGGAGGATGGATTAACAGCTCTGTGGCACTTTGAAGTCTAAATCCAGGAGTGAAAATGAAGTGCAGTTAAACACCAAGTATCATGGAAGTCACCAAACATAATTCTTTCCCACTTCTCTTCAAAAGTGATTTTAAAAGTTGAAGTGGGGAATTAACTTCAGACTGGAGGTCTGTATTTAGACCTAGCAAGAAATCATTGAAAAGAAAGAATGGCAACCCTGAGACACAAATGAAATGAGCTGCCAAGCAGATTTTTCACAGCCATGATAATTATTTTTGAAATCTCACAGCTTGCTTTTCTTCAAGTAGAAAGCAATTCTCCTCACTATTCTCTTTCATGACAACTTGGGCATCAGCTCTCTCAAAACTGATTTTCACTTGCAGTGGTATTGTTAATTATTATAATGAGGTACGCAGGAATCTAGGGCTTTAAAAAAAAAAAAAACAACAGATACGGTGCCTCATTGTCTATTTAATTAGAACACAATAAAGTGTGGCATTTATCCTTTTTAATGTTTTGCAGGCAATTTTCACACATGTGGTAAGTCTGTTAGAAATTTCATGCATAGTTAGGTTTAAAGCTTCCCTGATGTTTGTCAGATACAGCTGAAGCAGGGATTTTGTGTTGTAGATACAATTAGGTGGCATATTGCCATGAGTTTCCCTTTTTCCCCCTTCTTTTTGCGACTCAGATGTCAAAGCAAATTATTGATCAGCTGTAAGATGTGAGGGGGCCCATTATAGGGAAAAAAATTAAGGCTAAATTTTCATTAGTTTTTCATTGAAATTTGCAAGTTTCTGAAGCGTATTCTCATCTGGATGGACTGAATCCCCCACTGAGCTCTTGTTGATCTCTTATCCTAAGGCAGCTTGTCATTGAAATGTTCTCACCTGGGAAATAATTGCTTGTTTCAATTGGGATCTTGGTGACCGTGTGTCCTCCTCACAAGAACTATCACCCCAGTTGGTCTTTTTTGATTTTCCTGACAACAGAAAAGCCAAGAACTGGAAGAAGGATAAATATGTCTGCACAGTGTTTGAGAGCTGGCCCACCGCCACAATAAACCAAGAGCCAAAGTGTGCATAGGCAGGAGCTGCCAGCGCCGCCCGGGTACCAGGGAAGGGTACCCCATGAGGAGAGCAGACCGTGACCCTGATGACCTGCCTGTAGGTTGCTTGCCCAAAAACTGAATCGGCAAAGCTTTTGGGCAGGCCAACAGGCACCTTATGCTCGCAAATGCTCTCGCAGCCACTCATCAGAGATCACATAGACCTGGTTAGAGAAACTGAATCTCCCCTCCTTCTGCATAGCTTTTCTAAATCGAGGGCAGGAGGAAGTGGTAGGGTACTTGGGAAATGTTGTGGTGTCATTTCCAACCACATCTGCTCTCAGGACTTGGACAAGAGAAGGAGTGGGCTCATCTGAACTCACTGTGTCAGTTCTCTTCACCGCCGATGGCAAGGAACACGACTCATCTCATTCTTAGACATTTAAAGCAGGACAGATGAATCACATTTTCAAGCGTCTATTTTAAGGCACTCAGGAAGTCTGCTATTTAGCAGAAAATGTAGATGACAATATAAGTGTCTGAAAATAATGCAAGACAAATCCCAGTCCAGAGTCCAGAGACAATGATCTAACTCTTTCCTGCACACACTGCGCAAATGTTTTGGGAAATATACATTCATCGGTACCTCCCGTAATGGCAGACTCAAAATGGAAGTGAAAAATAATTTACCTTTACTTTCATTTTAAACCCCTTTACTGTGCTGTTTAAAGCTTTGGTTCTTTCATGCAAAAGCTGAATTCCTCTGGTGGCATAACCAGAGTAATTCTTTAAACTGCCCATTCAACATTGGAATTTTGCATTTCTTTTAATATCTAAATATTAAAACCTAAATGCTTATTAATAACAAAATGATATTGTATATTATATAATTATTCCTTCATTGAGGTAATTACATCTATAATGTTAAATAATAACAGTTCCCTTAGTAATATATGCATTTCTGATTCCCAGCTCACAGTACGATTTCTTCATCAATTCCAGTTGCATCTCAGTTGCTTGGATAGTTACAGTATTGATAATTTTAAGATTTCAGCAGTGCTAAATCAAGCTGTCACAATCTTGAGACTTCTCTAAAAAGCAAAAGTGGTGGTTCTTCTTGTTTTCTGCTTTTGACCATATTGACTCAGACTTGCACTCTTTCAAGCTGTACTGGGCCAAATGAATGCCTACCTGCCTCCTTTCTTTGCAGTACCCATTCCTCTGGTGTGACTGCACTGACCAAATATCATGCCCATTTTGCAAGTTGAAGGGCAGTGGCAAATAAATCCTAGGAAAAAAAATCTTACCGCAAAGTTATGTGATGTTTAAGCAGTTACAGTATGACAACACCACCTCCCTGAGTCGCAGCTGTTATTTCCTGCTCTGAACACGAACAGACTAATGATTTTCCTTCTTACCTATTTTTTCATACCTCTGCGGCTTGCCAGTGAATCCGGTAACATTTCTAACATTACAGCGTTCTTGCTTTCAGTCTCCTGCCGAACAGCATGTCAGTAGGTGGCAGCCCATGGCTCATTAAGGCAGTTCTGCGGTACTAAATTCATAGCAGAGTCTGGATTTACAGCTTTTTCAGTGGACAATTTATTATTTTAATGCTTTTTTCCACCGTCTGTTATACTGGGAATGATGGAGACTAGAAGTAATATGTCTAAATCCAAATTTTACTGCAAATTGCCCAACTTTATGTTCTCTAAACTGTGGCCCACAGTCAGACATTATTATTCACTGTGTACAACATGTAGTGAAAGATGGGCTGGATATGTATGATCATGTGTTACTGTAGTATCTACCACGGGGACGTGAGAATAGCAGTCCAGGATACAGCCCTCAGCAATTTTTTAACAAAACAAGGAAAAATCTCATTTGTTTGGTTGTTTCTGAGAAGGAATAAAAATAAAAGATGACATTCCTTTGTGATCTTTTAATTCTAATAGAGGACCTTTCAGAAACTTGTCCAAAATTGTGCATATTGCAACCAAAATCCCAACAGCTAGAAACAAGCCCTGCTAATTGCCCACCCTCGGTGACTTAAGAACACACAGTGCCATGAGCAGTCAGAGAAAATGCCTCCGTTGCCCGTGCAAGATAATTAAAACAGGAAAGTGAGCTTCTACCAAAGCCATGGTACACATGACACAAGCATGTGAATGGTTGCATGTACGTGTCCATCTACACCCTCTTTCTGGGTCTTTGCCACACCTGCTGCTACATGGTCGAATCATGTCAAGCTGAGGGGGAGGAATGGTGTGTCTTCACTGGTGGATAGCTCAGACCTGACAAACTGTTCTTTTGGGGGTGGGGTTGTTTTTTTTAATTTACAATGTTAAAAATAGGAACGTACAGATTGCCGCAGAGGATAACCACGTGTCCGAGCTCCCAGCAGAAACAAGTTCCTGCAGAGCAATGTCCACATGCCATAGAGCGTTTGCTGGCTGGGAAAAATTCAGACCCACAGGACAGCCTCAGCAGGCAGGGAGAAAGGGTAGAACAGGGAAGCTGGCAGTCTGTCCTGGCATGTCTGTCCCGGCATTTCTGTCCTGGCACAAAGGGAGCCAGGTTTGGAAAGCAGAGGCAGTTTCCCCTTCCTTTGCCTCGTACGGAGCTACTCTGATAGACGTTGAGGGCAATCCTTCCACCTCTGCATGAGCATGAAGTGCGGAAACAGGTTCATTCTTACCACAGAGGTGTCCTGGCAAAGACCATTACAGTGTTCCTGCCTTTGTAGGCAATGCTTTGAGCATCTGCAGCAAACAGCAGGTAAGAGTCTCCTGTTTCAATAAGAAGAGGACTACGTGCGGCCCGTGTGACTGACGTGCCTGAGCCCTGGGGCTGAGCAGGCCCCTGATCACGACTTTTCCTGGACAACAGCAACACCCCCACAACCTGCCCGCACTTCAAAATCATCCCAGTGGAGACAATGTACTCTCAGAAAGTTCAGAGGAATAAAAGGAAACAACAAAACAGGTTACACAGGACTGAGACTACTAAAGGGGAAGAGAAAGCAAGAGACTTAATTACTCCTCCAAAGGCAACCTGCCATGAAGGAGCCAAGAAAGGACTTGGTGAAACTGTTGGCATGGCTTGACACATCAAGTTATCGCTACCACCCCCCTCTCTTATGTTTCATGACCCATAATAGCACAAGCTTCGCACTGAACCAGGCTCACAAGCGTACGCAAAGATGACTTGCTTTAATCTGCTCATCCCCACCAGCTAGAGGTTGGGTGGAAGCTGCAGCTACCAATTCATTAGGATTGGTATTGATGGAAAGAGCAGGCAGACCATGAGCAAGTTGAAACCACAGATCCAGCAGGTTTTGGTTATTGTTCTCAGACATGTCACTGCAGTGGACATGGGTCCGTGTGAAACAGGAGGTGCCACACAGTCTTACGGAGATTGAGTCACATTATAGGCTCCTTAGGGAGATCTAGGAGGGGAAGGCAGCTTACACCACAGCTGTCACATATCCCTGTCAAACACATGGTAACAGGTCAAGCAGCAGTCCTGGAAAAACAGAGGGAGGAACTGGTAAACAGACTGGAAATACTGGAGTGCCTGAGAGAAGACAGACATCATAGCACTCAGCAGGAAATCCATATTTGACTNAAGACAGACATCATAGCACTCAGCAGGAAATCCATATTTGACTGATAGGAACACAGGGGCAGGAGCGCAGAGGCTTGCCCAAAATCACTCAGGCAGTTACAGATAATTAGCGAAGTTGAGCTCCAGATACATCGCCCTGTGTTTGGTCCTGTTTCTCCTGGAGATGCTGATGTGGTGTTAAGGACAGACTGATGGATAATATCTTTCAGATGCCAGGTCTCCTGTTTAAAGCATGGCTGGTTTTTATAGAGTTGTCAGCCACACTTTCCAATCAGGAGCTAAAGAGCTGATTTTCCAAATTACACTGAGGTCAGGATCAAATGTTGAGATGTTGTCTTACGGTGAAGTCCTTGCTGCCAATCCCTCGGAAACTACCTTCTCTTCCTTCTGAAATCCTTCTCCCTGTCTGATAGTCAAATTGAATTGTAGAAAAAGGATGTAAACATAAAACCTTTTGAAAACAACTGAGTTGGCTAATGAGTTAAGTGCATGATTTCTATTTTCTCTCTAAAAAGAAATGAAGGAGGTTTCTGAATAGCATGCAGGAGCACCAGCGCTCACATCCCCTTGGGACTCTCCCTTCTGTACTTGCCCCCTGCACCCGTGCATGCACATGCTCCCCCCCATCTGGGGATCACCGCTGCACCTGAAGGCTACCTTGTCCCTTCTTCTCCAGGTCTGTCTGGGAAACCCAGGTACAGCATCCAGACTCAGGCCACACCTCTCATCCAGCCCAGCCTCCTTTTCCTGGCAGCCTTCGCCGGGCCCCTCTGAGCAAACCTGGTGCCACTGCTTTCTGCTTGTTTCTGATGTGACTCAGATGTGGGCTTGCACAGTGGAAGGAAAATTGCAGCCTTCAAATAAGGTCTCTTCCCACACTTGACTTTCAAAGAAACAAACTCAGAAGGCTAGTAAATCAGATCAAACTTCAAAGTCAGCATTTTAAGCCTCTCTAGTTTCTGCCAGCTGGAAGCAGCAAAGCACACACCTTGACCCTCACATGGTGTCCTTTGTACCAGCCTCTCCCTTCTGTCTATAATCCTGTCGAGACAAGCCTTGCAACAGGCAAGGATTTAGTAACCCCTTTGTGCTGGAGGGTCCGTACATCTTGTGGTACCATTGCCAAGCAATGACACCAGCCATGAGCTTATTCACTTATTTTCCCTTTTCCCCCAGACATCTTTACAGGCATTTTTACACTAGCTATCTTTTGTGTCTGGGACATGTGCAATGAACTGTCCTGGAATAGCATTTCTCAATCCTCCTTCAAACTCTGGCTCAGGACTCAATTCTAATGATGTATTGATTGCATTTACGCACATAGTGAAGTCAAATACATCGATAGTAACGTCCTAACAGCTCCTTAGATGGGTGAGAGCTGCAGTGCGAGTCCATGAAGTCACCAAACAATTCTAACAGATAACATCAGCCTTAAGAATAAGTGGCCAAAGTGACAATAATCCTAAGGCAGAGGTTGATGGGACAGTCACGAAGGCCCCATTGACAATCATTTTGAGCATCTCTACCAGGAAACGAAGAGGCTTTTTGGACATTGTGTCACCAGGGAAAATGAGGCAACACAAGATCTGAAATGGAAACATCAAAATCCCAAGCCCTTTCCAAATTCGTTGCCTCTTTATTGAGATACAGACATAAAAGCAGCAGCTGCAGTACAGTAACAGCCATACTGCATGCTCACCCCACATACCTTGCAGGGCTGTTCTCCGCGTAAGCCCATTAGAGGTGTGCTGTGCTGACTGCATGCAGTGTAAGGATACATGCAGACAGAAGAATCTATAGGCTTCCACTCCATGATTCGGTCATCTTCTATCTTAATTCACAACACACTTGTCTTCCAAGCCTATCAGCCAACCTTTGCATTATCAGTGTCCAGACACATGCATGAGGGTTATTTGCATAAACTCTCAGATGTCAATACACATAATAAACAACCAACACTGAAGCAGGCGTGAATTTTCTATTAAACTGGCTTGTTCCCACCTCCCTCAGAGAAAGAGATGAGAGTAACCTTGGCTTGTTTCTGCAATGCTCCACGTTTGTGACCTTTTCTGCCATTTATTTGGTTTGCCAGCTTGCCTTGCTTACAACTAGCCTCTTCCCAGTGAAACAGGCAGACTGCTCTGAGCCAAGTCTCTTTTGCTGCTGATAGCACCGCTTGTCTTACTCGCTGCTGGGCATGACTGTCGCTTAAAGGTGTGTACTTCTGTACAGGGAAGGTGTCACCCCTCACTCATCATATGCTTTCTTCTGTACAGTTCAAAGGAGGCAGAGAAGGGGAATCCTCTCAGAGCTAAATTGTAAAAGGAATGTGAGGCTTGTACCTTAGGCAGGATGAATTTTGACCTCAGTGCTTTAGGTAGATGTGGATCTACTGGATCAGAATCTCAGTCCTTCTGCATTTTCCCTCAGTTGTGCTTTCCATATGCTGGTTGTCTTTAGTTGAAGGTTTTTCTGAGGCAAGATTTATGTCTTCCCATTAAAGATCTCCAAGGAGCAGCTGTTAGAGTACAAGAGACAGGAAGCTTCATAAGCACCCAAGTACAAGAACTGAACTGGTTCTGCATCATTCAAAAAGTTTTTACATTCCCCAACCTCATTCTTATGCACCATTTGAAGTCAGGGACATAGCTACGCCTGAGCATGAACATATGCTGAAGTGCTTTGCCACACCACTTTTTCAGATAGGTTTTGCAGCCTTCCTCGGTGTCACTGCTATACATGCAGCAGGTAACAAGTTTATGTCAAGGCAGTTCAGTGACAGAGAAGCTGTAGCCAGTTACTATACTTGCATATGCATCAGTGACCAGGAGTAACGAGAGCTGCTTTTGGGTCCTGCCCCAAGAGCCTGTGTGCAGCAGGGCTTGCTGTGGCTGAGCACATCATCTACCTGCTGGAAGGCAGATGTTGCACTTCACTGTCGGGAGAGCACAGAGAAGGACAAAGATGAAATTTTAAGAAATCACAGAAACCACTAATCTATGTTTCCTATATCCTTATGATTTAGGTTTTGCAAAAAGGCGGCCAGCCAGAAGCAGAGGCTCCAGGTAACAATCACATGAGGCTGGAGATACTTCTTGGTAGGAAAATCTCTTCCCTGTTTAAAGATGAGAGCCTAGTGCCTACTCTCTCGTACCACGCACTTTAAATCTTCATGTAGAGAAGGAGCCAGCGGGAAGTGGACTCCTACAGTATTTGCTCAAAATAAATCCTAAACATGCACAATTTTAAAAAATATGTTCCAAAATATGTCACATTTTGCAATAGGATTTTATTGTTTTTATCTCACAGTTTTCACACCGTAAACACAGAAAGTCTCAGAACGCTCAGTCTTTATACCTTTCTCGAGGCAGTTGTTAATTAATGGGTCTCTCTTTTTTTGTAGAGCTACAGTGACCTCCAGTGGCCAACGTGAGCCTTTCAGGCTTCTAAACTTATTTTGGGAAAGGTAAAGCTCTCCACGATTATTATCTATGTGTGACAGGTGGGTCTGGAAACGGAGACAGAAATTGAATCCTTGTATTTCTCGATCAAAGCTGAACACCAACAAACTAGGTTGTCTCGAATTAAGTCACAAGAGACAAGTGTAAAGAATTCATTATCTAGCTATTTCTTTACCTGGCATGCCTTTAATTAAACAAGGCTTGTTTATCCATCTATAAAACCTTCTAGCAGCATCTCTGCATTTCGAGTTTGTTGAGATAAATTTCATGCCTCCTTATTAAACATGGAAAACTGCAGAAAATATAAAAAAAAAATCAAATATTGTAAAATATGGAAAAGAAAAATTCAAGTTAAAAGAATGAACAGCTAATGTTTGGCAGAAGAAGAATGCAGAAACATGCACACTAAGCAGCTAAATACTTTCTGATACTACAGTTCAACAATTTTATGTATCTCATCTTCTGATGAGTGCAACAGCTTTGTTCAGGTGATAAATCTTTCCCATGCTGGACTAATGAATGTTTGTGGGAGAAGGGATGTAATAATGTAGTCCCTTAAATATCCCACAGTATGGCAAATCCTATTCTGTTAACAGCCCCTGCCATGTAGTGCCGGGTACGTGCACACACATTGCCAAGCCAGCAAGCTCAACCTCTTCAGACTTGGGTTGAGATAGGAGCTACCATCTCGCCCAGCACTAATTTTTGTAGGTGGCACTGTTCATTATGGTTTCCAAGCTTCTAAAATGCCATCAGGCTAATGTTTTTCAAGGACATATACTGATAAAGTCAGTAATCTGATTGTTGACAGCCATAAATGAAAAAAGTGTGGTTTTAAGATGAGACCAAATCATGGAAAAGCAACTCTAACTGATCCTTTTCAATGTGGTACTATTGAGTTCATGTACATTAGTTGCACAATATCTGTAGAGGCATACACAGGCTCCCACTCTCCTCCACGGAAGTACCTGCAGCCTTAAAAGTGTTGTTTCATGTCCCTCCATCTCAATGCCAGGCCTCCAGGAACTCCTTTTAGGCCTTGATAGGACAAGTATCAGAGTACCTACAGAGATCACATCTTTAAAAGGGGTAGATATTACTTCTTTCTTCTTTAAGAGATTGCCTACAGGTTCATTCACTGTGCAGGTGGCTCCCAGCAGCACACAGCCCTGAAAGATGAGAGGTTCTTGGTTGAATAAAGGACTGGAGGACAAATGCAACAGAGGCAGCATCAAACTAAGACATTCCGGTAATATCACAAAGCTCCAAGTAGCAGCCCATAAATGCCCAAAAGGGAGGTAGTAAAGTTGCTTAAACAGTGACAGAGTCCACTTCTGATTCTCGCAGCTGGTTTTCCAAGGGTCTTGTCCCACCTTTGCATCAAAATGGCAAGTCCTCTAGATCTTTCAGCTGTAGACAAGTACAACCAGGGTCTTCCTGAATGGTCTTGTTGTTATTAAAAGCCCACCTTATATCCAATGCTTGTAAGATGTTATCACAGTCTTTCTGTTCATCATTTGGCCCAGTCACTACTGTGTTTTTGGCTTTGGGAAAATATACTGGTGACAGGCGTAGCCACTGTTCAATGCATTGATCCCCTGTATGGACGGATCCCTGATCACTGGGAGGGAAGGCTCAGACCATGGTGGTGCTCTGCATCTCTCTTGACACAAAGTGGCCCTGAATATGCAAAAAGATGGCACAATTCCAGTTTCTTACTTCCCAGAGCTTCAGCACATTTTTATGGGGATCACATTTCACAGGAGAGCACAGGCTGTTAGTCTATTGGAAAGAACTTTCTGGCTGAAGGAAGAGACACCTGCCACTGTCAACCTGGATGGCAAGGAACAGCAGAAGGGTGACATGAACTCCATCCAAATACTGAGACAAGATCAACTGAGACTTCTTGCACACCAAAGGAACTGTTGCCCTCCTGTTGCAGAGAGCCCTCATAAGAACAACTCCTGTAAAAAGAGTTTGAAGACCAGGGTTTGAGATTCAGCAGAGGTTCATATAGCATTGTGCAGCCTCAGGATACTACGCCAAGTGTAGCATTTCTCTGTGATAATTAGTTCTCCAGTATAGGAATACCCAGATGCTTGTGCTCTAAAAAAGGTATATCACAGAAGATTATGGTGTGGAGAGGAGAGGAGAG
>RSEF01000001.1:167032834-167050000 GCA_003993805.1 Himantopus leucocephalus | reverse complement strand
AGAGGAGAGGAGAGGAGAGGAGAGGAGAGGAGAGGAGAGATTCTCAACTCTTGATATGTTAAAGTACTTGCTTTGATCCTAAGATTACCTGTTGCTCAGGCAACACACCATTTTGAGTCTGCATGGGAACTTCATGGCTTTGGGAAGACAAGGATAAGGAAGCAAAAAAGACCTGAAATGGTCTAGGGATCAGGTCAGCTGAAGTAAAATAGGGAAGTCTGGAGATACAACTGTGGAGTGGAAGTTTTCTACATAGCACAAGCTTCCTTCATGTGAAAATTAAATGGAGTGGTTAGCTTCACATTTTTTTTGAAGACTAGAAGGATCCAGTCAAGAAAATTCAAGTATCAGAGTAGAAGCACATACGTAGACTGAAGGTGTTAGCTTCATCCAATGGGACTTGCAGCACTGCATGGGATACTAGCTAGTCAGCAGCTGCCATGTATCCAAAGCCTATATGTAACGCAGTGAATGCCTCACAAGCATCACTAAGTAGTCAAAACACTTGTCTGTATGCTGGGAAAAAAACAGAACTGTGTTGATATCAGAAACATCAACTGCCAAACATATATCAGGTTTCAAAGATGCTTTAACAACAGAATTGTTGGTATCTGCTTCTACTTGGAACTGCCGAAACTTCAAGAAATGATGATCTATTTTATATGAATAAGGATTCCGCATCTCCTGTGGTGATCTGGTACTTGGCTTATGAACCACAGCAGACTGAAGTCTCTCTAATATTGGGGCTTATCTCTGAAGTGCTGTGTTACCTGGAGAGATGTCTGGGAAGAAAAGACTAATTATCAAATGAATTGGTTGAGTAAATTCTTCTAAGGACTAAGAGAAGTCTAACAAATAATAAAAAAAGTGAAATTAGGTTCTCCTAATTTACATGCATGCCTTAGGCATTATCTCATTGAAATATTAGGTACTTGCCTGAAGGTGCAAGGACAAATCCAGTCCCTTCAGTATTACTATCAAGACTCACTAGACAATCAGCAGAGAGGCAATGCCTCCAGAGATCCTCTGAGTCTTCAACTGCACTTAACAACAGTGCCTCCATCTCTCCATTTATATTGCACAGAACTTAAACACCTTGGCAATGATCTAGTCCACTTAAATTAGATGTCTCCTTCTCCCACTGAAAGAAATGGAACATGCCTCTTGATCGAGACTGGAAGTGGTGCTACAAATTTTTTTATAATTATCTAGTGTTTATAGCACTTATTCAAGAAGATAAAAGCTGAAGTTCAAGGTCTCTTCTCATCCTGGAGCTAGGTGGGAAAAATCTACGCTTTGTTTTCAAGAGTGAACTGCTCTGCATCCAGGAATGTCAGAGTCACGAGGCCAGACACCAATGACCCAAGGGTAAACTTAACCCTATATGAATGACAAAGGGCTTTCAGCTGGGAAGGTGCAGCAAGGAGGCTTCAGACCACTCTCTGAAACACATATACATTTTATATCAAACTTTTATGAAAAAAATGGATAATGCCATACACATGAAAAAGAATCCCAGATCTATGCTGTCTTCCTCTTTCTATACTCTGTCATCTTTTTTTCTCCAAACATTACAACCTGTGAGGAAGAGAGAAAAAAATATGGGGGACCAACTACATTTATGGAGAAAGAATAGAAACAGAGAATTTCTGTGTTTGGTGTTGATGTGAGACCAACAATGAGAAACTCAGAAAGGAGATCTTTGTTCTCCGTGACCAGACCTTACTAAATTGCAGCTACACCCCAGATAGCCTCTAAACATTCCATATAGACAGTGATGTGATTACAAATGGGCATCCTTATATATTTATTAAAAGGCAGATTTCTCTTCACAGGCTGTGTCAGACAATTTTTCTTGTATGAACGTTCTCCTGCCTCTATTATTCAGCTGCTTATGGTTACTATATGGACTATCTGCTAGGAGTTTTCTGAAAAATAGGCACTGGACTGAAAATAAGTATTACATAAAGCTGGGCTATTTTACATAGCTCAGCAATAATTTCCATATGATTTCTTATCTCTGGAACCTTCTGCACAGCTTGTTCAACGAATTTCTTCCCACTGCATCTTCCTAATTAGAATTAGTTGGGACTCTTCTGACAAAGCTGGCTTACAGTACAAAACACTGATTTTGCAAAACATGTCAGTTTCAGTGAACACACTTTGACTGAAATTATTTATTGGCTTACTGCACTGCTAGGAACACCAGATTTCAAAAGTTGAAGAGCCTCTATCCACTACGTCGTCTGAGCCAAAGTCTTTCTTCAGGCACCTGTGCTAGAGCATTGGGTGCCACCCGTCTTGGGAGACAGAGCACTAACAGGGCTCCTCAGACATTCACTGTCACCACCCAAATCCCCAATGACTTTCTGAAACTGTGAGGCTTTTCATCTTAATCAGACTAAAACACCTCAACTAAAACCACTAAAACTCCTCAAAAGCTTCCTTTCTTTGGTGAAGGAATCCAGTGTGGAAAGAGGCAGACTATGCTTATGGAACGCACTTCAAAATATCTTAACATTCATCCATATCAGGCAGAAGTGGCCAAGAAAGTATTCTTTCTGCTTGTAGTCTCTGATTCTCTAAATCAGACCTACCATCTATCTCCATCTGTGTCTTCCTTTTGCAAATCAAAACAACACTGTCCAAGATTCGATAAACTAGAATGGAGCCATGTGTCTTTCTTACCTTTTACTTAAGAGTGACAGCAGAGCCTTCCAGGGTTTCACTGTCAGGGCATTGGGACCACTTTTTGTGATTGTTCAGGCCACTCGGAGAACATTGCTAACAATTTCATTTTGAGAGATCAGTAGAAAAAATTAGGAGAAATCGTGTGTTCCAAACAAAGATGGTCTCTATCACCAGGAAACCTGTTCAGATACCCAGAGTGCCCATACACTTGTACCGATTAATACAGGAATGCCAGTACTGCTATAAGCTGATTGACTCCTGGCAGGAACAGAGCCAATATCTAATGACCCTTTTACTTTGCTGCCAAGGCTGAGCACCTCGGAGTGCAACAGTCGTTGCTGCACACATGGGTGTAATAGTCACGGGCATCATGAGAGCAACAACATATTCTGTTTTCATGAACTGCTTTCAAGCCTGAAAGGCATGTGAGTAGAGTCAATAACACAGAGACACATAGGCTACAGCTAATTCATCATTCTCATCATCATAATCTGATAATATACAATCTGGGTAGTTCAATAATGTAATAATCTGATACTAGAGATTAATCATATCTACCAATCGATGAATAACGTTCTGTACAAAATTTATGTAATTATGGACCTCCCAGAGCATGAGAGCTCAGGATTTCAGTGCATTCAGACTTTATGTCTGGATAGCTACTAAGAGTCTGCAGCATCTCTTAAGTAATCCCGATTTACTTTTCTCTTGATTTCCAATTACCGTTCTTCCTCAGAGATAGTGATAGAGTCACACTGGTATATTTTAGAGCCTTGTCTTTCAGATAAACAGCACAACTGCAGTGCTGTGGTCCACAGATCTTTAAGAAGGACAGGAAGAGAGGACTAAGACGGGGGGGGATTTGCACTGTATGTGAGGTAGAGGTGCAAATGCATGGCACCCTACTATCTATGAAGTACTGGGCTAGCCAAGAGCTTATGGGGAGGATCAGAGGGGAGACCAACAAGGACATCTTCTACAGATCATCTGGCAGAGACAAGGTAGTAGACATAGCTTTCTTCAAACAGTCTGAGGAAACATCAGGATTGTGGTCCCTGGTTCTCATGAAGGATTTGAACCTGCATGTTGGAAAGGCAACTTGTAACACTGCAAGCAATTCAAGAGTTTTCTGGAGCGCTTTGGGGTCAATTTTTTTGATGCAGGTGCTGGACTGACCAGATAGGGAAAGTGCTCTGCTGAATCTGCTGCTCGTAAATAATGGTCAGGGATATGATAGCCTGTGGCTGCCTTGGCCACAGCGACCCTGAGATGGTGGTTGAAGATTCTGAGAAAAATGAGAAAAGCAAGTAGCAGAATAAAGACATTAGATTTCAGGAGAAGAGACTTCAGACTGCTCAAGGAATCAGTAGGTGGGATCCCATTGTGGACTGCCCTGAAGAGCAAAGGGGCCAAGAGGTTAACCGATCTTCAGGAACAATCTCCTCAAAGAAGGCTGGTCCGTCTCATCATGTTGAACGTTGAGCATGCTCTGCAGAAAGTTAGTATGAAAAACAGATATATATCCTCACTGAGCTCAAATGGAAAAACGGAAGTACCCAGAAAGCAGAAGCAGGGACGGACTGCCCAGGAGGAATACAGAGCCGTTGCTCAAACATGAGTGGTGGAGTTAGGAAACCCAAGGCTCAGCTGGATTAGATGTGAAGGGTTTTATAGGTACATCGATGACAAAAGGAAGACATGGGAAATATGAATCCATTGCTGAATGAGACAGGGGATTGAATGACATAGGACATGAAAAAGGCTGAGCTAATCCCTTCCTTCTTTGCCTTGGTCTTTACCGGCAAGGTCAGCTCTCAGGATTTCCATACCTCTGTACTTAGTGACAGAGTTGGGCGAAAGAGGTAGTAGTAGGATAGGACAATCAGGTTGGGGCCCACTTAAGTAAACTGGGCGTACAGAAGTCCATGGGACTGGGCTGAATGCTTCTAAGGATGCCAAGGTTGCTGGCTGATGCCAGTGTAAGATTGTTGTCTATCAACTCTGAAAGATGGCAGTCAGAGACAGCTCCCAATGGCTGGAAAAATGCAAATATTAGCCCATATTAAAAAAGAACTAGAGAGAGGCTCAAGAAGACTGAATTCCAGTCTATTTCATCTCAGTCCCCAGGAAGACAGTGGAACAAACCCTCCTGGAAGACGTTTCCAAGCACAGAAGTTTGCAAACAACCAATACAAATTTGCTAAGGACCTGAACAACCTAGTTGCTGTCCTGTGGATAAGCAGAACACAATGGATATAACTTGCTTTTTCTTTGATAGTTTGTCACATTTTTTCCTATAGAGCTTTCGTAGCTCGACTGTAGAGATGCAGACTGGGTAAATAGACTACAAAGTGGTTAAGAAAATGAGTGGAACATTAGACTCAAAAGGCAGTGAGCAAAAGTTCAAAGCCCAGCTAGCACTCTGTAAGAGTGGCGCAGGTGAAGTCAGGACAGGGACTGATACTATTCAGTGTTTCCATCAGTGACCTGGACAGTGGATAAAATATATCAAAATGAAATACTGTTAAGGCACCAAACTGGGGTAAGGGCAGAGCTCCCGCTCAGAGAGACTTTGACAGGCTGAAGGAATAGGCCAACAAAATCCACATGAAGTCCAAAAGATTAACATCATGCATCAGCACAGGCCGTGAGTTGACTGGCTACGGAGCATCTCTGCAGAAGAGGACTTGGAGGTCCTTATGGAAAAGGAACAAAGACAGTGGTGTGGCCTTGCAGTGGATGCAAGCTAACTGTATTGGCAAGAGTGAAGCCAGCGGATAATTCAAAGTGATTATTACCCCTCTAAGTGTCATCATGATGGCCTACCTGCAGTACTGTGCCCAGTTGTGGAGTCACTAGTAAAACAGATCTTAACAAACTAGAGAGAATCCAGAGGAGGAAGACTAAAATGGTTAACGGGCTGGAGGAAGCAGAGGCTGAGAGGACTGGCTTTGTTCAGCCTGAAGGGAAGATTAGGGGTGGATCTAATGGCTATCTTCTTCTGACTAAAAAGAGGGTTATAGAGAAGGTAAAGCCAGAGGTGCACTGCAAAATGACAAGAGACAGATGCCCAGTTGCAAGAGAAATTCCAGTTGGATATGTGGGAAAAAAAATGAGATTAACAGGCTGCTCAAGAGACGTTGTGGAATCTCCTTCCTTGGAGATTTTCATATACCAAATGGAGAACCTGAGCAACCTGTTCAGACTTTGAATCTGGCCCAAATTTGAGCAGGAGGTAGGACTAGGTAACCTTCAGAGGTGCCTTGCAACCTGAATGATTTTGAAATTCCATGGTAGCCAATACAGTCTGTGTATGGTGTGGTCAGTTGGCATAACTATGTGAAAGGGAAATTTGAGATTTTATTCTTGCCTATTGCTGAGTGCTTATACTCTTAGAAGTTTTATAATTTGTTTACAGAGAGGCACGGAAAAATACTTTTTTAAGAAATAGTAACATTATTTTAAACTTTTTCTTAATGTGAGCAAATTCTAAGAAGTTAGAGCACAGGAAATATTGTATTCACTGGGAAAGAACTTTTGTACTGCACTCTGCACTGTGACTGAATGTCTCACTTGACATTTAGCTCAGTTCCCTCTTTGCTTTACACCTGTGTAACAATATTTCCCTGACGTCACGTAGCTATTATAAGAATGAACATATCAATTTCTGAAACACATCCATGAAGCAATGACATTTTGACAGCATCTATCTATCTTTCTTTCTCACTGAACTTATTTGAGATCACCTCATGGTTACCAGTGCAGTGTCAATGGCTATGAGTGGGTGAAAATCCTGTACCTTTCAGGCCTCCAGAGTTCAAAGTGTGTTAGCTGAATCTGAGTCTTTTAAATCCATTCAGGTTTCAGGATCCTCTGTTCTTTGGTAAATGTAGTATTTCTTCAGATGATCGTATCACATGTGCTGACATACTCCACCGATCTTTAATACCAACCACCATTAAGGAAGACACACGTGGTATCTAGTCTTCTTTGCTCACCTAACACTGACTAATGATTGTACAATAGTTAATATAAGTTGTTCATCATTCGACCGCCATTTGTGCCATGGGTAGCTATTTGAGTATTTTTTGGCAGTTGCATTTCTTAGGCTGGGCCTCCACTACTGCTTCTAAATGAAAACGGGGTTTGCACAGTACATCTGTACTGTCATTTGAATGCTTTTTCTAAACATTCAGCAGCTACAGCTTTTTCTTACAGTTGTTATAGGAGGCAAAAGCCCAAACCAGTGGATTTAATAATGCAAATTCAACCCAGTCACTCAGAGATGCAACATCACAATTCAACAAGACAGAGCCAAAAACTTAATATAACCACATGGAAACCGTACCATGTTGAAAGTGTTTGTTACTTTAATGTTGAGAAGGAAAAGGCAATGATTTGTAAAAGACCTTGATGGAGATGTTGTATAATAAGCAGCAAAGTAAATCACTGTAATGATTTTATATATCCTCTATACAAAAAGAACCCTTCCTGAAAATATTAGCATCTGAAAAGCGTATTGTTTGTGGAAAATATAACAAATACTGTCAAGTTGCTTAAATATATTGTTGCTCAATGAATTATTCTTGGATTGGAATATGGAAATCTAAGGAATTGATTGAACTCATACCGTACATCCCAATTTATCTCTTCAATTATTATCATTACTGTAACACTCTATAAGACACTGTAAAAGCCTACCAGTTTAGGCAGCCTCTCTGATGTTCCTCATAGATGGACCTCTTTCACCCACAAATTTAACTGACCTGGTTTTTTGCTCCACCTTTCACAAACTACAGATGCAAATGCCGCGTGTATTAGCAACATAATGCACTGAATGACAACAGGATCCTTTGTTTGAAATATTAGAACAAAGAATAAGTGTTTATTAAAATTATGACTGACTTTAGGAGTCAGTAATACTTGACATTCGTGTGAGACTCAAAAAGCAGAAATAAACTCCATAGGCAAATGCCATATACAACCTCCATCCTCCATTGGTCATGGCTAATAACCTGCCCATCATACCAGAGGACAAAAGGTGGCTGCACAATAGAGCAGCCAGTCACTAGAGCTTTCCCAGGAAGCTTCACACAGTGGAGCTAGACAGACTTGTGAGAAAAAGGACTAACATTATATTACAGTAAATATTAACAAGCTGCTGGGCCCAAAGGGCCCAATCCTGAATCTGCTTTATGAACACATCTCCTGTTGATTTCAGCAGGAGCTCAGCAGGGGACAGCCTGCAGCCCAAATACAAGGTCTAATCAGCAGAACAGCTATTTGAAAGTGATCGCACTGTAACTACTTTGCTGTAGTCTCCCTTTTCCTCTTTAGCCTTCATAACTTTGCAGTTCACAAGATATTTTTGTTGTTACCCATTAATTATAGAGTCAATACATTTATCCATGAAACATTTGTAAACAGAGATGCTTTTTAGGATGCAAGGATTACAGCATCAACAGCAGTGAATTTGATGGTTGCAAGTGAGTTAGGAGTAAGGACGAGAGGAGACGAAATCTAGAAACAGCAGACATCCATGTTTGTTTCTTTATTCACTTAAACTGAACTATTTCTATTACTCTTTGTGGAAAAAAAAAATATTTCCATTCTGTAGTTGTGTTTTTCTACAGCTGTAGTGATCTAAGGACATAATAATAACATTTGTAAGTAGAGATAATACTCCATACCAGCTGGCATAGAGTTTAATTTTCCAGCTATACGGGTTGATCCAACAGAAGTTGCTACCTCTACCTACAAACCTTGCCCCAAGAAACTAAGTGAAAAGGATTAGAAGATTTTCGTTAATAACCTCCAAACCAAAATCTCACAGGTGATTTCACAGCGGGAGAATCAGAAAGTAGAGTCAATGTACTTGGCTTCCTTTCTTCTCATTTTGCAGCTCAGAAGGCCAACTGTATCCTGGGCTGCATCAAAAGAAGATGGCCAGCAGGTCAAGGGGGGGTGATTCTGCCCCTCTACTCTGCTCTAGTGACACCTCACCTGGAGTACCACATCCAGCTCTGGAGACCCCAACATAAGAAGGACATGGACCTGTTGGAGTGGGTCCAGAGGAGGGTCACAGAGATGATCAGAGGGCTGGAGCACCACTGCTATGAAGACAGGCTGAGAGATTTGGGGTTGTTCAACATGGAGAAGAGAAGGTTCCATGGAGACCTTATTGCAGCCTTCCAGTACTTAAACAGGGCTTGTAAAAAAGATGGGGACAAACTTTTTAGCAGGGCCTGTTACAATACAACAAGGGGTAATGGTTTTAAACTAAAAGAGGGTAGATTTAGACTAGAGATACGGAAGAAACTTTTTACAATGAGGATGCTGAAACACTGGAACAGGTTGCCCAGAGAGGTGGTAGATGCCCCATTCCTGCAAACATTCAAGGTCAGGTTGGACGGGGCTCTGAGCAACCTGATCTAGTTGAAGATGCCCCTGCTTATTGCAGAGGGGTTGGACTAGATGACCTTTAAAGGTCCCTCCCAACTCAAACTATTCTATGATTCTATGATTCTGCTGTCCCAGCCTGAGACCTCTACAGGAAGGCTGAAGAGGGACTTTTTACAAGGGCAAGTAGTGATAGGACAAGGGGGACCAGCTTCAAACTGGAAAAGGGTACATTTAGATTAGGTATTAGGAAAAAAAATTCACTATGAGAGTGGTAAGGCACTGGAACAAATTACCCAGGGAAGCTGTGGATCCCCCATCCCCGGAAGTGTTCAAGGTCAGGTTGGAGAGGGGTTTGAGCAATTTGGTCTAGTGGAAGGTGTCCCTGCCCATGGCCAGGGGGTTGGAACTAGATGATCTTTATGGTCCCTTCCAACTTAAACCGTTCTGTGATTCTATGAAATACTGATTGCTCTAGTATTATCACAGAGTCATTCTCCATGTCTGACCAAGGATGCCCTCCTTACAGTCAGTAGCAAGAGAGATGGTCTGCCCTTGTGCTATTGGTTTCCTAACCCTTTCTGAAGTCAGCCTCACTGTTGCCACCTCTTCTCTTTTCCTTCATCTCACCTTCTCCCTCTAGCTACCTTTTCTCTGCAATCCTCCCTCCACCTCCAGATCCCTCCTGCCACATCCTCATCCATCCTCCCTACAAAATTCTCTTCACCACCTTCTTTTACACATGGGATCCCCAGCTCCCACTGGAAAAGCTTGGCAGCTCAGACTCTCCTTTCTTCACCACTTCATCTCTAATGCTGGGAACTTTTGTCCCAAGAAAACCAAATGTTCATCTGGGAGTAAGAGTACATTCCAGTATACTAGTCATTTGTCATAGTTCTGCCCCATAATTGTGCCAGGCAGCAGATTAAATAAGTAACATGCGTCTGTCAAAAGAAGAGGTACAAACACTAGTATGTTCAGAAGTCACCATAAAAAAATGCTCAAATTTGAAAATACATAAGAAACTCCTGGAGGGAGTACAAAGAGGAGCTAAAAAGATAAAGACCAACAGCCCCCTGAGCCCTCAATATTAATAAAGCAGTTGCCTGCTACAGCAGAGGTAGTAAGGCTCTGCGTGGCCATTAGCACATGAGCTGGGTTTGCTTCTCTTTTAGCCCACAGGGGACTAGAAGTTGTCTCATACTCAATTACAAACAAAACCAGAAAATCGTGTGTGTCCAAAGAATCATTTTATTACTGTTCCCAAAAGACAGTTCTCCAATAGGCTTTCAAGCACATTCATCTGACCACTGAAAACAGGAACACACAGTACTGAGTGTCTAGGAGAAAAGTATTTTGTTTGCCTATATTAAAAAAAAAAAAAATATCTAAGCCTGCCCATGTCTCAGCCACACCATGTCAAGCTGGTTTAATTCTCTACCTCCCATCACCACCAGCCGGCAGTGCAAAACTCCTCTCTTGATGGCCACTGTCCATTTTCCATTGTTGTTCCCTGAGGTGCAGATAACAGTCTATTTTTGGAGGGGCAGATCTCCAAGAATTTAAGGTCTTTGCAAAGGGCAGTTTGTGATATGCTATAATCTTCTTATTCAAGACCTTTGTTTAAACAACAAAACATTTAACTCCCTCTTGCCTCATGTGTGCAGCTGTCTGTTGAAGAATCCCTGAATCTAAATAAAAAATGCAAAGGGAAAATCATAATCATTAAATCAAAGAGTAAATAATATATTCTGCCCCTTTATTATGACAGTATATTTCCCAGGTGGGGTTTTTTTCAGCTAATTTAATGTCCTATAAAGGCTATTCAAAGGAAGGATTTACACAATAGTGGGAATGGGGAAAGATCATATTTAAGACTGCAGCTTTTAAGTACAAAGATTTATCATAGTCTTAAGTTAATTATTGGTTGATCTTATAAGACACTGTTCAAAGCTGCAGTTGAAAGCTATTGGAAATATTCATTACATGTCCCATAACAATAACGGTAAGACTTGTGAAAGTTATTAGTGTTGTCAGCTTAGCACATAAAAATCAGGAAAACATCGAAGATACATTTCTTCTGTGTATAAAACTAATAACAAATTGAATTTAGGAATGCGTTGGGGATGCACTAGGAACCTAATATTTTGGTTTAGCTATCTCTAAAAATGTGATTATGCAGATGTTAGCAGCTACTTACATGAAAATTATTAAAAAAAAGAACAAGCTGCAGAACAGCTGGAACTGTCACCTGTATCTCCCTTTTAGACCATCACTTTGGAAGGTCTGACTTTCATCCTGCCTTTCCTCATTGCCTTATACAAGGTTATGTTCAAACTGGGGAAATCAGAAATCACCTCTAAGTCAAACAGTGTCTGAAATCTGCCCACAAATTGGTTCTCTTTCTCCAACCTAAATTTCATAGCCCACAGAATAACAGTGTCAGTCTTGCACAAGTGATCAAAAGTTAGGAGAAGTTCATCCAGGAAGGGATGGTGGTAAACTACATCAGCAGCCAAAATGTAGTCAAAGTGACAGGAAGACCTAGGAAAGTTCTTTTCCAGATCAATTCCCCAAGACAATTCCTTAACACAAGGCTGGTGCTTGCATTTCAGCTTTGTATTTTGGAGAACATTGTGCTGAAGGTTTCCCAGCAGTTCTGGCAAATCAGTGGCCGTCACGAGTGCACCTGTGACAGGGAGAAAACAAAGGTGATCTTTGAATATACTTCAAGACTTGAGTAAAAGCCCATTCACAAAAGCCACTGCACAAGTGATTTCACCGGGTAGCTCTCATTGTGGGGAACAGAACACAGTAAATACTCCCAATACCTCTTAGCCATCGCACTTAAAATAAATATTTGGTTCCTGGTAGTTCTACTCCACGGATTGCCATCTAAATGCAGCCAGAGATCGGTGAGGAGAAATTAGATACTTACTGTGTCTTGATATCATATTGATTAAAGGTACAGTGATCAAATAGGGCTTGAAGAACACCAGTTACTGACTCCAAAAACAGTCAGCAGGAGGTTTAACCATTGCCTCAGGTTCTTTCATTTTCACATAGTAAAATTTCTCAGACTACAGAAAGGTAAGATTCTGTTACAATGCAGAAATTACTGATTTGAATTACTCTTGAGGAAGTATAGGCTACCATGAGAGGAGACACAACAGTGTCTGTAGCAGAAAAATCAAAGATCAATTGCTGAAAGAAAATGCTGAACATAAATAGAAAGAAAGTGACCTGGCACTCAAAAGCTGTTAGGTCAATGGAAGGTGATGTATTGGTCACACTTACATTTGGCTTCATCTGGTTGCCACTGACATCCCATGAGGCCACTAGTTTCTTATTTTCGTCCCATTTAACACTGTTAATGACAACGTCATCTACTGGGACATCCTTTATTGCATCAATACACTCACAGTTTTACAGAAAAAAAACAACAGAACAGGTTTCCAAACAAGCCTTTTAGAATTTATTTTTTCTTGCTCTTAGAAGCTTTCAAACAACAGCATTTTAGAGGAACTGAGCCACTTCCTTTGCCCTCCAGTTTTCATCTGAGACGTGTTTCCAAGAGCATAAGAGCAATGGCATGTACTCACCCAGTAAACTGGCTACTATGGAGACCAACCCAGTTCCAGCTCCAATTTCAATCACATTTTTGTCAACCAAATTGTATTGTTTAGAATTAGTTTCCAAAAAATAACACAGAACAAGAGCCTGTAGGGGAGGGAATCCATGAACATACTGAATAAATAAATGAAAAAAAACCCTCACTAAAAATGCATTGTCATTTAATAGCATGCAAAAAAAAAAATATTTTGTAATTTCATGTCTGTTCAAATGAGCAATATTCATTCAAGCGCTGTCCCTAAAGGATCACAGCTCACTGTGATCTTTGAGCTCTATAGGCTGACAAAATAGATGCAACAACATGCCTCAATATAGGCTTGCAAAGCATTACAGCCAGAAGGAACAACTGCAATTATCTAATCTGTCATGCTGCATAACATGAGCTATAAAATTCCAGTCAGCAATTCCTGCTTGTAGCTGCACTTATTTCTGGTTGAGCTAAAACACGTCCTTTGCAAAGACATCTTGATATAAGGACTAGTTGTAAGAGAAAATCCACAGCAACCCTCCTTAAGCTCTTCCAATAGTTAATTATTTCTAACAGTAATTAAGTACCTTAATGTTTCAAAGAGGACCAATAGATTTACCCCTTTTCTTTCAGTCCAATTTGTTTTCAGGTCCTCTGTGCTTACCTTGTTAGACATAGCTAACCTTTACAGCAAACAAAGCCACAGAGCCCTCTACAACAGACTCCTTATATGCATTTATATGCATTTATATGCATTTATAAACTGAGACTAAGCTGCTTCAGCTCTTCTGTCCTGTCCCACACTGACCAGTGAGTTTTAGTTCATTGTTGAAATAGAAATTGCTAATTTTATCTCTCTGACAAAGATAGTTTCCAGCTTGTCTCCCACCTTTTTTCCCAGACTTAAATAATTATATAGTCTCCATCGACAAATACGTACGATGGTTGCCACATCCTCTTGCAATACAGATGACCGTTTGGAAAGGCAATTATTAGTGACTCAGTCTGGCAGAGCAAAATTATGCTCTTAGTTTTACTTTTAGTCAGTTAAGAAGTAGAAGGAAAGGATCAGGAGGAATGTTGACCCAATGTTGACATGCTAGAAATTCAAACAAAGTTTTTGCTCTCTACCTCTTAATTCAGAGCAAAAAGAGTAGGCTCCTTTATGCAGATTTTTATATATATATATCACAATCAACAGCGCTTTAATATAGAAATACAAATCCCATGAGCACTAGGACTAATTAAAGCCAGGTTCCTAAAGATTGTGTCTGATGTTCGAGTGACATTTAAAAACACATTATATTAAGATTTCCTGTTAGTCCCATATATTCCTATAATTTCTTCCCTCGGAATTTTGCTATATTCTGTTGTAGAAACTAGCTGGCAGGAGCAAAATTTCTGTGGGTTAAATTAGAGAAACTTTGAAATCTGACTTCCTTTCCATGAAACCTGCAGAAACTTTATTTTCTTTAAAGTTTCTGCCCTCTGGACAAATTTGGCTGAGGTTTTTCGGAAGAGTTCAAATACTGCTGGATGGAACAAGAAGGGAACATGAAGAGACACAGACAGAAGGGTTGCCTTCCTTCCACAGCAAAACTGGCTAAACCTTCCCAGAAAAAAAAAAAAATATGCTTTTCAGTACTGCTCACAATTTTGTGAGAATAATTGGCGGTCAGCCAACCTTTCCTCGAAGACATGCACCGAGACTGCCAAGAAGTAGAGTATAAATGGCTTTTCCAAGTCTGCTAAGACAAGGAAAATTGTTTGGAGTACAAAACAGCAGAGTACACTAGCTCTCCTCAGCTGAATTATGGCCATTTTTCTTAAAAATAGTACAATCCTAGGAGGCTGATACCATTGGGGCAGAAACGGAACCTCTTGGGTTTTAGTCCCCTCCCTCCTACAGAGGTTTCTGGAGATGGTGCTGTTTCAGGGATGTTCTCTGAGTGCCGCAAGTGTCAGTGGTGCTTCGTGGCACCTCCCTGACTGCAGTGGTTTCTTTCACTCTTAATTATTTCAAAACAGTCAGTTAGCTGCATTGCATAGATTCAAAACCTTGAAGAAGGCTTTTCGTATAGTGGGTGTTCAGCTCCAGCTAAACCTTTTCCCATGTCTGTGTATTTACAAGGTAAATAAGCCATCTGTATTTATAAAAAGTACAGAAATCTAATCGTTATGAGACTGCCACATTTCCTTCAAAATAAGCTTGTAATTGGCTATTAGAATCAAAAGTTACTGGTAGGTGAGGAGGGGACACAAGATCATACACCATGTGCAATCAGGGCAGAAACAAGAAATGCCATTTAAGCTTTGAGAACTAGGAATCCATACAAAACCAGGCTAAATTCAGGTTTGGGATTTGCAGAATGCAGACAGAGAAGCACAGAATGTTTTCCATGGGTTTACAACATACAAGAAAACATATTTGTCATGCAAAACAAATGAAAAGTGCTAGAAGACTCCAAAATTAAAAAATAACAATACTATGTAATATTGTACCGATGGCCAGACAACTGCCCCGTAACAATCAGTGGCTTCTGTAATTCTTATCTCATGGTCAGCAAAGTGAAAGCCTTCCCAAGCCTTATGAGTTATAACAGCAGGAAAAAAGCGCCTTCTCATGATTTCTGCAACTATCTCTTCATCTTCTTTTTCCCCTGGAAGCAAAAGTATAAAAGTTCAAACAAGCTGAGTGGACTGATAATGAAACTACCAATTTATATTGAAAAGCTAATTTGGAAGCAAGAATGTGAATTACATCTGTGAATAAAAACATATTTCACCATTAATGGTTAGCATGATAGATGGGAGGTCTCCTGAATTCCAATTGAAGTTTTCAGTTTATGACTAAATAATTTCTCCCTTGTTTCGCTGAAAAAGTCAAGTTCATAAAAAGTAAAGAAATGGAATGTTACCATATGTTGCTTTCCATTTCAGCAATCCAAAGGAAGTTTTATAAATTCTTTTTCCCTTCAAGAACAGCTGCCCTCACACTCATGGTCTTATGCGCCCGGACTTTTTATTATTTTCCATATCCTTTTACTGTTCACTTTCCCCACATTATGGTTCTTTATGACAGTAAACAAAAGGAGCCACAGTATCATTTATAAGTCTGTCACAAAACGTGTGAAACAGATCCCAGCACCACAAATTATGACAGACAGGAGCGAAAGCACCAGCGTTGTCAGGAAAGCTTATCCACCCACCCCAACAGAGCCCTGTCAGAGGGATTCTTTCCAGTTGGCTTGATATCCTGAATGCCATCCCTGTTGCTAAGCGAAGGATATTTATGATGGCTAACATAATCCCGGCTAACTCTTCTAACAGGAGAGGATTCATTCTCTTTTAGCTGAATACCAAGCCAGTTTCAGTTTTGTCATCATCGCACAAAGCTGTCCCACAATGTTACCAAAAAAAAGAAGGGGGGGGAAGTGAAGCTGTCCAGAACATTTTCTTAGCAAAGTCTAGAATCATTCCAAGTTTTCACAGAAAATTTGTTTTCGTGGCCAGCTATGATCTCTTGGCAAATTAGCTAAAGTAAAACATGTTTACAAGCTACACCTCCTAGAAAGCACGCTAGAGATTTAGATAACTGGGTTACCATCCTGTCCAAAGCAGAGTTTCTGCATCAAGCCCGCAGTTACCATTGAAATCACAGATATCAAGATTGGGATCTGCACGGAAACTGCAGGCCCAATGGCTACTAAAAATGAAAGCATGTATGTTTTCATCAGCATAAAACACATTGGTCTACTGAAGATTCTTCACTTTTTCTTCACCTTCAAATCACTGCTGACACAGCACATGGTGGCCTCAAGTGTTGTCATTTGCTCTGCCATATGCCACAGTATTTTTATTACTATAACCTTTTGACAAAGTCTTTCTCCCTTCCTTGTGATAGACGGGCCAAGGAAGAAAAGCACGGGTGAACAAAGAAAGAGATGATACCACACAAAAACACACCAGGAAGGTGCTCAGGCTCCATTAGCCGGTGCTTTAAGCTTGTAACTCAACTTTCTCTAAGCATCAGAGGAAACTAGANCTCCAAGAATTTCCTGGGGAGGAGGAACCCTAATCATGGGGTACAGCAAAATTAAAAATAACGTAATGCATATACTACTGGAAAAATATAAGCAGTATAATTTTATAAAGGTAACTTAAATAAAATAGTCAACATTGAAACGATGATATTTTAAGATGTTAGGAAGTAAGCAGTATGTGGCAGCCCATTACATCTTCTGCAAGCCTCCAATGTTAAGTTGAGAGAAAACACATGCGTCACTGTGCCTGCAAGCAGGGAACTCTGCACAAACACGAGTTAAGTGCCAGAGAAATGCTGCTCCAGGGCAAAATTAATCTTTTCTTATGAAAGAATTAATACGAAGCTGTCTTATTACACAAATCGTAAGTGTATTTAATATATCATCCTGTTTCCAGGCATACGAGCTATAGCCTGCTTTTAATCTTCTCTG
>RSEF01000001.1:167008191-167032734 GCA_003993805.1 Himantopus leucocephalus | reverse complement strand
TACATTATCGGCAATCTTTCCACTTAAAACAGAGTTTGCAGGCCACTGCTCCCCACCTGAGCTAAACTGGCCGCACCCCTGAAAGAAGAATCCCAAACCTGCTGATTAATAACACCACTTACATTTTTGGCCATCTCATCCCTTTGGTAATCCCCCAGGTGGGTTATCTACATGAGTTTACATAATTTTTATATTTTTGCCTTCCCCTTAAGATCTTACTATTGCAGAGAATCAAAATGAGTATATGTTTCATCAGAGACATCATATGGTAGACAGGCTTCAAAACCCTAATGAGAAATTTCATCAGGACCAGGATGATTCTGATGAAAAGTCCCTGCAAAATAAGGAGTGCAGAGTTTGAGTCAGATTTGCTTACTAACATGCAAGTTTCCCTTCATGCTGCAAAAAGCACTCTTCTGTTTTCTATCTTGCAGAATAACTAAACTTCTTGTGGGACTGCACAAAAAGAAAGAAGTTAATTTTTCTGTAACTGTNTAATGAGAAATTTCATCAGGACCAGGATGATTCTGATGAAAAGTGCTGACAAGATAAGGAGTGCAGAGTTTGAGTCAGATTTGCTTACTAACACACAAGTTTCCCTTCATGCTGCAAAAAGCACTCTTCTGTTTTCTGCTTTCTGTCTTGCAGAATAACTAAACTTCTTGTGGGACTGCACGAAAGGAAGGCTAATTTTTCTGTAACTGCNAGTTAATTTTTCTGTAACTGTCTTCAGAGCAGTCAGAACAGAAAAATAATGAACTAGTGGGAAATCTTTCAAGCAACAAGAAAATTGTTATCACAGTAAGCAAAATTCAAGTGAGATGAAGTCTTTTAATACCTGCAAACATTGAGAAGGTTCTGCTGGTACTTTGATCAAACTAGTTTCTTGTTAACAGATGTAAAGAGCTGATAGGAAGTTATTCTCCTGGAAGTGCTTGTCTCTGTTCGTCTTTATTTTTTTGTTCAGGAAGAAAAATTCTTGCAATTATGACTCACTGAATGGATTTTAATGACATTTTAAGACAGGAGCTGACTCATCAGTAGAATAGAGTCAGACAAGACAAGAGGAGGCTTGACTGACCTGGTTCTCAGTTCTTGTAGGAATGGAAATGCATAATGGCCATTTCCAGCAATACTACTCGAGCACCCATACTAAACTGTCAGAACATAAAGGTCTGCTCGGACTGGTTCCTCCCTTCTTTATTTGCCTGGGTTTGACCAGATAGATTTGCCCTCACTCTTCTTCTGAGATGCGGAGAGGCATGGAAGTGGTATATACACAGAATGAATTTCTTCAGCCTATTCATCTCTTTGCATGGGCATGTATACACAGAAACCACTGGAGTTTCAGGTACTAGAACCTTGTTTACATTCAGATGAGATGATAGTCTTATCCTGTTCACGTAACATGCAGAATTTGAGATAACTTTTGTTAGTGAAACAGATAGCACTCCTTTGGTCTTGAACTTGTGTTCACAAAGAGGTTCCCATCTATAGATGCTCCAAATTTTTCTTGAAAAAGAATTTGAATGTCTTTAAGTTTCTTGAAACTTTCTGCTTAATAGGTTAATTTCTTACAGTGTTCTTTGAGATATTTCAGGTAAAGTATTGTTTATCATAAAAGTCTAACATCTTTGGAGCACATTCTTTGAACTCCCTTGATTCTAAGTTAATATTGGGGCTGAGGGAGAAAAGTCATATACTGCTGATGCATCTTGCACTATATCAACCACATCATTAAGAAAACAGCATAAACATAGTTCTCAAAGGCAAAGCAATCATCATTACTACAACTGAAATACGAACACAGTTTTCCAGAGAGACATACTAAATCATGTGGAAGACTGCAGTTGTGAAGTCAGTGGCAGGTTAGAGGAACGCGTGTCAAGCTGCAAAATCTTGTGTAGAGAAGCAGAGGATTTTGCTGACACATTCAAACGTCAAATGAAATGTTTTATATTAGAACAAAACCTAAAGGAAGAAAAAGAATAGGACATGAGTTCTGCTGAGACAGAGCTGGAGAAGTCCTTCAAGTGGGGAAGGGAAGGCAGAAGGAAAATAACAGGAGATAGATCAGGTCAGAACAGAACAAGTTGCAAACTGAAGCACCTTTTTCTTTAACAGTGAAGCAACTCACACGAATGGGCCTTAGGCTATCTTTATATTCACGCTTTTTGCTTAGAATGAGTAGAAATAGAACCTGTTTAGAAACTTCCTACGTGATCAGCTCTTCCTTTTTATACCAATTGTCACATAAAATCATGCTTGGGACTATACAGCTCCATCAGGAAATGGTAACCTTAAAATTCAGTTGGGTGTCTTCCATCAATTAATAGCGTATGTTAAATCTCTCACTGCATAACTAATGATACTGCCTACATTAATGATGCATTCTCCACTGAATAAAAAGAGAACAGAGACAGGCACTGTTAAACAGCGCTTAAAATGCAGGAAAAGCAGCAAGGACAAGGGGGATGAATTAAAATTATATTTTTTAAAAAATAGATACCACTATCTAGATACCTGAATTAAAATATGGCTAAAAAGGGAAGTAAAATGACCCTTCCACATAAAAGCTGTGAAGAATATACCAGCAGTCAAGAAAGTACCATTTTCAGACTCATTCACAAATAGCAGACAGAGTAACAAAACATCCTCTAAGTGCTTCGCTAATGGATTAGTACAGCATTAATTCAAAAACAAGAGTTTCACCCAATGATTTGTCAAAACAACCTGCTGGGGAAAAATACAGATGGGTCTCTCTCAAATGCTGGCCTGACCCTACTTAATCTTTTGAGGTCAAATAGTGTCAGAGCCCAAGGTGATAAGGAAATAAGACCCAGACATCTTCTGCTTCTCTCCTGCTTTGATGGATCTCCTCCAACTGGCAAAAGGAATGAAATCCAAGCCCTCAGCATGAACTTGACCTGACAAAGTTCAGCCCTACAGCAAAATAATCTCCCGTCTTCAGAGGCAGTATACTCTCACCTGTAGAGTTTAGATTTAAAATTTACCATTTAAACTTGTACTTGCAAATATTTTAAGAACTACGTATCAACAGCTGTGAAGACATACATCATTCCTCTAAGACTTCTCACCAATTGCCCGAGTTTGATGAACACAGGAGGACTACCTGTGCTGACATTACTGATTGAGTAACGCATGAGAGAAAGTTCCAAGAATTCATAATCAGAACTCTTCATATCTCCCCAGTCTGGACACATGGAACTGGAGTCATCCAAAGTAAAGATTCAAAGATGTATGCTATACATATCAAAGTAAAGATTCAAGATGTATTTTTATATATATAATATATACATAATATATATAATATACATTACCAATATTATATACATATATATCTATATAAAAGAGCTGTATGTCCCAGTGTCAAGAAGATACCTGCAGAAAGGTCAGTAAGGGAACAGATCTGCAACCGGTTCTGTAACTGTAAGAGGTGACTGAGAAGAGTTACATTGTTGCACTGATAGGAATCATCAGAAGGTAGCCCTGTGTATCCATCTGGGTATTTCCAATGGCTCAGAAGAAGTTTACCCCAAATCTCCATTAGGTCCCAATTCTAAGGGACTCAGGAGTCTCACAATTTTTACTGAGCTACTGACGCCTCAGGGTCAGAGCTCTGGTATTGCAAGCAGTACAGGTGGCTCCATGGAAACATACACAATCCTGAATCACAGAATAGTCCCCAAATTCCAGGTGGGATCACTTTAGTATCTTCATTTCGTTCCACTTATTTCTCTTTCATTCCATTCCATTACAGTCTAAGGACCCTTAAAGGAAGGGGTCAGGAGGGAAATCTAATCATGCCCTTGACTTTCCAGAAGTCAGATGTAACCTACACCTTTCTAAGAATATAAAGCAAAGTACTGTTCCAGTACTTATCTAAACTACACAGTTAATTTTTCCTTACTTCATCCCTACCTACAAAGAGGGAAATTATCATGTAATTGAGTGTAGGCATTCCAGTACATTCATTACAAGCTCAGCCTGCTTGAAGTGATGGCAATAACGAGGTATATTATATTGATTAATCTGAGATACTACGTCAGGGTAATATAATGCTTGAAACTTCATACTTTGAAATGCAGAAATACAAAACTGCCACCCACGGGCAGCTTCTTCTCAGCCAAGAGGCGAGATGCACTTAGCTCAGAGCATGAGGAGACAAGAACAGGAGAGGGGTATGCTCACACTATCCAGTCTATGTATTTACCCAGGCTTGAGAGGCGTATTTTCAATTTGAAATTCACACCACTGATATCCCAGCCCCATCCAAGTCACGGGTCATCCAAAACCATTAGAAGGCTGAAAACAGAAGTGCCATACTCAGATTATTTTATGAACACATAACGAATTCAAATGTGCCAAGTACTTCCCTTGTTACTTCATCATGTTTGTCTGTCATTGAAAACATCTTCAGGCCTAGGCTCAGCAGCTATTTAATCTCTAAAGATAACTAAATGATTTCCCCTTGACTACAAAAGCAGACTGTGTTCTTAAATTAGATGGTCTAATGCACATTATAAAAGGCCGACAGCCACTTTCCTGATGGATAAGAAGGCTCTGGATGAGTAATTTAGACACTGTAAGCCATTGTCTAGTCTAATCTTTCACATCTCTTACCTTGCCCAGTCAAGAGGGCTTTGTGCCATTGAAAGCTCTTACCTCCTTGTAACGACATGCCAGAACACGCCAGGTACCACAGCCAGTGGAACAGAAGGGACTCAACAAAATGCCTGTCAATTTTCCCCTACCAATAATTCTGTTTTTCTAAAATATTTCTTTGAGGAAAGGACCACCTAACAACACCAATCCACGCAAACATACCACCTTTCCTGTGCGGTAGTTGAGAAATATTTAATTTATTGTTGAAATGCAGCTACTGCAAAGGGGAAAGGTGTGAAAACAGGGAAGACATGGGAGGGAACAATATGTTACAGACGCGTGCTTCGATAATTTTTAGCGTTGCCTCCAACTTCTGTTCTATCCATACACAAGAAGTTTCCATTTGAGTTTGGTAATATCTTCAGCAAAAGCGTGTCTAGTTGCTGGGGGGAGAGAAAAGGAACAGACACTTTCAGACAAAATTGCTCAGAGATAAGTTACTATAAGATAGCCAAGAGGTAAATTCAGAGAAGAGGTATTTTCAGACTATTTTGATTTGCTGTGAAGGTGAACTTTAGCTCCAGTCATTCCTTAATTGGGTTATACTCGAGTCTGTTTCCACACTACCTCTCTTTTAGTCTTTTTTTCGTTTGGACACAGCTTGTTGCCTAAGAGGAGTAGAATTTGAGTTCTGATATTTCAGGTCAATCCTGCAGTGAAGAAAAAAAACGTAGGTAACTGATGGTGCATCTTCCATGAGTTTGGGGGTTTTTTTAATGCTTTTGAGATGAGCGTTAATGGAAGAGGTTGTTTGGTTGTCTGTTTTTTAAAGATAGAAGCATAACTGAAAGCTAAGAGGCAAAACAGAGGAAGATGAAAGAAGGAAAGGCAGGTGGTGGGAAGACACAGCAAAAGTGTTATTTATATGTAGTATAAATAGGCTCATTTTTAACCAGCACAGTTAGCTGCAAAGTCCACTATCTAAAGAACGGTTCAGCNCAGAGGAAGATGAAAGAAGGAAAGGCAGGTGGTGGGAAGACACAGCAAAAGTGTTATTTATATGTAGTATAAATAGGCTCATTTTTAACCAGCACAGTTAGCTGCAAAGTGCACTATCTAAAGAACGGTTCAGCAATTTAAGCACGCTGAAAATGGAGGAACTGCGTGATGGACCCTGCTCAGAAGGATTCAAATTCACAGCTCACTCACCCAAGGGGTGCGTTCCCTGCTTGCCCTCCCCACCTCCACCAACACCAGAGGTGGGCCATCAGGATACCAGGATTGCACGACTCATGCTAGAAGGGCAACAAGCAGGGAAAAGCCCAGCTATGAACTGGGGATCCAGTTGTGAAGAGGCAAGCTTGGGCTCCACACTCTTGTCCCAGGATGTTTTCCACATTTTACAGCACAGTCTTTGCAGTCAATGGAAAAGTGTGGGTGGGGAAGGGAGTGAGAAAGGTGAGAAGTGTCTTTAGAAGTAACCCAGGAAATAGGAATGAGACAATAAGCCACTCCCTCTTCCCAGCTGGATATCTTAACTTCTAAGTTACTTCTAAGTTGTGTCTCGCTTGCCTCCCTTCCAGCTATGTCCCATTTAAGGCACCTTTCTGGACTCCACCCAGACACTTGAAATGATGGCAGGAATTGCCATCAATTAGGACATCTGTCAAGCAGGGTGAGTAGAAGGAGTGTGTCCCTTCTAAAATGCCAGGAGATATGTGAAGGTTACCAGGTCAGCATTTTCTCAGATATTTATGGATTAAAAACTGAGCCCTGGCCAAGCGAAGAGAGACGATGGAGTGTCAAGGACAAGTACGCCTTGCAAACTTGCTCTCCTTCTTTTGTCTCAGAGATAAAATTATTCTGGAGAGAATTTAAATAATGCAACTGTGGTAAAGTAATTTAGTATCCCAAGAAATGAAGATGGGAGCGGCAGAATCTGATCTTAGAAAAGTTTAGCCAAGGAGAGTTAAAGCTAATGATCAAGAGAAATCATGAGAGGAAAGGAAAGAGACCTCTAACGATGCAGATGCAATGGAGAGCTGATTGGATAAAGACACCAGAGGAAAGATCAGACCGGGTCAGAAGCTATCTGTAGGGTGAGACCCAGCAGTAATGGGAATCATGAACAAGAACAAGGACTTTTAACCTGGAGAACTTGTGACAAGCCAATTAAGAAGGAAAGGGAGAAGACATTGAGTATAATGAGCTCAGACTGGAACTTGCAGAGAAGCTTAACTGGAATAAGAACCCCAAGAAACAGAGATTGAGACAGGGTAGATGAAGTTAATGAAATGAGAATGGGGAAGGCCGTGGAGGAAAAGGATGAGAACAAGAAAGGCAGAGGCTCACGTTGACTGAGCAGGTAACTCTCTGTGCAGCAGGTTCAGCACCCTTCACCTCCAGAACCTGGCATGGAATTTAATATGCCAAAGCCTGATCTCAGATGAAACCGTAAAGATACTCCATTTTCTGTTCATGTCTGCTCATCCTCTTAAACCAGTGTTTCTAGACATGGAAGAGAACCACCGGCTATTGCTATCAACACAGTTACTCTGTTAGCTAAGTGGAATATATTTCTGCATTTGATCTGGAGATTCTGCCCTGCGGACTAATTTTGCATACATTGACCTAATGTCCCAGAACTCCATTTATTTGCATAATTCAAAAGCTAAAAAAAATACATGCAGACTCACTCCTGCCCGCCATGAATCCTACATGAAGAGAGTATCCAGATTAGAGAGCCAGGGTTGCAGAAGCATAGAAATGCCTGTGCCACTTTACCTCAGCCCTCGTATACTACGAAATACATAATGACAATCATCAATATTTCAGTCTTTAGTAGTTCTGCCTTTAATATTTATACTTCTGGATATTTCTTCCCCCAACAGTCATACTTCATTGCATAGGATCAGCTTGACCTCTTTGTTCAAGTTGGAATTACAGCTTTCCAGAGGTCGTCATCAGTTTGGGAGACTTTAAAAAAAGTATTCGGAAGCAAAATAACAAGCATTAGTTTCAGTAAGCAAATAATTAGTTTTAAGTATTGCAGTCATGCCCAAAGCTCCACCTTGCCTTACTGAACAGGTAGCAAAGCAAAACTGGACACTGAACTCTCTTGAAACAGCAGAAGCCCAAAATCCTGGCTCTATGTGGACCAAGACTCAGATGAGATTTTAAACAAAAATATTATGAAAAATAAAATAACTATTAAAAAAAAACCCACCACAACCTCCTTTCACGTTCAGCTATAGAACGTAACTAGACCCCATCCCAAAACAATACATAAGGTTGCCCTAAAACCTCGTCTACTCCTGATGACCCCTAAAAAGGAGATTACTCATGATGCTTTAGGGTCTAGAAAGACGTGCAGCCACAAACTTGCTTAAGACAAAAAGCTGCCAACAGCCCCCGCAGGTGTTTGAAGATTAGGTTTGAGGCTGTCTAGACAGAAACGGAGCTTGTAATAACCAATTCTCCCTAATTGACACCCCGCAAACAAACCTCACCTCTCCTGAATAGCTTGATCGTAGTCACGGCTTCATTCCCTGGCACCAGTCGCAGGCAAGATGCCAGGCACTGGTAGGAAACTGGCGGGACCGGAGCATGCCGGCATAGCAGATACTTACCGCATAGCTAGAATACTACAACAGCGCTATCTGTTGTATGTTCTGTACAAGTGCCATAAACACAATTCTTCAGAAAAAAATGAACGAGAGGACAGCTCACTGTCAGCAAGACACCATACTCCCTGTACTTAACAATATTCCTAGGCGCAAGAAGGTAATACAGAGAAGCAAGAAACATTTTACCTTCTTGTCTTTCCAATTCTCTTATCGGCTCATTTTGTAGATGATTATGTTGTGATGTCAAGTCCATACTATGCCACAAAACCTGGGACAGAGAAACACAAGCCTGCCTGAATAAAATGACTTTATTTCTTTTTCCCCACATAACACTTCACCAAAACAAAAAAATTACATGTATTACGCTATAATTTACTTCTATTGATAATAAAGACATGTAGGTACATAAATATCAATATTCAAAGCATAAAAGGACCAGAAGCAGCAAACTATTTCAACTGTTCTACTCTCAGAGGGGAAAAAGCAAGTAAGGTGGTTTTTTTTTCCCCAAAGAAGAGCTTTGACAAACATTTCAAACTATTTTATGAAATTTTAAAATTAGAATCAATTCAAATCAGGGTTGCTAGGCTTGTAAACGACTGATAGGAAAGGTAGCAACAAATGTCTGAAAGAGAAGAAAAATCGCACCAAAGGGATCTAAACTTGTTTGAATTAGTTGGCTTGGAAGGGAAGGAAACAACCTATTAGTAAAAGCTGCACGTGAAAATAAGTAGGAGCTACAGACAACGTGCAGGCCAGAATGTGTCCGTGCCTTTATAAACAGACACCGAACATGCAGACTCGGGAGAAGAAAGTAGTAGGAAAAGGATGACAGAGGACCGTACTATTTTCGGCTGTCTGCAGAAAAGCAGACAGACAACCAATAGTCTCCAATTCTTGGTATTTTACAATCAGAAAAACACTGAGTTCGCAGAAAAAAAAAAAACCAAAAACGAATCAGTGCTCTGATAATTTTTAAAGCTCTTGCACTGTTATATGGAAATTTGACTGATTTTTGCAGGAATGGTTACAAGCAGCATACGGTTAATAATCTACAGACGTCTAAACACCCAGCAGGGATGCAATTAGAGATATTCCTTCACGCGTTACCTTATTTATCTGTTAAAAAAAAATAAAAATCAAAGTAAAAATACTGAAAGTTTCCTCACAGTCCAAAGCCTTAGGACTTCAGATGAAAAAGGACAGTAGAGGACAGCCCTGTCTTGTTAGAGAGGATGCAGCAAACTGTCTTGACTTCACCCTACAAAAAACATACAGGTTTAATGTTTAATGTTATCATCCCAGTGCCAACAGCCATTAACCTATTTGAAGGGGAAAAATAACTTAGGGCGTTTCTATACCACACTGTAACTCTTGTAGCACAAAAAATACTGCTATTAGATTTATGCCTGTCTATGAAGTTAGCAATAGTAACATCTTTATGTGGGGAACAGAAGAGGAAGTCAACAAGATTCAAAGTCTGTGCATGCATCTTCAGAATAACAAGTAGCACTGGAAACTACTGGGACAATAAGCAGTAAATGTTACACGCATCCATCACCTTCTCAGCTACCTCAGAAGCATAAAAAAGACAAATTTTCTTCCCATTAGAAGATAAAAATAACGGGTTAATAATCAGTCCCTTTGCATTCTGAAGGAAAAGCAATGTTGCACTATAAAATCACCCTAAAAGGGAAAACCTTTGCATTTTGTGGTCCTCTATACATGTTGTTTTTCCTTCTGAAAATAACCTTTGAGGTACACTGAGCTACACAGCAACCTGTCTGACTTTAACATAATGACTTCAGGAGTTACTACAAGCAACCGAACGGCGCAGAACATCTCGGTTGCTGGTTTAGGCTGTTTAAAGTAAGTGATAACGAGTAATTTAAAGACACAGACAAGCGAAACACCACTGGCATCCACCGTGTTTCAGCCAACATTACCTGAATCTCTTGCCGCTTTCCGAAGATGGTACTCCAACAGAGAAGTCCTTATCTGCCCGGTCGTTTGCCTCCCGGGCAGCAGCGTGCTCTGCAGCACGGCTCGTGCGCTGCCAACATCCCCACATCAGAAGCAGTAATAAATCCCGACAGCTGCGGGACGCCCACAGCACCGCCTGGGCACCACGCGCCGCCGCCACGACGTCAGGCAGCAGATCCCCTAACATCCAGTCAAGGGAGCTCCAACCCACAAAGAAACCAACTTCGGGGTTTTTTGGTTGGTTGTTTTTCTGTTTTGGTTTGGTTTGGTTTTGGTTTTTTTGGTTTGGTTTTTTTTTGGTTTTTTTTTGTTTGTTTGTTTGGGTTTTTTTTACAAAAATAAGATAGTGGCATAGCGTCAGTAAACCACTCGCTGTTACTAAAAAGTAACGGAAGAGCTAAATAGCGTTCTTCAGAGTCAAAGGGGTCTTCCAGGCAACGGAGGGTGATTTGCAAGGGGGCCGAGGCGCATTTGGGGCAGCGGCATATAAATGGAACAAGGTACACAACCCCCAAAACCCGAGCCCATTTTACAGCCAAATATTCACGAGACAGGTGTCAACATGCATAAATGTACACGTACCACTCCTCTTTGGTATATACAAAATGTACATACGCTCAACCATTCGCAACCACTTACTGCCACAGCAAAAAACACCGGTATCTTAAGACTTCTCTTATTTAGACTGTAATCAATTCAGGACAGGAACTGTCTCTTACTTTTAAAAAAACTCTTTTTAGTTTTTTAGCAAAATTACACTTCAACCTCAACTGGGGTTTCTAGGTGCCACTGAAAAAATAGTAAATTTTTGTACAGGAACACTAAACAAGCCCTACAGAGAACTGAAGGTCTCTGTACTTTACCCTACTTGGCAGAAGGAATAGGAGCTCTTCTACATTTAGAAACTATCAAACAAATCACTGAGACCCGATCTACACTTTTAAAGCAAGATTCAGTAGTATTAATGACTGATTTACAAAACACTGCTGTAAACTGGCTGTCCACGCTGAGAATTTGCTTTAAAAAATGTATTTCTTTTTTTTTTTTTTTGTTACAAAATTAATATTAAAAGGGATAGTTTTTGGCTAGTAAACACTGTACATGAAGTATCAAGACTCTCTGCAACTCTAAGGGCCAAATCCTACCCAGTTCACCTCAGCCCTTCATCCTTTTAAGGGAGGCTAATGTTTCATACAAAACGTAATTGTATGGACTTGGACTTTGAAACAATGAGAAAAGTAGTAGAAATATTAAATGAGAAGAAAAAAGAAGCAAGGAAGAGGACTAAAACACAATGTAAGAACACAAGTATAACTGGCAGCATGCAGTGCTTTTCCATTTTAATCTACAGGCACTATAAATTCCACAATCATTGAGAGACAGGTGAGGGGTGTGTGTGTGGGTGGGTGGGAGTGTGAGCCTAACACATTTTCTCACCCAAATTAATCCAACATAAGTGCTGCAACCTGCGGGTACCTCTGAACGTCACTTTTGCAGACAAATTCTGTCTTTGGACATGGTCACACAACTCCAAGTCCGGAAACGTGACATTTACATTCAGAACACAAACAATTACCTCACCTCAGATTACACAAGGACTTACCATACTGCATGATTTTCCACAAGATTTTACGAGGGCTTACACTGTCTCATGAATGGTTTGACAAGCAACATTACTTTGAGCACAAAACTTTCGAGACAGGCATAATGAAGGGAATAAGGAGAACTATACTAATTGAACTGATTTTCCTTCTCTCAGCACCTAGAAGTAAACCGAGTAGTTTTCAAAATTTCGTTTAAATTTGAAGGTAAGGAGACAACAGATTGCATGTGACTTTAACAGGTATCTCACCTCAGCTAGAATGCGAATGAACAGACTTCACATTTCGGCTCAATTTGAAAACCTCAAAACAGAAAACTTGATACAAGTACAATCTAGGTCTTTATGAGTGCTAAATTTTTTTTCATTGTTTAAAATCCTTCTTATTTAAGTTCTGGACACAAAATACATGACAAATAGGAATAATTTATTTATTTTTTCAAAAATTCATTAGAATATTTACAAAGCTTAAGTCATAAAAATTGCACACACATAGTTTCTCTTTTTTTAAGACTTTTTCTTTCTTCTTCCTCTCTGACTCTGCGATTTCTTTTTTCTGCCCTCAAACACAGGTTTGGCAGTCACCATGACTATGTTTCCCAGTTCTTCATCCTCACCACTTGAGCTACAGCACCCCTTTTTCTCTTTATAGTCTGCTGTCTCCATTGCAGAGATGTTTTTCCTCTTTTTGCTCCTGCCTAAATCTCCGCTTTCTGATTCCTCTACTGAGGAGTCACTAGAAGTTTCTGAAAGATGCAAACTCCCAATAAAACCACCTCCATACAAACGTTCTTTTTTGGAATCTGCATGGTTTCTTCTCTTTCCACTTTGGACTTCTGTTGCCACAGCTTGATGATTTGCGCAGCCTGCAGTACTTTCCCCTTTCCTTTCCTCATGCTGTTTAAGTTCAGTCTCCATAACAGCAGTGGCCTCACGAATTTCATCGGCTGCTTCTTTTTCTTTTCTCTTCAGACAAGTCACAGCTCTGCGCAGTCTCTGACTTTTAATAGCTTGTTTTTCATGCTGTGCTAGTCTGAAGAATGAGTCAATTCGAAGCTGAGTCTATTAAAAAAAAAAAAACAGAGAAACATCTTTGGACATTTTTGGGATGGGAATTTGATTGTTATCTCAGCTATACTATAAAGCACCCCAAATTAAAGCATGACAAAGGACTAATGAAATTAATACGCATGCAAATAGATGTGAACAACAAGATGATCATAGTAATACCTATACTTTGTTATAAATTATGCAACAAGAACCTTTACAGCAAACTCCCATGAAATTTTATAAACATTGTGCTGCTGATGATTCAGCATATGTTTCTATTTTCAACCCTAATACAGAGAATCTCTGTAGTGCTCTTAAGTATGTCCTTACAAACACATCCTTAGCTTCAAGCTGTTAAAACAACAGAATGTTTACTACACAAATGTTCTAAGTGCACTTTAATTCGCATATGCTAGTGCAACAAAACGCGGTCATTTAAACTCAAGTTCATTGTAATGCATGCTGCTGCAGTATAAAGATTTAAGCGTAGTAGTCACACACAACAGGTCTGTGTTATTCAACCACAGCCAGGCTTGCTGTATAGACTAAGCTTGCCCTCTATATTCTCCCTAAAATTGTCTAGGAGAGACAGATGCTTCCAAAGGATATTCCAGTCAGCCTGAAAGTATATGGATTTAACTACAGGGTTTAGTACCTTTCACTCCCTTGAGTGATAAGAGAGAACCAAGAACACTGGTTTAGACTACATATGTATCTCGCTTACGGCAAAAGGAGAAAAGAGTCTGACCTTCGGTGGTCAGTTCTACAACTGACTTTCACAGTATCACAGCATGTACCACTATCCACTTTTAAGTTTTATTAAAGTTGACAGTACATTTATCTGGAAATTAGAGTAATATTATTAATGAGCACTTGCTCAACAGTTCAGTCTGCACTCCTCCTCAAAGGATATGGATGGTACCAAATGGTCAGTCTCACTTCACCAATATCTCAGGGGCATTTTAATAAATCATTTTTAGAGAGTGCATGCTGTCTTTTAAAAGTACTAGAGGCACTTGAGGTACCTGTAGTTTCAGCTACATCCAGAACAAACAGCATCCTGGACTTGAGATAGGTGCTTGACAGATAACAAAATTTGAAAGCAATAATTGAAATTACGTGGATTGCCTCACAGCAAACACAAATCGGACAGAAATGAAGTCTACAGAAGTAAGTTTTATGACATTTAAATATAAATATATTAAGATTTAAAAAACTGTGAAATCCCAGTTTCTGAGAAATGTATTTTGGATTAAAGCCTTGCTGTTCATTTTAAAATGCTTCTCTTACAATTTTCCAGTTACCCTTAAACTATACAGAGTTTTATACTTTACCTGCTGCAGGTTCAGCTGTTTCATCACAGGCAAAAGGATTTCATCTATCTTTGTCCGAGTCCAACCAAAGTGATCCTGACAGAATGTGCAGAAAGTTAAGGAACTTTATAAAATGGCTATTCACTGGTATATTGTAAACACATAAAATGAAAATTCCTCAAATAAATGATGTCTGGAGGAAAGTTACTCTACTTCAGACCTTTTTCTACAACAAAACCAGAGAAAAGACTCTAAGTTATTACAGCTGACTTATGTAGATGGTTCCAGTATTACACCACGTATCTTAATCGTGCTGTTACATCTCTGTTAGTTACAGAACTTTTTCTCTAATATCAACATTTCCAAAAGCATGTCTCAGTGAAGACAGAACTCATTTTGGCTATGCAGTACTGCCCTAAGACAAAATACCTATAAGTAAACCTTATTTTTACACTTGCACACACTGGAGTTTTCATTTACTGTTTAGAACACTATTACCTCTGCATGCACTGCAGCTCAAGCTGCAACGGATGCAAAAAGTAGGCATTATTGCAAGAAATGCAGTGAAAACTAGGGATAAAGCGCAGACTAAGTCACCATTTCTGACTAGGTTTTGAAACTTATTTGTGAAAGATGGGAAACCCAAATCAGGAGCGCGCAAGTAATTCCGCTCTAAGTCTAGAAACAGGCACAGCACAGTTACAGAAACATAACATCACAACAAACTAGTCAGTCCAGCTACGAGACTCTCTTTGCACGCAAAGCGAAGCAGCCCACTGTCTTGGGAGGGCAGAGCAGCCATCAGTGCCACACATGCATGGCTGCATTCCCTTCCATGCCAAAGCTGGGATCATTGTGGTAGAGCACACGCAGACAGGGCAGGGGGGGCCCTCACACCAATGAGGTGTTAAGAATTTGACAGTCCATTACTGACGTACTAACTAGCCTTACAAACTTTAATCCAAGTACTTTTAGTCCTGCCATACAGTAAAAGGATATTCTCTGATCTGCTCTACATCAGGCTTCCCCCAGGTGAACGAACCCCTTGTCTCATCCACCACAGGCTTCAGGTATGCTTCTGCCACAGCTGGATTTGGGAAACCTGAAGAAAGCTGCAGCTCCCGCAGTTTCTTCTTGACTTTGGTATCATGTGGATTAGGTCTCAATTTCTTATTCTTCTGAGCCTCATTCCACCACTCACTGAAAAACAGAGGAAAGGACTCATTTACCACCACAAAATATAATTTGAAATATCAAGAGCCACCATGCTAATTTCAATAGCCTTAGTCTACCTCCTTCAGTTACTACATGAGGTGAGGTAGGAAAGTTCCAAATAAAAAATGTCAAAAGGGGCATCTAATCTGAAAGTAGAAAAGACAAAACATACACAGTAAATGCAGCCATTGTAAGCCACAGTAGCAAACATCACCTGGATTCCCCATAAACTGCTAAACAGAAGGCCCTGAAGTCAGCCTCACTTGGGGAGGATGTTCCACACAAAATGATCACTCTTTGAGGTTTTTTGGTATGAAGGAAGGGAAAAAAAAGGAAGCGGGGGGAGGGGAAAGGAAGGTGAAAAGACTTCTAACCATCCTCGCCATTGCCTATTCAACTGGATTGGCCCTCTTCAAATCTTGTTCCTCCCCACGGCCTACCTGTCTGTCTCTTTCCAGGTCATCCATTTCTCACTCATCAAGACTCTTTTCTCTACGAGCAAGCTACAGCACCTTCTCACAAACTCAGGGAGAATAAACCTCCACTCCACTATGGATCCAGCTCTGCAATGAACTCAAAGGCAGTTGCACAGTTCTACAGCTGTTCTACTGTCTTCATTAGTCTCACTGTAATTGCTGTATCATCATGTCACCTTATTTACCTGCCATTTCAAATAGTGATATAATGGAGTCACATATTTTACAATTAACTTAGTCTCCTTAATGATGGTCAATGATGTTTTGTTTGATGATGTTTTTGATGGTCATATGTTTTGTTGTATGCTTAAGCAGCAGAAAAGTAGAGTCGCTAATATTCACATTATGGAGAGACAAAAATGCAAAATACAATGAAGCATACGCAAATTTTAAGAGAGGTTCCAAGCCATGCCCAGGAAATTCATTTAAAATCTCCATTGCTGTTACAAAGCCAACATTTGGGATGCCCTCAGTGTAGTCACTTCCAAGCAAGTATGCCAAATTAATCAGCTTGCTTCGATCCAACCCTGTGAAAGAAAGCACATAAATCAAATAAAACCAGTGGATTCAGCATCTGTTCTCTTACAAATTAAAAAATATTATCTGAAAGGCAAAACCCAGAAGAACATGAAGACATCAACTCTGTAAAATTATATTTAATTCAACATCAGAATTTGCGAAATTATATTCTGGAGCAGTGTCAAAATTCTACTGCTAGCTGAAGCACCAATAGTTGTGCTAACTTGGCAAATAAATCTTGCCAAAACAAAAATGTTACAATGTAAAGACCATTGGGAAATTCGGGGTTTCTAAGAAAAAAACAACAACAACATTATTTTACATATATTTCTCCAATTACTGTCTTGTTCTCATCTAATGCTGACCTGAATTTAATAACCCCCAAATCAGAAATAAAAACACTGTTTGAATTCTAGTCCATAATATCAATGCCTCTGCTTCTTAAAAGTGTTCCCAAACTAGAAGCCTTTTGCTCTGTGCCAGTGGAGTTACTAAGAGTATCAAAAGAGCCTGTGAAACAGCCAGAAAGAGGGAAGAACTTGGCTGACCATTTCTACTTGGTACGCTGTAAGATCTGAGGCAACAAGACTGACTTTCAGTGACTAGCCTCAGGAGTTTAGATTTAAAAAATAATAATTAAAAAACAAAAGAAATCAGTGGAGAAAAGGAGGGACGAATGTCTAAACACACAAAGCGAGACTATCGGCATGGTAGCCAGGATATCCATCAATTGTCAAGAAAGAAGAATTGTGCAACGCATGGAAAAGGAGTAGAAGTACAAGACTGCAGAGGAATGTGACATGAAGACCGATGGTGACTATTTTTCCCCAATAAATAAATAAATAAAAGCTCTGGTTCATTATTTTAATAACAGCTAAAAATCCTACACATGGTTTTACAGCAATCCTTTCCAAGTAAGCTACAGTAGCATACCTAAGTAGGTATAAGTAGGAAAAAAAATATTCAATTTGCTGGGAGAAGAAACCAAAGACATATTTTTCACCACATAAAAATGTTGTGAAATCTTACATGTTGAAGATATTAATATATTATTTCAAAGTCTATAGCCTCTCTCAACTTTGAAAATGTCAAAACCGACTTTAACAAAGCTCTGCTTAAACAAGGCGTAAGAAAAACTTAAAATTGCCTCGTATTTCCCTTAATACACTACGTGACACTGAAGTTCAATAGTTCAACATAACTAGCAACAATTTGATTAGCAACAAGAGCAATCTGAAAAGAAGAAAAAAGCTGTTATTAAATAAATAAAAAACCTTTTACAGAGCATATACATATGCTGGATCCTCTTCTAACACGTTATGTGTCAGTATGTCCAAAATTAACTTCCATTTCCAGAAGACTATAAATCTGATGGCGTCAGAATATAATTTTCCCACACGTCAGAAAAGTCATGCTGACATTTACCCAGACACTGGTACCATAGCTCACAGCTCCAGCTTTGATGACCATCACACTAACTCAGTCTATTAAACGCAAGCATAACTAACAGCTGCAAATTCAGAGGGGTCAGCTAGCAGTAGAAACAGCAACCCAACTAAATGCTTTTAGAGACTCTCCAAAGAACAGGGTTTGTAATAACACACACAAAATTCTGTAGGAAATACAACTTCAGATGGACACATGGCAGCGCTGTCTTATTAAAGACTGTATCTAACAAATCAATACCTGAGGCTTACCTAGCTGGTTTTGAAAATCAACGTACTGATAGTACTCCACATATTTGTTCTGACTGAAAAAGTTTTTATAAACATGTCGTGCGCCAAATAACCAAACATCACTATCATCAGTGATTGTCCCAGAGGTCTGATCAGTAAGGTCCAATATAGCACACTGTGCCTCTGCCTCCATCGGAGCTTCAATATATGGAATGCCAAACAGACGGAGAAGCTCCTGTAGCACAGAGACAAATCACTTCATATTTCATCTGAAAAATGAACTTCTATTATACTTCTGCTTGACCCGTAACTGCTAGATTCATACTTGGGAGGTATTTAATATTTCATAGCAAATATTAATTTCCGCTAAGAAGTGCCAAGCACAGTTAAGTCAAGGGGAAAATCCCACTTACTCATCTCAGGCAGATAGAGCCACGTAAGTCAAGCACTACTTGATCACATTATTACTACACAGTTAGAGAATCTGGTATCTTAATTACACACGCACTTAAGTACTGTGCTTTCCATAACCTTTAACATGGAGAACCTCCTTTAACATGGAGAAAAGTCCATGCATTACAATTATGTGGGCTCCATGAAACAAACATGCAGGTTAAAAACAAACAAAAAAAGAACCAACCCCCCAAAAATCAATCAGAAAATAGTATGAAAGCGTATCAGAAACATATCAATCAGAAAACAGTGGGCAGACTAGTCTACCTTTGGATGGTATTTTGATATACATGTATTTTGATGCATTTTACACAATTTGCTTTTTTGGAATACATTATTTGACCTCAGTTAAATATCCCCCCACCTATAACTAAGCAACATGACTAACAGCTTTTGAGACAGTGTTTGACTGGGGTGGAGGGGGAAACCACATCATACTATATCAAATCAAAATGATTCAACAAATACTACCTGGCTTTCCAAGAACATCTGTCCTGTTACAGAAGCAGCAACACGTTCCTGCTGCTGCTTTTGAGCCTGAAGCATATTCTGCTCAGCAGAAAGGTCATTTTCTAATCCTTCTAGTTCTTCCTGAAAAATAAAAGCTTTTCATCATTTCAACAATTCAGGTACACTTAGATAAGTAAAGCACTAAGTCTCCAACTATAATTGTTCTAGTAGTATATGCTCCATTAAGTCACACTCGGAAGTTGTCATAGCTTCTCTAATGCAATAAATTACAAGACCAGAGATATGCCTATTCATCAGAGCGCTAAAACCTTAAAGTTTCCCCCTGATTTCAGACAGATTACGGTTAACCATCAGCTTTAAAGAAAAATCAGTTCCCACAGAATTGAATACATATATGAGAAAGCAATGAAACGGTAAGAAGCTGTCCAATAGTTTCCCTTAAAAACTACCAGCTCAAAACAAGTAACAAGGAGTTACCAGACTGATGTCTTGCCACTCATCTGCTGCATCTTTACCATCATCATCTCTTTCAATGTTCTGATCGTTTGCCAACTGCACTTCATCAGACTCCTTCAGCAAGTCCTGTGTAACAATATCATGTCTGTCTGTCTCCACTTCTGGAAGTGCTGTTTCGCCACTCAGTTTTTCATCATATTTAGTAGGAAACTCAGCCTCATTACTGATTTCAGTATCCACTTCAATAAAGCTTCCTATTAAAGGAAAATAAAGATTTCAACTTCCTGCGTCTTGTTTAAAAAGAAGTATTTGTACGCATTTTTAACTTGGGCAGTGATTTTCTTTTCTATAGGCAGCAAATAGATATAAGGATTGTGAAATTACAGAAATGGCGTGGTTAAGCCATGGTATACACCAGTTAAGTTCAATGTACACAACAGCATGCTTTCCCGACTCTCTGTATCGTATACTCAGGTTTTAAGAATGAAACATAACACCAAGGGGAAAAACATAGACCAGATTTTCTTCCCACCTCCTACATACGTAGGAATGGATGTATTTTAAAGCATTTCTTACTAGGAGAAAAGGTTAACTTCAACTGACTACAAATACAATAAGGTCCTATCTTTTTACACAATTAAAAAGCACATACCATCAGAATCACTGTCTTCAGACTGTGATATCCCTTCCCTTTCCTCCTCAGGACCTTTTGCTTCTGGCAAAGATCTAATATCCCTTTCTACCTCAGATACATCCTCTTCTGTTTGTGAAATTACTTCCTCTCTATTTTCAGAAATTTCCAAGTTCTCCTCATTTTTAGAAAGGTCTGTTGTTTCAGCATGAATCAAAGCCTCTGTAGTAGTTTGTACAGGGGAACAGCTTGGCTTCTGCGTGCTCAAGTTTATATCCTTATCTCCCAAAGAATTTAAGTCCATTTGGCAACCATTTTCTTCTTTGTCTACATCTTTGCCTTTTCCAGTATTGTCAATACAAGAATAATTTTCAGCTCTGGATATAGTGGTGTCCTTGGGTGTAATATGATTTTTTTCCAACTCCTGACTCTTTTGTTCAAATTCGGCATCTTGCATAATCACTTGGTTTGACGAATGAATTGTAGATGTAGGTATTTTTTTTGCCTCCTTAACTTCCGGAATCTGATCATCCTCATCTGAGCTACTAAGCGAAAAATCCTTTGCTTCTGATCTTTCTGGTAACTCTCCAACAGTTTTAACAGTAACAACTTCCTCCCTTTTATCATCCTCACTCAGAGCTTGCAGAATTGCCCGTAGTGATCTTGGAGACACACTGCCTTCGTCTGTTACAGATTGGTCTGTGTTCAGTCGTCCTGTATCTTCACCCCCCAGTTCTTCCTCTGAGCTGCTTTCTACCATAGCTGCCTGGATAGCAAGCAAAGTCCGAGGAGAGGGTGGTGCTGTCACCACATTGTTATCTTTCTCTGTCTGCAACTTGTCAGATGCAACTAGCTTGGCATTAGCAGGAGATTCATTGATTTTATTCAATTTAGTAAATTCAAGCATTTTTGATGAGGGTCCTGCAGTAGTTTCCAAGTTTGTACTTGTAGCTTCTTTTGCTTGAATACCTGAAAGAAAGGTTTTTATTCATTTAATTTTTTTTTAAGTAAAAAACTGCTTTATACTAACATTCCATTTTACATAATGAACATCATTATTTAAAGGTTAATAAATAAGTTTTCTACATGCCTATAGATCAGTTAATTGTGTCTAACAGTAACGCACGTTTCATACAAAGTATCAGCTACATGCACCTGTAAACAATCTTCAGGTTTTTCTTAAAACTGACAGCTGCGGACTGCACACACTGAACAAGAGGTTTTACGAAATTAAGACCTGACATACCTTTTATTAGGATATAGTGAGATGTATCTTCAGAGACTACCCTCCTAGATTCCACTTCTTTCACAAAACCACCTTCATTTTCATATTGTGTTTGGATTTCACCTGAGTGCTGTTGATTCAATTCTTTTTGTACATTTTCTATGCACCGATTAAGATTGCTTTTCTTAAGCAAACCCCTAAGCTGGTACTGGGAAAAGTCATTGGACTCCTTAAAAAACAAACAACAAAAAACAAACAAACAAAAAACCCAAGTCAATTTATATAAATTACCACTACCTACACCTTTTAAGCAAGTTTATTTACCAGGCTCTGGAAAGCCTTTTAAGAGTTTCCTTTAAGGAGGTAACATTTGTCTTTTACTGACTGCTGCACTCCGAAGTGACGGCAACACTAGCCCAGTAACACACAACAATTCCAAAAAGTACCACTAAGTAGTTCTGAATGCTGGCTACACACTATGAGATCTCAATGATGTGACCAACAAAATTTAGGTGGCGGTGAGGCTGGTCCCCATCTTAAAAACAATTATAACAGAATCCACAGGTGGATGGTTTTTAGATGATGGTTCTTAGCTTACACTTGGGCACAAACTATCATTTGATCTGACACACATTGTGCTTTAAAAGATCTAACTGTGCTCTGAAAAGCTATTGTAGAAGTGGCACTACAGGATTCCCCGATTGTCTCCAAATGGCTTTAGTAACCTATCTGCCTAAGTTACAAAAGCTTTTTCCCAGCTGCCAGCTCCCCTAACAGCCTGAGCATTTGGAATTCAAGCTGCGTTCATTCTGCCTGGTTTATCCACACCAGTGGTATGTTCTTGCAATTGAAATCTTGGGCGTAATGCTGATGACGCATGAGACACAGCATGTTTTTGTCCATTCTTGCCAAACTGAATTAAGGTCTGCCAATTTTAGTGGAAATCAAGAGATAGGACTCTGAATACACCCATGGGAAGGCTCTGTTGGGTTTTTTTCCCCCTCAACGTAACATCTCTTATTAAATAGGCCTGGGGGTAAAGCTTTCCAGATGTGATATTCTTATGTAGCCTTCATCTGCATTAATGGCAATAGCTCCATTCTGATGGCTTGATAAATACTTTAAATATTACCTCTGGCATTGCTTCAAATAACGTTCTTTTTCGTTTTGTGAATTCTTTCATATCAGTCAAGATCTCATGTTTTATTTCTGGAGGCAGCTTGTTGAAATCTTCTGATTCAATATCTACAGAATGAGGATTTTCACATAACTCTTCCTATGAAAATGGAAAACAACATAAACATATTTTATATTACAGCACAGCAAGAACAATAAAATATTTAGAGCATCATTTCAAACAACAACAAAAAACCCCACAAAAATCTTTGTTGCTACTTCCTATACTGTGAAGACAACAGTTAAGAAAAAAATAAAGGTAACTACTAGCTAGTAATATAAAGTACATAATTATTGATGTACACTATACAAGAAGATATTTAATATTAATCACAGAAGCAGGCCCTACAGCCTCAGTTATTCTGATTTTATCCTTCCAAAGAGGTTCTTCTTCTGAACACGAACTACTTCAAAGATAAGTAGTAATTNTTTTTTTTTTTTTTTTTTTTTTTTTTTTTTTTTTTTTACTTTGATGAAAGCAGAGATAGTTTTATTATTCATTATGCCTTTTTAGGTTATGTATTTCTTTCCTCTGCTTCCCATGAGATCAGCAGATCAGAAGGGAATACAGAATTTAACTGTGAAAACTCAAGGATCAAAGTGCTTCAACATCAATTCTTATTTGGAGAAGCACAGGAATTTTGTTAAATATGCTGTCTTATCTGTGCATACACATGTGTACGCATGCATACACTTCACTTGTATCATTACAAAATAGAATTTCTTCTCCTCATGTCCAGAGAAAGTAACCAGGGGAAAATAAAAAAAAAGATTCCATAAGAAATTCCTATTCTGCTGTACTCTACTGGAGAAAATTACATTTTTATTTCCTCATTAGTAGGAATTCATAGAGTACTTAAAATTAACTTGTTTACTTGATAAATAATGCTATAGTAAGACCTATACCTCCAAACACTTTTTTTTTAACCCTGTGGTTTGTTTTTTAAGCGTGAACGACAGAATTGTTCACAGTAACAGGGGAATTAGGATGCACTTACCTGCAACATCTTTTTTTGGTTCATTCTCACTTCCCATTCTTTTTCATCTTCCTCCTCCGAGCTAAAAATCACAAAGAGAAAAAAAGATGTAGGTATTTACCTTGGAAAATAAAATCCCTATTTTAAACAAAGGGACATTAGTCATCCCTTCACTGGTAAGTACAAAAATTCACACACAGCATCAAAGTACACACAGATACATAGGCATATACATATAGATACATACACAAGTCAAAAAGATCTGAACAAAAAGCAAGAAGGCAGACCTACCTCAGTGAAAACTAGATTGAGACAACTGTTGCTGTTTAAATCACTACCCAATTCTTATTTGGTCAGCATTTAAAAGTATATATAAGACATGCACAGAGTAGTCTAATGGATAGCTCCACATTCCCCCTCAGTGTTATTTAAGAAGAAGTCACAAGTTTGACAAGTACATACAAAAACTACTTCTGCTGAACGCATCTACACTACTGAATGAGGGGGAAGCAAACCACAATCAAACTGCCACACACCAGCTACCCAAGCTTGAACAGTCAGTTCCACTTAGTTGTATAGTACGGCCACAGAGACTGAGGTAGCATTTTCATCCTTAAACATGAATCCAGTGCAGAAATTGAATTTGTGGACTGAAAGCTTCTTCAGTTACTTTCCCACAAATAACTAGAAGGCTTCTGTATCCAGAGCTATAAACCAAACTCTCCAAAAGGAGACTGAAATAAAATATAAATTCAAGAAATATACTTTATACATTATGGACTCTCATGGGTCAAAGGCCTTTCAGCAACGTCAAAAAATGTGGTTTATATTTTTATCTGAGTTTTATCACAGCCATTTAAGCTATTTTTCGTAATTCTACCTACCTGTTCTTCTCTTCATCCTCTAAAGAAGGCAATACATACATATCATCAATTTCTTCTCTTCGAACTTGTGTAATGCTGGGCAAAGCTTCATTGCTTAGGAAAAGAAAAAAAAAAAATACCACAACAGTGATTAATAGCTTGTCGTGGTTTGGGCCAAACCAGCCACTGGGCGAATGACAGATGCTC
>RSEF01000001.1:166987329-167008091 GCA_003993805.1 Himantopus leucocephalus | reverse complement strand
CAGCTATGTAAAAACTTACCTGCCACTTACAAACAGGGGAAAAATAATTTTTATCCTTGCCTTTTGCCTGTAAGAGCAGTTTTGATAACTTGTCTCTTCAAAAATGTTCTCAAGAGTTTCTCTGTAGTTTTCCTGGAATCACTGATGGCAACTTCCTTTCTTTGTCTCCGCTTAGCCTGTGAAAATAAGATTAACACCAATAAGATTTTGCTGGATGCTGAAGATACACTGGAAGTTATCAAAACTGCTACATCAATGCTCCTGTTTTACCTCGAACCAGGACACAGCTACGTAAAAACTTACCTGCCACTTACAAACAGGGGAAAATCAATGGATCCAGTGAATGTTATAGTTCTGTATGCAACTCCTAACTCATCCTACATCAATGAGGACATAGCCTTCAGATCCTCTAAATCTCTCTCCGTCGGTTTCCTCTGTGGGACTCGGGAATAGTTTTCAGCTTCTGGGTACAAATGCTTACAAGAGTTGCATTCAGGTCCATTCTGGAGCAAGACCCAGGCTTATGCCATCATCTACCTCTCTGCAATCTGGTTTCTACACAAATCAAACCTGAATATATCAAAAGGGAGGTGCTTCATGGTCCAACAGCTGAGACTGGGATTGCAAAGAACAACTGCACAGCAGTGCACTTCAAGCTCTCCATCCTCATGGCTCAGAATCATGAGCAGAATAAGAAGGAAATTAAAAATGGCTACTTTGTATCAGCAGACGTATCCTATTTGGCATTGCAGTGACTCAGTAAATGCACTTACCAAAGTTTGTCTCTTCAGAAGTGGTGCCTCTCCATCAAACACAAAGACGGGCCGAATTCGGAAAAACAGTAATTTGCAGAGTCGATGAAACAGAGTGAGGAGGTGAGCATTTTGTATGGAATTACCACGATGATCTCTGGCTCCCTTTATTGCTTGGTTCAACCAAATACTTATATCTTAAAGAACCGTTAAGAGGAAAAAATGTGCCATCTTACACATATACCATATTAATAGTTTCTACAAAGTGCACATATTTGACTGAGTGGCTTTTGCCCACTGTTCCAGGATTGGCTTATTGAAGCCAATGTTATTCAAATACTTTTAAACTTCAGAGAAGAAGAAATTCTTACCCCTACCACCCTGGACAAAAAGCAGAGTTGAAACAACTGTGCAGCAAGTAGTACCTCCCCAGTTATTTTTACAAATAAACGAAAGGTAACTTCTTTCCACATCCTTTCAGCATTTAACCAAGTGTGTATGAAAGTTGATGCAGAAATATTTTGAACTTTTTTATCTTACAGTCCTACTGAGAACAGCATATTTATTTACAAAGCACAAAATCCTACAGCCCAACACTTGCGTAAGGAACCTATTTAAAAAGCCTCTTTTAAAAAACATTTTAAAAAAAAGAGCTTAGTATTCCACATATTATAAAGCACAAGATCTACTTATCCATATATTGTCATGATTTTAAATTAATAAAAAAAAAAAAAAAGCTAAACGCAGTAGTTCACGTGAAACAGTTAAAATAATCGCCCCTCACAACTCTGGTTGCTCAGCTCTACTTTTAAAGGATACCAACAGCAAGAATTTTTCCTTCTAGCGTTTCTGGGTTTATCGGTCTCCCGGCGCATTCAAGCAGCTTCCAAAGCCCTTGAACTCCCATCGTCCCTTCTCAGGATCTCCGAGAGAGAAGAACCTACGAGGGACAAGAGAAGGAACAGCACACAGGTTACACCATCCACGCAACGCTTTATTAAGGAGGACGTATGATCACTGCAAACAGAAATAACGAGAGGGGATGGGGAGGGGAGGAGAGGGGAGCGGGGCCCGCCCCGCCGGCAGCCGCTCGGGCCGGTTCCGGACCGTTCCCTCAGCTTTCTGTACGTGGGGAAAAAGAAACCCCTTTAAAAACTCGGCTCAAGCGCAGCGTTACAGCAGACCGCCGACCGGCCATCGGACAGTCCGAGGGGAGTCTCGGCTCCGCGGAGACCGCCACCGTCCCNAAAACCCCTTTAAAAACTCGGCTCAAGCGCAGCGTTACAGCAGGCCGCCGACCGGCCATCGGGCAGTCCGAGGGGAGTCTCGGCTCCGCGGAGACCGCCACCGTCCCACACAACCACCGCCCGCCCCGGGGACACGCCGAGGCGCTCCGCGGGGCCGCACCGACGGGGGGTTCCCGGCCCGAGGGAGGGCAGGGGAGCGGGGCTCACCTGAGGCGGCGGGCGCGGAGCAGGTGGGCGCCCGGGGGCGGAACTGGGGACGGGGACGCGGAGCGGCCGCCTCAGGCCGCGGAGGGCCTGGCAGCCCCGCGCCCGCCCCGCGGCCTCCCCGCGCAGCCTGCGCATGCGCCGCCCTCGCCCTGCCCCGCTGCCCGCCGGGAAGGGCGGTTGGCGGGGGCGGGCGCCATGGAGCGGAGCTGCTTCCCGGGCAGGCCGGAGGGACGGCGCCCCGCTCGCACCTCACACGCCCCGCCGTCATCCCCTGTGGTACCCACCGCCCCTTCGGATGGCCGCCCGCGGGGAACCCCAGGCGGAGGGACGGCGCTGTCGCCTGAGGCGGGCGGGCTCCAGAGAGGGGGCCGGCGGCCACCCGCCGGGGTCCCCGCCTGCCCGGAGGAGTGCGAAGTACCAAACAAACACCACGCCGCAAAAAGAAAGAAAACGTCATTTTTTTATTTTTTTTTTTTCAACCTCCGAAACATGATTTTCTCCGCAGGCGGTGCTCTCGCCCTTCACTGCGCCCACCTCCCAGCCCGGAATCCCTAGGGAAAGCTCCCAACGCCCAGCATCTTCCTCCTGCCAATGGCAAAGAGTCAAATACGCTACATGCTTTATTGATGAAGTGTGACTGTCTCCAACCCAAGAGCAAAATAACTGTAAAAACATTAGTCCATCACAACACACCTACTTCAGAAGAGCAGCAGGCTCCTGTCAGAGGCCCTGTTCCTCAGCCCAACTATACCGTTATTAAATAAAGCTTAAAGAGAGACATTTATATAACTCACGTTAAGCCTGAAGTACCCTGAAAAACACAGCTCTAAACACAGTTCTAATGAAATCTGAGTCCTCGGCCCAAATTCAGCTTACCAAAATAGTCTGAAAATAACTCATCTGGAAAATAAGTTTTCAAAACCTATGGGTTTTGTTCAGTCACCAGCCTGCCGACTTTGGGAAATTAAATATTACAAGTTAAGTCACAGCGGCTGCACAGGCTTATGAGCAAGGAGATCCTACCCCCAGGATTATTTTGCTAAACAGGCATTGCAATTCCGATCCTTCACTTACCTACTTTCCTGAAAACCTTCACTAAACACAGAGTCACCATTCCCAAAACAAATGAAAAGCAAACAACAGAATAGAAAACAAGTTTTATTGAATGAACAAAAGTCTAAAAGTCTCCCATTTTTTGGTTAACAAAAGCAGCAACCTACAAAACCCCTGCATTCCATGACAAATCTTTTTATGTCAAAAAAATTAATCCTTGAGCAGGTATGAACATTCGTACACAGAAAGTTACAACTGTTGAGATGTGTTTGGGCAAACAACTGGATAAATCTCAAATTAGGGGAAAAAAGAAAAAGAGACTGCACATGGACACCTGAAAAAACTTGAATTGTTTGCTGGCCAAGAGGTATATCATCAGGGCTGCCAGCAGTTTTCGGCACTTGCATCCCCTTCATACAAAATGAAAAGAGCAGCAGAAAAATGACAGAGGTTTTAAGACTGAAGAAGGAAAAGAACTGCCAACAGAACACAGTGTTCAGCTAGCTCATTTGGCTAATGGTAAATGCAGCTGTTTAATACTGAATTTCACAAGCTTGTGTGAAGGGAGTCTGTGCTCTCAAGAGGCTCCAGGATAAGAATTCAGTCGCTGTACCCATAGAGCAAAAGCAATAAAGAGGGCCCGTCCTCCCTGCCACAGGCCATTCCTCTCAGTCTAAACCAGATATCTAGCTAAGGGAAAAGAAACTGGGACCTGCTTGACAAAATATGATTATCTGACTGACAGAAGTCTACTGGGAACTAAATGGAGAATGTACATTCACTTTGTAAATCTGACAAGGTTTTCTAAACTATGTGATTATTTTTTTTTCCTTTTCACTGGATATGGGCAGCCGTAATAAAATGGGGTGTTAAAAAGGAAGGCAATGTTTACTTTTATCCTTACACCATTTGAAGAATAACCCTTTTTATAAAGTCATAAGTTTTCATGCTTTTGAATACTAAGTATTTTCAATGAAGTCTGTTTATTACATTGACTAATTTCAATCTGCTCTTTTGTTCTCACAGATCAGGACATACTACAATTATTTCAAAAGAAATGATTGACTCTGCTGTCATATTTACTTCTGATTGCAAAGGTACAATAATCTGTGCTTATCTGTCATTTCATACATCAGATCTCATCCATTGCAACCGTATTATCAGATTTACTTAATGATTATGAAGCTGTATCTTATACCATAATTTCTATTCATATGTATTCTAGGACTAAAGATCCCTAATATGTCTCGATTAAAACTAACTTTAATATATCAACTCTATTATCTAAAGTTAATTTTAATCATTTCCATCATAATCGTTATAACTTTGATACCCACTGTTCCTCCTCTCACGAAGATTAGATTTTTTCCACGTAGATTCTTGATGAAAGCCAGCACTAAAAGATCGACCCAGTCGTCCGTGTTGTTTCTTAGAGATATTGTCTTCACTCTCAGATTTGGAAATTCCTTGTCCTTGTGTTTGGGATTGTTTATCCTGTCTAACATTTCCAAATGGAAAATTCCAAGGACCAAATCTTTGCCAGTTAAGTCTCTGAAAGGCAATGATGCAATGAAGATTTCCTCCAACCTAATCAAAGTAAAAAGTTTCTTTGTTAAATGCACACAGGCGCCTTTCTAAGGTACATAGATATTTGAAATTAACATCTTGTCAGGTAACAGAATTCTTTAAAAAAATAAAACAAAAGAAAGGTAACAACACACAAACAACAACAAAAAAAACCAACCCACAGAGCCATATCCACAAACAAACACTCTGCTCAATCAATTTTGGTTGTTTCCCAGATTCAATTACTGCCTTCTTTCTCATATTTTTAAGTTATCCTTTTTAACTTTCATGGGCTAATATAACTTATCTTCTGCTAGTCTTTTTCACTCTCCAGCCACTTTCAAACAAATTATCTCTTCTGGTCCTTTCTCATCTTGCTGACAGTCTTCCATAGGGTCCTCCACATTTGAAATCATCTCTTCAGCCTATTGTTTCTCATACACTTTCAATCTGCAAATCAAAACTACATCCCCACCCACAAGATATAGTCCTATCTATAGGACAGAAAGCTCTATGTTTTGTCAAGAAGTCAACACAAGAGACACACGCATTCTTTTCTGTTTGATCCTACTCGACTGTACTTTCTTTCCCGCTTACGTGTCCCTAGAAGGCCACACACCAAAGGGATCTACCTGTAATTTGTAGAGTATTTTTATACTTGCTGCAGCTACATTTTAAGCCAGCAAAGTTAAATATTGTGACCAAATACATTGTATATGCAGATATCCTGGTTCACCCTAGCATGTGCCAGGCTACTGCTGTATTGTATCTTGTCCTGCAAGTAAATATAAATTACTCTGGTATGCAAGTACCCACACTTGACTTTTGTCTTCAGTAACACCTCATAACAAATTTCTTTTAGTGAAGTTATCTTACACTGCTGAAGTATAAGTTTGCCAAAAATCTACCACAAATTTCCTCCCATCTCAGTAAGTTTACCTTACCTTCTTTGTTTTTCGATGCTGCAATCCTCTCTCTAGGTGTCGAATATCTAGATATTCTGGATTTTGGGTGTTTAAGTCAGTGACAATATCTGCCCACCTACAGAATAAGATTATTACTACTCAGCTGACATTTATGAAACCTCAGCACCACTAAGACTTACGTACACATGCATGCAAATACAGATCTGCAGTGATTTAAAGATAAACAAAGGTGTAAAGATATAAAAGCCTCAGTATTAGTGACATCAAGCTAGATACAAAAGCGTCACTTTTAATCAAAGCACTCAGTGATTATTCCTACTCTTGGCAAACACTTTCCAAAATGAATTAGAGCACCATGAGTCAGCTGCATTACTTACCCTTAACAATTCATCAGTTTGTGAAAGAAGCAAAGTGCACTTTAGACAAGGAGAAACATTAGCTTTTGCTTATTTAATCCTCTCTTACGCTTTTGTGTTATTTTGTTCAAGCCCTTGTTTTTTTTCCACTCACTAAATCTGTTTTTAGCAGACAGCTCTCACCATAGCTCACTCCTCCATTTTATTTAATTCCCAACTGTAAAAAACTATCAATTTAATCATTCCTCATTCACTCAGCTCTTCAGAGTTTCATAGCTCCTTCTAGCCCAGCTGAAACAAATATCCCCATATTCCAGACCTCTTTAAGCCTACTCATTGCCTTTTCATTTCTGTCAATGTCTAATTAACTGCTTCTCTCTAATACCACCCTCCAAGTTCAGAAAAACCATTTCTACCCCCACTTCTGCCCTACTACCTTAAGCACAGAACTTTCTGCTAACTTTCATTGGAACTGCAGCAGGAGGAAGAATGTCTCCACAATCAAAAAACAGTATTACAAAAGTTTGTATTCTATATTCATAAACCTTTTCCTGTGCCATTTGTAGCTTATATACCACAGGACAAACTTCTGTCAGTGGGTGTATAGTACACCATTTCTCAGAACAGCAACCACATGCTTGATGTGATTTTTATTTTGTTGCACTTAATCTCATTAGTCCAAAATATCCAGCTATTAACAGATACTGACATAGTCACATCACTGGCAAAACAAACAAACAAAAAAGATACCTGGGTTTTAGGTACTGGGTTAGATCTGACTGGCTATGAAACTGTCAGATAAGCACTTTGAAATATTTTTTCAAAATAATTAAATAATAAAGAAGAGGAAACGAAGCAGAAGTTGTGCGACTATTTTTATTATTTTTTTTCACAGTTGTTTTATCAAGAAAAATCACTCCATAATTAGCTCGGTGGGTGGCAGAGATGCTATTTGCTAAAACTTATGTTTGGCCACAGAATTGTTTTTTTGAGAAATATTATTCTTTTGCACTGTTCCCTCATTTCAGAAATTAATATTAAGCATTATGAACTAGTATGTCAAGTAAAGCTGAGAAAGCTGTTCTACTAATTTATCATGACAAATATAACTAATGGATGAAATGTCTACATAGTGCCCTCTAGCTGTCCTCGTACATCTAGTTTAGACACCAACTCCACATGAGCCAGACCTTATAAATGTGTTGTCTCAATGCAGAGATAAGCTAATAATGCAACACAGTACAGGCTGTACCTGTGTCTGAACTAGGAGATCTTGGTAGTAGCATAATATTCTGTACACACCCCAGACAAGCCTTCGTACATCCTCAACTGCAGCATAAACTGCTCCAAGGTTCATACAGCCTGTAAGTCTCAGCTGGCACGATCGCAGACAGCTGAGGAGTCCTTTCTTCCTGACTAACCTGAGCTGTGTCACACTCAAACAAGAGAAACAGGCTTTGGCTTTCAGAACAGCCCACACACGTCCTGCCATGTGATACCAAACTGCAGAGCCAGCCTTGAGGTCAGAACATGAAGTTTCTCAGTAAAACAGATGCTTCTGTTAGAACTATAGTATATTCATTCAAAAGAACTGAAGAGTTACTTGATGACTCTTAGTAGAAAAAAACCAAATTGTTTTGAAAGAAAATGTATTGTTTTATATTCTCACCAGGTAACATACCTTTTACAGTGTATTGTTGGATGTTTTCTGCTTGGCTCTCCAATTAAGATCCAATATTCTACTTCTTGCTGCAAGACACGACCTCTGTTCAATACAAGATACAATCCTAGTAAGACCTATTGCGCATACTAAAAAGAAGAGAGATTAACATTCTATTGTTCCTTTTAGGATTTTTCCAGCATTTAAAGTTGTTTCCCCAGCCAAACTAAAAAAAAGCACCTGCTTTATAAATAGTGTTTGCAATTGCATACATGGAAACTTTGTGTTTCACAAGGCCTAGAAGCAAGATAGAAGCTATTGCTTATTGTTTGGGAAAAAAACAGATCTTCCTAAAAAATAGTGTTACTTATATGAAAGGCAGTCTAGTGTAAGATCCAAATATAAATATATATGTAACAATGGAAATAAGAGTTGTGGAACGCCACATGAAGGTGGAACGTACGTCTTCCTCCCTATCTGTGATGTCTAACAGAGTCACAAAAGAGCCCCTTCCCTTATTTTTAAACTACACCCTAGCTGACAGCTGTTACTAACAACTGTAGGATAACATGTACGAAAACAAGTGGTAACCTCAATCCCTTCCTTCTAAGTATCCAGTAACACATATTAAAAGACAAAACTCTCAGCTGATACTTGTTCAAGTTTGTGATCAACTCCCAAGAAACTCAAAGCCTGCAGTGACCCTGTCAGGGAAAATTTGTGACAGACATCAGGGCAGACTGATGAGATACAGAGGATTGTTCTGTGACTTCCTGTGTATAATTACCCCGTGAAAAACTACTTCAGTTTCAAATGTAGCAAAACCTGAGATTTTTCTGCCTAGGGAATTAGACAGCATATGGCCTCACCGCTTGCAATGATTTGTTTACTTGTAATTCCCTGTAAAATAACAATGTATGCCATCGTTGTACAGATGGGAAACCAAGACACAGGATAGATTAATTGACTTACCTAAAGTCACACTGGAAGTCTGTGGTTGAACTGGGAACTGAACCCAGGTCTCCCGAGTCCAAATCCAGCAACCTAAGATCATACAGGAAGTCTGTGGGTGACCTAGGAACTGCCTCCTCAGCTCAGCCTAGCAACCTATCTACCCGTGTCTTCTGGAACTTAAACATTCTTAGCTTGATTTTTAAAGAAAAGCTTTCCTTTGTAACTAGAATGCAAAAACAGGTAAACAAGAACTGCTGCACAATCTATTGACAGTGCTTCTGGAATCTAAACATAATTTTTCCCATATATTAGAAAATACGAAGAGAACAGGATGGTCTTCTAGTCTGAACTCCAGCCTAAAATAAGGTTATGAAGCAATGAGCTTTTATGTTACATCATTAGATCTGTTTTTTTAGGAAGAGAAACTAATACCGACTTAAGAATAACGTCACTAGGAATTGAGAATCCATTTCAACCACAGGTAAAGTATTGAAACTTTTGCTCTCAATCATTACTAAACAATATAAATTCAAACTAGATATAAGGCATGTTAAGTTTCCAGACCCTGGACTGCATTTTCAATCTGGTAAACAATTTATTATTTTTTTTTTTTTCACTTTGCTCTTCCAGTGCAGACTCTTAGTGGCTGATCAAGTAAGCAAGCCATTAACCATTTGGTAAATTTAAGCAGACTGTTGTGTTGGACTTCACTTTGGGGCGTATTTTTCAAACTCTTCTCACTCACATGGCACGTCAGCAAATGCAGTCTTAATAAAAAACTTCTGTATTCTTTTGTTCGTACACTAAAGCTTTCAGTCTCACACTGGGAACAAATTAGACGCATATGATTATGCTTTATTACCTCCACACAATTACCGTTTTGAACTCTAAAAGTAGAGCTAGCATTCTTCATTCCTTGATGCGACTCTACATCTTCAACACCGCCAAAGGTAGACTGCTTGGTAAGCCAAGTGCAAGACTAAGGCTCACCTTACACCAGTGACCTACTCTTGTCATTGTTTAGCACTCCCCACCATCAGTATCTGCTATTTTGTCAGGGATTTTCCTCTTATGCTCATGTTATGTAGGGAGAAAAACAGTATCAATTTGCAGTAAACTTTTCTGTATGTTTCCTCCACTAAAATAAGCATAAATACAGTGTCTTACCTATACGCTTTACTAGCTTTTACTGGGGTTGCTTCAAATCCAATTGGGCAGAAATAATGGTTTTGGCAATGGTAGATGTAGGCCATTGATTCATCTTTCAGTCCACGTGTTAGCTTTGCAAGGGCCCCTGCAGCTACAAAGAAAGATCCGGTTACAGTACACAGTGCTTTGCATCCTGCGTAACATATTCAGAAAAAAAAAGACCCATTTGATAACATAAAATAGTTACACTGCTTTTTAAATTAGAGGACACGACCTGACAGGCATGCACAAAGTAGAGTTTTGATTTCAAGCTTCTGAGTATTTAATTTCCTGCCTGGTATAAAAAAATAACATCTGCCATACAGTCTGTACTAGAGAAATGCAATATAAAGTATGCATTGTATTTAGATCAAAGTCATACTAAAAAAAAAAAGTATTTCTTAACCTAGGAAATACACAGTGCAATCTCTTAACCTCAGAAGTACACAGTGCAACACAATGCAGTCCCACTGCACCACATCAGATGTAGCACACCAATGATACTACTGAAACCCTGGAAAGCTTTCCAACGTTTTGGTATCATGAACTTCTTGGAGCTTCCTAGTCTCAGGGACACATTCCACATTTGAGCATGCAATGTTTTGTAATGTGACTTCAATGCTTAGTTTCAGGAAAAGACTAGAAAAGGCACTGAAACATGACAGATTTCTCAAATGGAAAAAAAAAAGTTATTTCCACTTTAATAATCTCCCCAAAAACTTTTCAGCATAGTTTTATCCTTCTAAAGAACCTTCCAGTTAGAAGATAATTACCCAGACTATACCAAAGGCTAGTAAACTGTGTATGAAAGTATAATTTTTCTTTAGGTAGCACACTTAAAAGCAGACATTAAGATGCAGATGCATAAGCTAATTGAGAATAATCACCTAACATTTAGAGACAGCTGTTAGCCAGAGTCAGGCAGAACGCATGAGTTCACTAACTTTAAAACTGCATATTTTTAAAAAATATAAAACATTTATTAAATACTTTTGTGCTGTACAATGTATTATTCTAAATTTTTATACAACACATATTTCTAAAACATTGAAATAAAAATGTGTTGCTCCCCCAGTGTATTACAGCGAACACATTTTCCAGGACACCAACACAGAACTTGAAGTGCAATGTCCTCCTGGATACCTTAAAATTCCAGATCTATGATAGCAGAATATATAGCACAGAATATATTTTATCAAAATAAAAGTACAAAGGAAAGTTTTAGGAAAATAAGACAAAAAGTAAAACAAGAAAAATCAAGCAATTTGGAGATATTTGATAGCTTATCTCAAACTGGAAGTACTACTTACAGAATTTGTCCTGTCAAATGCTACACATTGTAGGATTTTTCAGTTTATATACTGTAAGATGAATGCTTTAGGATTAGCTACATACCAGTTTCTCCAGCTGTCTTGTTCTTCCCATGAGGTTTATACAGAACATATGAGCATCCCTTGATACGGAAGTGATCATTTATTTGCCTAAACCATCTGAAACAATAAGCTTAAAGATTGTAGTAACTCAAGAGTTATTAAATGCAGTTTTCTTTCCTCCCACCTTTCTGTTGCTTGACAGTTTAGAAAAAGGTCTCGGTGTGCTACTAAGTACCTACCACATTAGTACATAGATTGTGGATGACCATGGTACCATAATACAAACAAAACTTAACATATCCCAGAGAGATAAACGAACACTCAAAGCCTTTTCCTTCATTTTGCTTTTTCAGACCCAACATAGATCCATAATAACCAAAGGGCTGGATTTGAAACATTGGTCCTACTGTGCTGAGTCCAGTCACCGCTAACTTCCAGTTACTCAGCCTTTAGAAAGACACTCAAATTATGAAGTGCCAAGCTTCAACCACGACTTGTAAGCTACATGAAGGGGATCTTCTAAGACACCAGAAGGCAGGACCCTTCAAGTGAGACTTTCTGCATATCGTGTTGGGCTTCTGTCACATAAGCTTCACAGTGCTCAAGCGTTACAGGAGTCCCATACTGCAACTCCTCACAGCAGCAGTAAGGACAGGTCTGAAAAGAAGATTTTGTCTCAGATATTCACTTTTTCACATTAGAAGACTCAAATTCACATCTCTGAAGATTATATCTCAACCGTAAAGCCATGTTGGGTGATGGGGTTGACTCTCAGCCCTCCTGTTTTCCAGTCTGCCAAGACCTTAAAAATTATTTGACCAGGCAGAAAAGGAAGAAGAATTACAAGTTTAACTTTCATCTGTATAGACCGTTGACATAAAGAGACAGAACATGTTATCAGCTTGGTCTGTAAGGATTGCTATACCCTGACATACTCCTAAAGAGGTACAAAATCTGGATCAGTCTTCTAAGGCAGAGAAGGCAGTTTTCACGACACTCTTCAATNGAGACAGAACATGTTATCAGCTTGGTCTGTTAGGATTGCTATACCCTGACATACTCCTAAAGAGGTACAAAATCCGGATCAGAGTCTTCTAAGGCAGAGAAGGCAGTTTTCACGACACTCTTCAATGATCTAGCCACTGCGCTACCATTAAAGAACAGGCTGCTGCCACATTTTCCAATCCAGCAGCCATATTCTGCACCAAACCCTACATATTGCCTTCAAAAAAATACTAACTATATCAAATGCAACTCATGCAACAGGCAAGAACATTGCAAAATTTTTAAATCTTACAGAAGGGTAATACACCAAAGCCCTGCCAAGATGTTCAACACTCAAGTACGATATGCTCCTGGCCCTGTTTAATTCCAAAATCCCTCATGAGTTTAATAAAACAAAAACAGAAAAAAAAACCCCAAATATTTTAGACCCAACTCATCAAGATCAGGAAACGGCAGAACAGAACTGAAACAGAATTTGAAGGTTCAAGTGTTCTGTGACTCCAAGCCCCATCTTTTCTTCCCCCTGCCCCCCCGCCTCCTCCTCCTGAACAGCTCCATTGCAGCAGAGGTGCAGCACTCACTATCTCATTTTCAATTCTTAAATTATTCTTTACATAAAGCTACTAGTATACCAATTGCCTTTTCAGGCTGTTTCAATGACATTAACAAGCATTTAACATGCATTTTCAAAAAACAGGAAAATGAGGGTAAAGAAAATATTTCCTAACAAGGAGACTGGATTCATTACAGTATTATACAACCATTAAACAAACTGAACCAAAAATAAAATAGAATTTCACGTTCACCTGATCTGTGTAGCAACATTGCACTATACAAAATGGCTTGTGCAAAAAACTTTTTGAAAAGTTTCTTTGGGCACTGTCAGAGTACCCAGGTATGCTTCATTATTCTAAAACTTAAAGAGGACTAACTTGTGTCAGCCACTTTTTTTTTTTTCTTCAAATAAATGAACTACTGCTGTATTTTTAAAGGTTCTACCTCTTATGTTAATAATTTAGCTGCATCAAAGGGACCAAACATACCTCATTAAAGTTGTATTTCCAGTGAAGGGACCAAACCTAATCTCTTCAAATGGGGGCTGAAAGCCCAGTATATGCAAAGCTTCTTCTTGAGTAATAGGTGGTAAACTGGAAAAAAAAAATTGTTTAATGAAGTAATTAGCAACATATTTTAGACTCTCTGGAGGCAAAGCAGTCTATGTGTGACTTACCTTCCAGCTCCCAGTGTACTATATAAGAAATTCCAGCAAGACACTAAGGACGAAATTCCACAGGAAGTCTTGTATTGAGGTCGGCTAACACAATACCTAAACCAAACAAAATCCCAAACACATCAGTCAGCATTCTTGATTTAGTTTCAGGAGCAACCTGAACTACTTTTCTGTGTGCCATGCCATTGACGTGCCATGTTATATTAAAAGTTTTTATGTTGCCTGTATAAAATTTAAAAAAAAGTGCATTCTTAAAAAAAAAAAAAGGAACATATACGTTAGCCAATTTCTTTAAGTGTGTCAGATACTACTACCCCATTTCATACAAATCAGTCACATTTCTAACAGCCCCACTGGGGTTCTGTACAAATGATCCTGTAGGAAATAACGGTTCTACACTAATATAATGCACAGTTCGATCCAGTCTCTTCTAACATGTGAACTTGTAGGAAACTGCATCTCTACCAATTTACTAATGAATGTCATTCCGGGTCACAGATTCCCAAGGCTAACTCTAAGTTTCTAATGTCATAGACATACAGTAACAACCAGACGGATTCGGTAAAACAGAGTGAATTTAGTGAACTATACGCATATGATATAGGTTGTATAGAACTGACAGATTCTGATCAAGTATTTCCCAGTGAAAAGAAAAATCAGGAGTAAGACATATCAGTACTATGTCTAAGGTAACTTTTTGCCAGACTATGCTAATGAATTTGCAATTTCTTTAGCAATGAATCCCCAAATAATTTTTTTCCTTACTGAAAGAAAAAAAAAATATTTAGAAAAAAAAATATTTAGAAAGAAAAATGGGTTTAGAATTTCAACAAATGGGAGGGAAGCTCTCATTCTTCTTGTAGAAAGTATGAGATTTAGTGTATGTATGTTTAACATATCCCCATTTCTAATAAAAAAAACCCAAAAGTATGAAGACATTATTACAAAGTTTGAAATCAGATAACAGCCACAGTGTTTACTGACAAACTGTATGGGGATAACCTTAAATACAATTCATAAATACTACCATCGCCGGAGGTCCAACACTTTCCTCTCCTTCACATCTTCAAGAGCAGAACGCTGAGGACACTCCCTGTATTGTTTGCTTTTTTTGTCAACAGATTTTTTCTTTGTCACTTGTTTTTTCATGTTGCCTGCAAAACAAATTTCAGAAACTAATGAATCCCTATTTTACCTTTCAAATCTTTCTTCTTAAATATTTTTAGTAATAGCATACACCACAAATAGAGACACCAGTTGTGTCAGTAAGTGCAAACTGGGACTACACATTAATTGAAGGAAAAAGTTCAAATACATAATCAAGATTGTCAACAGGTTTGTAAAGCTGCCATTAGCTCTGTAAACATCGTGTTTTTCTGAATAGAATTAATGACGACCTGCCCAACTGCTCAGAGAGAACAGTCAATCTCATTATTCTAATGCGTTAAATCATCCATCCCAGAAAGAAGACTCTCAGACCAACATGGAGTTTGCAACTCCTAACATTAAATGCACAGCAAAATATAATAAACCAGTTGTTTTTCACAACCAAGCTCTGTAACCAGCTACACTTTCTGATGTAAACTTATATGCAAATCCAGTAATAATAATATACTCCCAAAAGTCTTTTCCTTTTTGTAAGCCACTGAGGCAACAGAAAAAGAAGAGTTGGGCCACACGCTAAAGCAGGAGTATTTCTGTCCCATTTTGAAACCACCATATCCAAATGAAATATACCACATATATTTTAGCAGAAATTACCATCCTGTAAGATATTAGTATTTGTTTCTTACTTTTATTTAAGGACACTACATGTACACATGAAAAGGCAACAGCGACTTGCCAAACACGTCTTCAAGTTTTGCTAAACTGGTTTCATATTACAGTAGAGAAAACAGCAATTTGACTAGCTAGCTAAGCCATTAAGAAAAAAAAAAAATCTACAGCCTGCTCTAGATAAGCAGAGGGATTACAGGACAAAGAAAACCAAGCGTGTATGCAAGTGCTTGATCCACAGTTGCAATCTGTGACTAGGCAGAGAAAGAACAGAGGAGGAAGCAAAGAAGCCAGTTTTAAAGAAAAGGGCTCCCTGACACCGTATAGATGTACCAAATCAAAATAAATACAGTTCTGTTACAGAAACCAACTGCTTTCCTAGGTAACTGTAATGGTTTCATTTACTTCTTGTCATAAATAAACCACATCTTTAATTTCAAAATAATTTCTGAAGTACATTGAAACATCTCTGCAAGTGATAAATCGATACTTAACAGGTAAAAGTAATCACCGCACAATGCACTAGGTCCTACTAAAAGAAAAGAAAGAAAAAAACACCCAAAAAACCCAAGAGGGGGAAAAAAAAAAAAAAAAAAAANAAAAAAAAAAAAATCAAACCCAAACCAGTAGCTACCCCAAACAATACCTCAAATAACGACACACAGTTAAGCAGAAGCCAGCCTTGTTTTAGAGCCACTTCCCCAGGCAGCTACACTTGACTTTCACTCCTCCTACATCACTCTCTCCTTTCCCAATGAGCAAGTTGTTTGACATGATGTACAGGCTCTTCTATAGCACTTCCTTAAGAGATGCCTGTGCTGAGCCCCTTCACAAACAAGTTGTAAACATGAAGCCTTTTCCTATAACAACACTGAATCTTCACCACCTCACCTGCTTTGTTCTTCAGATTTGCGGTCATGCCATTGAATTCCGATTTGTCGATTTCCCATGCCAGTGGAAGCTTTCCAAGATCGCCAGGCAAGCTTTCCAAGTTAGTATCTTCACTGTAGATGATGTCTGAAGCACCAGTTTGAATGCTGAGTAAGCTAGGTGTGTTATTTCCAACATTTAAGGCAGCACTGCCTGACAGACAGGCACTAACTGAAGCACTTGGGCTTTTACAAATAGATGTTACTCTGTTTAAAAAAGCATAGTCTGAGCAGATGGTATAAAATTTCTCTCGTGTATGAGTCACAGGACACCCCCATGGATAATGCCCATCTCCTCTAGAAACCAAGGACGCAGTGGAGGCGTCTGATGTGCAGTATGGCTTCACGGGATCATGTAGAGAATCTTCTGGGGATTCTTTCCCAGGTTTGTTTTCAGTGTTTCCATTATTTCCAGAACCATTCTCCTTTTCATCTTCTGAAATGTTAGGCATTGAATGATACTGAAAGAGTATGGTACAGCTAAGAATACTTTTTTCTTCACGTTTTAATTACAACAGAGTTTGCATCATTGCTTCCATTGCAAGCTATTGACGAGGTACCTGAAAGAAAATGAGAAGTTAGTACAGGTGTCTCAATCAACATAAAACACATAAATCTTATTTTTGAACTCATATTCAATAAAAGCTGAAATGCCCTTTAAGATACACCACAGCATATACCGTGTCTTTTCCTAAGCACCTCTAGAATTCTACAAACAGCACTTTTTATTATTTGTGAGGTGCCGACAGCATACACCACAGTGATAACCATGATGAAGACATCATGAGTAATTAGACATGTAAACCAGTACAAGTGTGTAAAAAAAAAAAAATCAAACCAAATACCTTCCTACATTGACATAGTTGTGGTTGATCACTTCTGTTTCTTTATAGTCACAATACCTTGCGTATGTGAAGCACAAAATAATTTATGGAAATTAATGAGAGACACAACTTAAGTTCACTTAATTCTGAAGAATCCTGCATACTTTTGCNCCTTTATAGTCACAATACCTTGTGTATGTGAAGCACAAAATAATTTATGGAAATTAATGAGAGACAGCAACTTAAGTTCACTTAATTCTGAAGAATCCTGCATACTTTTGCTGCAAGTGAAGTTCAAGCTTACAGAAAATCACAGTAACTATTACCTCTGTTGACTGTAAATTTACAACACGACCCTCAATCTGTTCCAATGCTTTCCTTGTATGGCTGTTGAGGGCTCCCTTTTATTTTTATGTCCCTCCTATTCCTCAAGATGTAAGAAAGAAAAGCGTCAGATTTTGTTTACAGTAGCTAAGAATTACCAAAAACAAATTTAGAAGGCTGGCTTGGTTTGAATGATCTTTTTTAAAAAGCAAGTTGACAGTATGAGTTATCCGTCATCTCAGCAGCTTGCACGCACGTCTGCGGTGCGAAGACACACGCCGCAGATGGGAAACCTGGCAGGCAGGAGGCAGGAGTTTCGCTCGAAGAGCTGACTCCTGCGACAACGACTTCTGGTCACTGAACTGAACCAACAGCGCGCCAACCCTCCTCTGCCAGAAGCGGGCCTTGCAACCAAACCTTGAAAAATTACAAGGAAACAGCAAAAACACACGCACGTACTCCCCAATGGAGGCAGCCAAGCGGCGCCCAGCCCCCGATTCCGCCGAGCAGCCCCGGCAGGACCCGCTCTCCCCAGCTCCCCGCGGACTCCCGCACCGGGGAGGCCCGCGCAGCTCTTCCGCGGGGCGGGGGACCCCCGGCCTCAGGCACCGGGGAGGGGAGGGGCGGGAAGGCTGGGGCGCCGCCAACAGGGGCCTCGGCGCGGCCCGCCCCCGCGCCGCCGCCAGTCGGTTCCAGAGTGAACAGCCGCGGGTTGGGGGAAGGGCCCGCGGCTCGCCGGGAGGGTGGGCCCGCTCCCTTCCACAGCGGCGGCGACGGGTGTGGGGGGAGAGGGGAAAGGCGGCTGCTGGGCGGCGCGGCCCGCGCTCCCGGCCCGTTACCTGCGCGGCGCGGCGCCCGCCTGCGTCGCCTCCCCCGGCGGCGGCGGAGCGGGGACGCCAGCGCGCCGGAAACAGACACGGCGCGCGGGGGGGCGGGTGCCGCGCGGCGGGCTCACCTGCGCCCCCGCCGCCCCCCGCCTCCTCAGCGCCGCCGCCGGACGGCACCAACTCCCGCAGCCGGCCGGGGGGGAGGCGCGAGGCGGTACGGCGGTGGCGGCCGCCCTCCTCCTGCGGGCCCTCACGGTGTCTCGGAAGAACCGGGCGCGCGTCTCCGCGACTGCGTCTCGGCGCCGTGAGAGGCACCTCTGTGGCCGTGTTTCTCGGCCCCCCCGTCCGCGCCCTCGTGGTCTCGCCCGCTGCTGGCCCGCGGGCGGGGGAGGGGGGGGGCGGCTCGGAGATGGCGGCGGGGAGAACCCCCCGGTGAGGGTCGGTGTGGCGGTGCGGATATGGCTGCGTGTCCCCCCCGCCCCGGGTGGAGAAAGTGGAGGAGCATAAACGTGAGCGTTGGGTTCCTCCTGGGGAAGGAGGGACAGAGGTCCGGGCCTTTTATTTGCACCGGGTTTCTCTTGGTTCCCTTCTGCCCTCAGTGAGTTTACCCGTGACAGGAACGCTCCGGGAGAGCCCGGTAGAAGGACAGGAGGTTATTTGGGGTAGCAGAGCCCGCAGGTGCCGGCGGTGCTTCCCGCCTCGTCCTCGCTGCCCTCAGCCTGCTGTCAGCGTCAACGGACAGAGCGGCGCTGAAGACATTGAGCGGAGCACTTTCAGTACTGCCACGGTTATTTGAGATGTATTTATTTATGAATATTCAGATTTGTAATATTAAATGATCGCTTCTATAGAGAAGTAGTGGTAAAATTTACAATAAAAACCAAAACAGAGAAGGATCAAAAGGTTACGTGGCGTGCTGCTGATGGAGGACCCGGCGCTGGTGATGGCAGCGCGGTGCCCTCGCCCACACAGCCCCTGCTGCCAGCAGTAGTTTCTGCCAGAGGCGCTGCGAATGATGGAAAGAAAAATCAAATCTCTCATCGGAGTTAAAAGTTTTGTGGTAGTTTTCAGTGGTTAGGCAGAGCAAAGGTGCCAAAGTCCTCTGGCGGCGGTGGGCACAGCCAAGTTTGCCACCCCTTGGACACGAGTAAGCCGAGACCTCGACCAGATTCGGAATTCGATGTGGCTTCAGAACCCAGAGGCGATCTCGCCATGGAGAGCATCCCTTCTGCCTTTGCCAGCTGGAAGCCTGTTGAGCCTTCGTCGGCCAACAGCCTTTGAAGTAATTAAACAATTCTGCCTCCAAAGCATTTTTCTCTGAGCCAAATTATAGGCGTGAGGATAGCAGCAGCGTTGGCTTTGCCAGCCAGGACTAAAATTAGGTTGCATGATTTATTTTACAGCTTGTTTGGGTGCTGACAAATGGCGCCAGAACTGTGCGCAGATCCCCCGAGCTGCGCTTATGTGGGGGAAGAGGAGCTGGAGGAGAGGCGGGCAGGAGGGTAGAAGTGTGTCACCTGTACTTCATCGTGCTGATGCCGCCCTGCTACGAAGGACGTTCTGCGAATTCTATAGCTGTGAAATTTCTTTTTTAAATAAAAACATCCTTAAAGTTCTCTTCCACTAAAGGAGGCTGGCTTGTCTCATAGAGCAAAACATAAGCCGAGAGGGAGTGTGATTTCAGCCTGTAAAATACATCAAGAGAGTAAAGATGGGGAAGGGAGAGGAGCTAAAGGGACACAGATATAAAATAGGGCCTGTGTGAATTTTCAGGCTGGAAATTGCAAGGCTTCTAGCTGCTGAATGTCCTGAAAAATCATGACAGTGGGAACGGCAGGAGACAAAAACAAGTTGGAGCTTGGTAATTTTTTAAGGCATTTTGTGATTAAGTTGCTTGTTGGAAAAGTCTGTGTTCGTTGACCCAAGTGGTCCTTTCGCAGATTGCAGTTTTCTCCAAGCAAGTGATTTTTTTGTATGCTTTTCTATAAACATATTTGCAGTATTTCAAAATGCAAAATACAAGTTCTCTTTGAAATTCATGACTCCTTGATGATCAGGTTCAATTTTCCGTATTGTTTCCCTTAACATGAGAAAAGTAATGAAGAGCAAAATTGAAAGTACCTTTTGGGATTGAAGCTCTCCCATGAAGAAGCCTAGATTTGGGTGAGGTTTCTGTTAGCTAAGTGACAAAGGAAAGCATTTGGGTATGTGTGTGTGCATACGTACTTAGGAATAGCATCAGCATTTTACACTTGCTTTCTGCATTTGCTCTTCAGTGCAAAAGAAGTTACACCACTTTTCAGAGTCCAATGCTATTAGCCCTCAGCAGCTGCAAGAGACTGTTTTCAAGATTTTATGTATATATGTAAAATCATTCAGCAGATTGCAGAACATAAGAAGCAGAACATAATAGCCAAACTCAAAGCTCTGTTTAGGAATATGCACGTACATCACTACCATTAATCCAACTTGAACCGCCTTTGGCTTGCTTGCTTCTTGATAACCTAGAAATTTTGGAGTTTCAGGAATGAATGCTGAAATACCATAGAATCATAGAATCATAG
>RSEF01000001.1:166958843-166987229 GCA_003993805.1 Himantopus leucocephalus | reverse complement strand
TCTTCTCCAGGCTGAACAACCCCAACTCTCTCAGCCTGTCATTGTTGACACTGAGTATTTATTAGGACTGAATCAGCATGTTTCCAGTTCGTGATGCTTCAATAAATGTTGTGGGTTTTTTTTATGATTTTTATCTGCTCGTTAAACCTGAGGTAGGATCATTTGACAGCCACAGAGCTGTTGAGACACCCAAGGTGCGTGCAGGGCCATTGCCACCCTAGCAGCGGGCCGGTGAGGTGCCCAGCAATTCAGGATGGTGAGCTGAGCTTCTGAGCGTCACACGCCTGCTTCTGCCACTCTGTGGAGGATTTTGAAAACCTGTTTTCCCCGATTGTATACTCTTTTATTTCTCACACATGACGTTATGGGAACAGGGAGCAGACTTGAGCTCACGACATGGAGAAAACAGCAATGTCTGAATGTGTAAGTCAAAGCCGGGCAGACCCAGCTTCCCCCAGTCCCCTTCCTCTGAGGTGATCCCTGCGGTAGGTCCCAGCAAAGCGCCTGGAGCCGGCGGGCCGCTCCGGGGCTGAGGCAGCTCTGGGCTAAGCCGGTGCGGGCCGCCAACCGCCCCTCAACCGCCCCTCAACCGCCGCCCCCCTCTCAGCCGGACTACAGCTCCCAGCAGCGCCGCCCCGCGCCGGAAGTGCGGCGCCGCCCGCCCCGCCCCGCCCCGCTCCGTTCTCCTCAGGCGCCGCGGGGATGGTTCCGTGAGGAGCCGAGCCGGCAGCCGGGCGTAGGGACAGGGCGGCGGCCGCCCCGCGATCCCCCTCCCCACGCCCCTCACCCCATGCAGCCGCGCCGAGGGCGGGATTCCCCGGTGCCGCCGTGAGGGAAGGAGAAAGGTCCCGGCTGCGCTCCCTCCCGCGCCCCGGCGGTGTTTCTCCGTCGGGGGAAGCGCTGTAAATGCGTGGCCTGTGGCCGCTCTGTGTCGCCCTGGGAGCCGTCGCGGCGGCGGGCGCCGCCGCGGGCGAGGGCGGCCGGCTGAGCCCCGAACGCAGCGCGGTATGGGGGCCCGGGCTGCGGGCGGAGGCTGCCCTCCCGGCCCGCTATTTTTACGTGCAGGCCGTGGACGCCGAAGGGCAGAGGTAAGCGCGGCGGCGGCGGCAGCTTTTCACGGGCGCTTCGGTCGTGGGCAGAAAAGAAAAAAAAAATCCGAGAGATCGGTTAAAAAGTCGCGCTCCCTGCCCGCCTCCCCGCTCCCGGTCAGGAGGGTGAAGGGAGTTGTGGGGGGAGCGGCGGAGCTTTCTGTGCGCCCTTCCCCCGGGCATCACCACCCCCCCCAGCGGGTGTGCGACATCCCCCACGTCGGGCAGCCGCTTAAATATTTGCAGGCCCTGAGTCCAAATCGTAATTGCTGGATTTCTTGTGAGGGGACGAAGCGTCCTGCTCCCCGCCTTGCGTGGCAGCGGTGCCAGCACGGCTACGTGCCCCATCCTCGGCAGGGCTGACCTTGCAGGCCCGTATCCCGGCTGAACCACTTTCACCTTCTAGGCAGAAATATACTGGCGATTTTCTTGCAGAAAGGGAAACTACTGGTGCGGAAGGCTTCCTACGTGTCTTTTTCTGTATATCACTTAGAAAAAGCTGATCGATCTTTTTAGGAGTATCAAATAACTGCACGAGGCAATGAGAAAAGAAAAGAGAATGAAAACGTTCAACAGCAAAACACGTGCATTGGTCTAGCCAACAATTTATGATTTATTCTGCTTTGTCAAAACCTTAACAATTACTAATATACTTAATTTATTATATACCTGCTCAGGTGTACTGCTTGTTTCCACTATGAGGAACATTAGTATTTCTCCTAAATGCATAGGCACGAGATCAGTAGAATCATTTAGGAAGTACTCTATAGACCATGAAGTAAACTTCACAGGAATGAAATAGGTAAACTTAGGTTTTCAGAGGACACTTGTGTCTTTCCATAGTCTACAGAAAAGAAACCCTGATCCTGCAAGCTGGATAGGAGCTCAGAGTGCTCCATCCAGGTTGTCCAGATTAGATGCACCATGGCACGCGCAAGTCTGGAAGCTGCCAATTCAATTTATTTTGGACAGTAACTATTTCCTATATTTAGTTGAACTGGCAGCTCTCTGGACGAGTTTCGGGAAAGGTGACCAGACTGCTGGGCTGTAATCTGTTAGTCCAGCCGCTCCCCCCCCCCCCCCCCCCCCCCCCCCCCCCCCCCCCCCCCCCCCCCCCCCCNATCTCCCTACATATTTGGGACTGTGTTTAAAAAGGTGGAAGAAAGTTGGCAGATGCAGCATTTTGACTGTGCCAACATTGTTAATACCTCTATGATGTGTGATAACGTCATGATTTTCAAATTATTTTATTTGGTTTGATGGAGGTTTTTCTATGATTGGTGTATGGTGAATTTTACCAAAATGTCGTAACTACACATCGAATTACATGATCCCACTATAATGTTTTTTCCCTACCAAGCCACTGGCATTTGTAATATCCTTTTTTCCCCCCTGTATGAGCTGCCATAATCATTAAGAAGTCTAACTTTGTTGTTCAGTTCCTTAAGTAATACTTGGAAAACAGAGTAAGCGGGCAACGTTTTGCTTCTGTATGTAAAATCACAGACTTATTAAGGTGCTAAAGTGCAGCTCGTTCTGGTATTTTTTTTTTATAGAATCATAGAATGGTTTGGGTTGGAAGAGGCTTTTAAAGATCATCTAGTCTAACCTCCCTGCCATGGACAGGGACATCTTTCAGGTTGTTCAAAGCCCCATCCAGCCTGACCTTGAATGCTTCCAGCAATGGGGCAACCTCGACTTCTCTGGGCAACCTGTTCTAGTGTCTTACCACCCTCATTGTAAAGAATTTCTTCCTTATATCCTCTCTAAATCTACCCTCTTTCAGTTTAAAACCGTTGATTCTTGTCTCATCCTTACAGGACAGTACACCAAGATATATCCACCAAGGTCCATTTGTCTGCATGCTTTCTACCTTCCCATCATTTTACACTTGAGCTACTACTAATGAAGTGCTATGCTGGATTTTTAAAGGTGCTCTGTTCCCATATAGTCAAAGAATGTATTTCTAACACTGTTCAACATGTAGGGCACCAAGTAATTTTGGAGGTGTGCTCACAAGCATCTGAGTGGAACCTTCTTCATACCTAATGCTTCTAACAGCATGAGGTGTTTTAGGAAGCCTAGCAAAATTCTATTCGGAAAAATCATGCCTTGCTTGTGAACATTAGGGTGTGCTCATAAAGACCTAGCATGGCTCAGTGAAGTCACTGGAAATCTGTCAACTTGAAAAGGAATGCATCAGAGTAAGAAAGCTGGTGCGTGATTCCTTTTTTATTGAGCTCCCACTTACTCTCTTGGTAGGTTCACTTCATCACCAGGTGAAAATGCATTCCAGGTGAAGATCACTGCTCCTGATGAACAGTTCACTCGGGTTGGTGTGCAAGTATTAGACAGGAAAGATGGTTCCTTCCTTGTGAGATACAGGATGTATGCAAGCTACAAAAACCTGAAGATAGAAGTCAAAACTGGAGAGAAACATGTCGCAAAGTCTCCATATATTTTAAAGGGTAAGAAGCAGCACTACACACAGATTTCCGATCATGGCCTTTTCTCACAAACTGTGTCCCAGAATGTGTTCCGGGATTAGCATAGGATTCTGTGAGACCTCAGTACTTCTTAGGACTGTCAAATCCCATTGGAATTATGGATTCATTATAGGTGTCCTGTGCATACTATTCAAAATAGTAAAAAGAAACAAATGCTGTGAAGCTATTGCCTAGCAAGTACATGTAGAGGGCTCACACAGAAGCTGATGTCGCTAGGCTTGACTCCACTGGAGTCAAAAACCGTTCAAACATGTCCATTTAGGGTTGCTGAAGTTTTGGCCCTAAGCAATGAATGCTCAGTGCCTGAGCCTCTTTTCTGATCTCAACAGCTCAGTAGTGTGACTTACTGAAAATAAAATAATAATTGTGTTCCTGATAGGACCTATTTACCATGAAAACTGTGACTGCCCCCAGGAGGAGAGCAGTGCATGGCTGGAAGAGATGAACTGCCCTCAAATCATTCCACAGATTCAAAGAGACCTAGCAAATTTTCCCACTGTTGATCCAGATAAGATTGCAAGAGAAATTCCACAGAGGTTCGGACAAAGACAGAGTTTGTGTCATTACACCATCAAAGATAATGAGGTATGGAATGGGTTGATCTGAAGTCCATACGGGCATTTGGTGGCAAGTCATACAACTAGGCTGCTTGCGTCTTCCCATTTGAAAGACTTCTTGCCTCTTCTTTAAGAAACTTGCTTTGCTGTCCTTGAACACTGCAGTTTGTATATGAGCTCAATAATATCTGTCCTGCTTTGTAAAAGAGCTTTTTGTCCACGTTACAACTGAAGCACAGGGAAGGCAAATTACTTTCCAAGCAATCAATATGAGTACTGGGCACAGACCCAAGTCTCCTAAATGCTAATTCAGTTTCCTGTTCTCTGAGTAATATTGCTGTGGAGTGTCATGATCATCTAGTTTGACATGCATCAATAAATTATGTTGCGCGTAATTCTGTGGTAAAGAAATACCACTTGGCTCCACTAAGGATCAGAGCTACAGTTCTTTTTCACAAAACTGTACTGACTTCAGTGGAGTTTCATATGGAAATGAGAACAATGGAACACAACGGAAACAGGCATCCAGTTTCTGTTTCCATGATACAGACCTAAAACGTCTGCAAAAGCAACAAAAGCTTATCTTTTTTTTTTGGTCACTTGTCTGTGATGAGTTTGAGACGTGAGATTTCTAAAGCTTCCCAGCTGATTCATAAATCTATACAACCATACAAGCTGTCTGACTAGTTATTTACTAAGTGATTAAAAGAGCTCTAAATTGTGTTAGCCATTCTCTGAAATGAAAACACCAGACCAGTAAAACCTGTGTTTATTTTCAGGTTTATATAAAGACGTATGGGGAACATGTTGGCTTCAGAATTTTCATGGATGCCATACTGCTTTCTTTGACAAGAAAAGTGAGTACATCTGTACAGTCATTTATTCTGTATGTCCTAATTTATAGAAGCCTGGGCTTAACAAATATACTTCAGCAGATTTGTTGCTAGTTCTGTTAAAAAGCCCTTCATGTTCTTTGATTAATAATGGAAAGATCAGATGGATTTTCCTTGTTTGAAGTTGGCATGTTCTAGGATGCTATCTGATCAGTGCATGGACTATCACAAACGTTAATTGAATAGCAAGTGTTTATAGGAGAGTTTGATAGATTTGGACAGAGTGTGGGGCCTTTTTCACTATCAACTAAATAAATCATCCTGTAGCATCTAATAGAAAATTCTGTCTCTGCTAGTACATTTTACGGGATGACTGAAAAAATAAGGAATGTATGTCATTCTCCATTAAATTCCATATGTTGAAAACAAGGCAGGAAGGGTTGAGAAAGAGCACCAAAAGCCCAGCAGGTGGCATCTGTACAAGCAAAAAGCACCATGCAGGCTCTTCCCTAGGGAAACTCTGAAAACAAAAATGACATTATGTACATAGAGGGAGAATATAGCAGGGCTGAAGTTTCACCACACACAAATGTCTGATTATTACATAGAGAGTGTAGTAAGAGAAATATGAAGATATCTGACTTAAGATCTATTTTTGACTGTAAAAAGATAAAGCACTTTGTCTTTTAAAAAGGAAAGAAAGAAGAGAGAGGAGCTACTGAAGTATGGAGTTGTTCACCTAAAAAAATTCCTTAAAAATTTGTTAAAAAATAAACACATTATTTATAAGTAGCTGAAAGATAAGGTAATTGCTATGAAACGACATGGATTTATCATAAAAATGAGCCATAACTATGTAATTTATTTCTATAACAAGATAATGGACTTCCTGTATGGATGTCAAGTATCTTAATTTTAGTTAGGCTTTTGGGGGTAAGTCTCAAGTTTCTCACAAACAAGTTAGGAAAACTTTGCCTAGAAGAAACTACTGTGACTTGCTTGGAAAGCCTTAGTTAAACAATAGTCGCCAATGTTTCCAGACAGGCGAAAGGTGTCACAAATGTATTCTTCAGTGATTTGTCCTAGGTTCAGTTCCCATTTAATAACTTGAGTGAATGATTGACTTAGAGAATATGCTTACTGAAATTTCAGACAACAAAAATGAAATAACCTGCAAGCAGCTCATGGTACAGCATCATAATTAAAATTTTTCTTAACAAGTAAGAGAAATTGTATGGCAAATGGATAAAATAAAGTGACAAGGGCAGGATACTATACAAAGGCTGGATCAGTCATATAGTTACGACACCTATTTAAAACAGGGAGTGAATGGTTATTTTCTGCAGAAAAGTGAAGGTTACAGTACCACGAATTTAACGACTCATCAGTGGCATGCAGTTGCGAAAAGCTAAACACGCGCATTAACAGAACAAACACATGAAAGAAATGTAAAGTAACCTTTCCACTATACTCAGGATTAGTGATGGATCAGTTATGCTACTATGTCTGCCTTTGGGTGTCATGCTTCAAGAAAGATTGTTCAATTACTGATACTGCACAGGAAAGTGGTGAGAATGACTAGACATACAAATGAAGGTCATTTAAGTGGGGATTGTTTCATCTAACAGTGTCTAAGGGAAGACGTAAATGGAGCCTTTAATTATCTAAAAGGTTGCTCTATGGAAGATGGAAGTAAGCTGTTCTCGGTGTCAGTAGTTTTGGNTGTGGGGATTGTTTCATCTAACAGTGTCTAAGGGAAGATGTAAATGGAGCCTTTAATTATCTAAAAGGTTGCTTTATGGAAGATGGAAGTAAGCTGTTCTCGGTGTCAGTAGTTTTGGACAAGAAATAATGGAATTTAAATTGCATCAAAGGCAAAAAGATTTGCTAACTCCAAAGACAGGAACTGTTTACAGATCTAGAAAACACAATTTGTCTCATCCCCATTAAACACTGCAAGAACTTCTATTAAGACAGTGTCACTGAAAGATCTGTTGGGTTGAAGAAGGTTATTTAACCTGTTGAATGATTCTGCCATTGAGGATGTAGATATAATTTGTAGCTTTTCTATGTCCATTATAACCAGTAGGTGGCACTGTACTAATAAAGTTTAGTGCTGAAGATTAGAACATGTAGCCAAACCCCCTTTCAAATGAAGGTACACAATAAAACCTTTTCTGTCATATACTGAAGACAAAAAGTACTGCTTTGGGTCTCTGTCTTTAGAATTTCTGGATGTCTCTGCCAAAGGCTTTCCCACATCATCAAGTTTCAACTATTTAGGAGGGTGTTTGATATTTGGCAAATTATTAATTTCTATCTCTGTCCATAAAGATAAATTAAATTAGAAACTTAATGAAACCTGTTTGGGCCTCAGAAGAACCCTGAAATGTTAGCCTGTGACCAGCCATTCTGATCTGAAGAATAAAGGGGTTTGAGAGGAGAAATGCTGTGATGCATATATATGGTGGGGGGTCAGCAATATGTTTAAGCTCTATATTTACATGTATATGTATATTTTAATTTGAGAATTAACATTCATAATTGTTCTTTCTTCAGAGAAGATATTTTCTCATGTAGATATTAAGATAGTTGATGATAACACTTGAAAAAAACGTTCTAATCACACATATGCAATCATGATCTCTAAATTATCTGTTAGTAGTCAGGAGAGAGATCTTGGAGTTATTCCAACGCTTTTCCAAAAATGCCAGTATAATAATCAGATGTTCATAATAGTCAAATACCCAATTAAGACTTTCTAAGAAGGGAGACAAAAACAAAAGAAAAAAGGATTATGTGACAGTATAAAACCTGTAACATGCTTATCTTGAGAAAACGGTGCAGTTCTCATTTCACTTTCTCAAAAAGAACTACACAGCAAGAAGGCTGTTCGGGCACACAAAGACAAGCTAATTTGACTAGGATTATTTTGCTGTGAAAGAGGCAACTGAGGTGGGTGTAGTGGAGATTTATATTTTTAAAAAATCAATGTCATGAAGAGGGTGAACTAAGAACAGACAGAGCATCAGTTCTGCGCTGACATTATACATGCCTTCAGGGTATGTAAAACTCAACCATATGTTGCCTTCCGCCTTCTGCTCTCCAAATTGAAGTGTCCCACCATTCTCAGTTTCTCCTCACAAGGCAGCTGGTCCATCCCTATTGTAGTAGCTGCCTTTCATTGTACCTTCTCTTACTTCATTTGCAAATGCCAGAACCACCCATAATGCTTAAGATGAGGGTGCATCGAAGTTTCATATAGCAGCAAAATTATGCCCTGTGTCCTGCTGTTACAACATTTCCTGGCATCAACAGTATTTTGCTTGCATTTTTGGCTGCAACATTGATTTCAGATATGGTTCCACACTAGCAACTATTTTATAAATAAAAAAAGTGAGGATGTTATGCTTAATAATTAACCCCAGCACTGACTAAATGTGGTCTTCCCATCATGGCTGTTCATTTCTGTTACTTCTCTTCTGTTCGATTTAGTCATCATGCAGACACAGGGCAAATCAGTTCACTGATGTGACAGAAAACTAATTTACCACCCAACAGCAATTTTCCATACAGACAACAGGATGGTTTAACTTACCTTGGAACTATATGATTGCTTACTAGATCCCAGTGCTAGCCTGGTACAAAGACTGCGTGACTGATCATGTAATGTATAACAAGAAACCATCCTCCAAACTGGGGTGGTCCCAGACCTTAAAAAAAAGAGAGTGCATTTTTGTGACTTTGTGCAAATCTTTTTTAAAAATAATAATAATATCTTGTAGGCTTTACTCTGTGGTCTCGGTACTTCTAACATGTTTCTAAACTTTAATGATTTATTACAGGCACATTAAGTATATTAGAGACCTGGCTATTTTTTCTCTTAGTGAGGTTGTTTTCAAAATGCAGGATGCCAGCAGAAGAATACTGCTTTGTATTAAAATGCACTTGTGCCTACTTTGCTTCTGTTTAGGTGAAAATGCCAGATGTAGAATTTTTTGTTAATTTGGGGGACTGGCCTCTGGAGAAAAAGAAGTCCCCACAGAACCTGCACCCCATCTTCTCATGGTGTGGGTCCAGTGAGTCAAAAGACATTGTCATGCCAACATATGACTTAACAGACTCAGTTTTGGAGACTATGGGACGGTAAGAAGCTGCTTAAAATTTTCACAAAATTCACAGTGAATGATCTTCCAAAAAGATATTTATATAAACAGTATATTAACTGTTTTACTCTTTATTTGTTCATTGAGGCATTGGCACCCAAGAGGTAGGCAGTAACTGTGTAATCAATATCTTACCATTAACCAAGTTATGTATGATATAAATAACATACATTAAAATACTTCACTGTTTCATTTAAAAAATCAAAATTAATCTAAAGATGGAGAAGTCACTGAAAACAGCACTTAGAGGGAATGTTTCAAGAGTAGGTATTTTGTTTGTTTGCTTTGTTTCCCCCCCCACCCCCCCCCGAACATGCTGATAACTGGCCAGGCCTCTTTTTTCCTCATTTTCCTAGAATCTTTTTTCTGTACCTTTTAAAGCCCAACGTGGCTAGAATTCTTAACCTAGGATCTACCATCTCCCACTTTGATTACTGATTACTGGCCTTTGTAAATGCTCTGTCATTGTCTTGAAACACTACAAAGCCAGTTTCTAAGAGATCTTTGTTATCCATTTTGAACCTGTTTATCATTTCACTGCATGCAGTTGAGGTCCCTTGTCTTTATTATCACGACTTTTCCTAAACTTGCTCTCCCCTTCCCCCCCCCCCCCCCCCCCNGTGTTTTAATTTAGCCAAGGAAGTGAAATACATTTTATTAAGCTGGCTACATAAAAACCTTGCTTTGGACTATCGTGACTGCCTCATCACCATTATCAGCTACTTCATTACCCTGTATCACCTTCTTCTGTCTGGCAACCATAACCACTTTTAGCCGCTTTTTTCCATGACAACTGAGAGGTACTCTTTCCACACACCATGTTGTCGTCGAATGGATGCTGTCTTGCCACAGGCCTGTGAGCTTGACATTCCTTATCTATTTTTATCGCTGCAAAAATATTGATACAATACATATATGGGTGTGCTCATGACTTACCTTCATCCTTGGTATTTGCCTATTGGGACTGTACGCTCTTTTCAGTAATTGCACTTAAAGAAAATTCCTGTAGGCTTCACTATTAAATCTCTTCTTTCTCCTCCAGAGTCAGTCTGGATATGATGTCAGTTCAAGCAAATACTGGCCCAGCATGGGAAGACAAGAATACCACAGCATTCTGGAGAGGACGTGACAGCCGCAAAGAGAGGCTTGAACTTGTAAAACTGAGCAGAAAATACCCAGAAATCATAGATGCTGCTTTCACAAACTTCTTTTTTTTCAAACATGATGAAAGCCTCTATGGCCCCATTGTTAAGCATATTTCATTTTTTGATTTTTTTAAGGTAAGCTACTAACCATTTTTCATAGAACTAGGTTCTTCAGTGTTTCCCATTATCAGATAACTTTGTATATATTATTGATAATAAAATGATTTTTAGTTTTTCAGCACAACACCAATAACAGGCATGAATACGCATCCGTTCCAGTAGGATTAACTGCTATGTAGCTCTTGCACTGCGGATAACAATGTTTGATTTACATCTAAAGGTTCTGTAGAACCTTGTGTAATCTATATAACTCCAAGTTCCTTTTTATTTCTTTTTCCTGATTCAGCGATCAGGTCTACTAACATAACTAACATAGTGGGAAAATCAGTGGATGAAGTGGCACATCTACCCTCACATCCCAGGATGAGCGACTAAGAATTTCCGGAGAACTTAATTGATGAAGAGGGCACCTCTCTCTACCCTGCACTGTGATGAATTCCAAACTAAATAATAAAAGCTACTTAAACATTGATGCTTGTTTAGCCAATCCTACATTTCTCAATATCGGCAAGTCAGTAATACCAGTGCCCTCAGAATAATATAACCTAACCAACCTACTTGGATCTTCTGTTTGTTTATAACCTGTGGTCATTTTCTTTCCAGTATAAATATCAAATTAATATTGATGGCACAGTGGCAGCATACAGATTGCCTTATCTGCTAGCAGGAAACAGTGTGGTGCTAAAGCAAGACTCCATCTACTATGAGCATTTTTATAATGAGCTGCAGCCATGGAAACATTATATTCCATTTAAAAGTGACCTGAGTGATCTACTAGAAAAACTGCAGTGGGCCAAAGAGCATGATGAAGAGGTAAATATACGTTTAGAAGTACTCAGCAATGTTTCTAGACAACATAAAGAGAGAAAAAAGTGCATTTCTTTAAAACAAAAAAAAAATCTATTAGAAGGACTTAAAAGTTACTGTCATCAACTCTACAAATAAGAAAACACTTTAAAAAAAATACATAATACTGCCCTTAATTTGAAATTAAGTTGAACTTTGGAAAAATTAAGAGTATTTTCATAAGAATGCCTTACTTCTAAGAACCCTTAAATAAAAATAAATAAGTTACCCTGAACTGTTGACACTATACTTAACTCCAGAATCAATGCTGGCATCCTGAAATTACTATTTTTTGAGAATTAAAAAACCCCACTTTTATTTTCTTTGACAGGCAAAAAATATTGCAAAATTTGGACAAGAATTTGCAAGAAACAATCTCATGGGAGATCACATTTTTTGTTACTATTTCAAACTTTTCCAGGTTAGTATATTTTTAACGGTTACTACCACAAAAATAGAAATCCCACAGAAAAAAATCAGGGCAACGGAGCTGCTGGAAATTGGCCAGTCCGGTACTTGAAGCCACAAAGCAAACAGCAGCAATTAAGAACTTCATTTGGTTTACAAACATTGCATGCAGTTATTTCCTATGAAACCCCTTAAGACTACCCCGGCGCTTCGAGAGAAGCAATCGGATCCCATAAATCTTGATCTAATCTGCAAGAATATGTTGCCCACAATGATCAAAGAATTCCACATCAGACGCACACCCTGTGAACCACAGCTGAAAATATCTGTGCATTAGCACCAAGATATCAAAACTCCAGTGAGGCACCCGAAGGGGCTCCTGTCAGCAGTTAAGTATCTGCTTACCCTGCCTGGGTCACAGCGTGGAGTAACAGATTGTGTAGCCCCAGAGTTTTTACAGAATTACTCGGCTGAGTTGGTGCAATATTTACAACCGGGTGTACAATCTAACAAGTTTATGAATTAATACCTTTCTTTTTTAAAACTAGGAATATGCCAGCTTGCAAGTGAGCGAGCCAAAAATCAGAGATGGGATGGAGAAAGTGCCACAGCCTGATGATGACCTTTTTCCATGTACTTGCCACAGAAAAAAGGTATGGTACATATAGCATTAAATGTAAAGCGCTGGATGTCTTCAGTTCTTACTCAACTAAATTGGAACAGCCATTGCTCAGTACCCCACGGTATCAGTTACCAGACTGTTAACACCCGTCGAACTTAAAAACATTTCTTCATATATTTGCAGGACTAGACAGTTAAAAATTGAGTTTCCAATTAACTGAAAAATGTTTCTTCTTTCTTGACTGCAGGCCAAAGATGAACTCTGATAGAAAAATAATAAAATCATTTTTTTAATATCTACCTACATTCAGACTGTCTTCTTAAGGAAAGAAGAAAAACTTGGATTAAAATGCCAGTGGATGTCAGTGGATATTATGAAGTTTACTGTGTCATGATCTACATGTGGAAGAAAACCAAGCGCCCCCTAGTTCCTTTTTATCATGCAGCAGTTGCAGAGCCTTGTTCAAAAACATTTTTGTAATTTTTTTTTTAAATAAAAAACATGTTTGTATCAGTCATGTGTGACTGTCCTGAGATACCTTGGAAATGCAGATACTTTTTATTCGTGCTTGTTATACTGAGTCTATTCACAAGCGTGTTCTGTAAAAAAGGGCAGATAAGAATTCTAAATCTACCCCCCAACCCCGTGTATTTATCCAAAGTCGTCTTTTTCAGACCATAACTTTGTTCCTTCTGAGAGAATCAGTATTCTCAAAGACAATGATGTGGGTTTTATAATATATCTTTTTAACCTGAAGGAAAAACACAGTGCTATTGGACACTTTATTAGATAAAAGTTTTAAGTTCCATATGATTTTCACAGATGCTTTGTCTATGAAACTCGGTCTCTTTGGCAATATGTAAAAGAATTAAGTAGCACTGAACAGTGACTATACTGAAACTAAACCAATCAGTCTTCCAACAGTCTAGTCTGTTTTTATAACACCTGCTTTCCACTGATAGTAAGTAATTCAACTGTTTACTTTTGAGCATATCAACATCATCTGGAAGTGATCCACAGGTGGTTTTAAAGTCAAGTCTAAATTAATCAAATTCTAAAGTTAGCACATTTCCAGTCCAAACTGAGGATTTATTTGTTCTGTAACGCAACCAGTCAATTTAAAAACTACACGGTTATTTTCTTAGCAAACATTTAGATGTTTGCTGTCCTTATTGAACAACATTACTGCTGGGAGATCTGCATTCTTGAGCCATCTGGTGAGAAACAAGAGAATAGTATTATATCTGACTCTTAAAAAGCTATCCCATCTAAGCATCTGGCCCAAACATCACAGAAATCCTCTCGGCTCACCAGGGCTGACTCAAAGTCCATTTAAGCAGCTCTGCACTCTCACACACAACAGCTCCTCCCAAGGACAACCTCCAGGCTAAAGCTGCCTGCTCACATTCAGCTGGTCGAACCACCACAGCAAGCTGCAAGCCATAAAGATGCAGAATGACCAGAGCAGGTTTTAGGGAACTCGTGGCAGTGGAGATGAGACCACCACCTCAGGAGACAATGCCAAGATGCTTTCCTCAGGACCAACCAGCCATTTCATCTCAGGGGTCATCATTCAGCTGACACTTGCTGATGACTTGGCTGGAAGCAATTAATACATCCCTATAACCTTTGGTTATGCCAACAGGTCACTCATAGCCCATAATGGGGACAGCTGCAGCTGCAAGCACAAAGTATTTAATCCCCTCTGCAACGTCAGAGCTCGGTTGAAGACTTGACTTCCTTCTGCTAATGGCTAATGAGGTCCAGACCCCCACCTGCCTCTTCTGAGCCCTCCTGACAGAAGCCTTGTGCAACACGTCATAACTGCTTCCTCCTCCAGGAGTCCCTCCACCAGTATAAACAATTTGTCTTTCATCAGTTTTAAGAGTCTTCCATGCCCATCTCTCCAAAGGGCCTCTGTGATCAGTCCTTTACACGAGGAAAGTTGCTGGAGGGTGACTTTTCAGAACTGACCCGTGCTCTTTGCTCCTCATGCACAACCGTGCCTGCACTACCTCCTCTTCCTCACACAGGCCGAGAATCTGGCTCCTCAGGGTAGTGACATCATAAATGATGACAGATTCCTCTTCCTGCGTCACTGGTTTTGAAGCAGACCGGAGTGCCAAGATACGGCATATAGTACAGTCTGTGCTGGCCAGCCTCCGCAGATGTGATCCAGAATTCTACAAATTAACACAGAATTCTACAAATTTCAAACAAGTATAGCATCAGTAATATACTCAGAAATGAACGCACCTAAAGATTTGCTGTCAAAATAGATTCTTTCCAGTATATTACTTCAAATACCAGTCAAAAGCATTTACTTGTTAATGCAGAGGACTAAGTGTTGTATACAGTTATTTGCATAAAAACAGAAAACAATGCTGCCATGGTATTAAATATTTAGTAAATTGTCTGTCCTTCCTTTAAAAAAAAATCTTTATTGTTTTGCATAACATTTTTCATTCACGGAAAAATGTTTTATTTGCATTTACACTTAGACTTCTGAAAACAACTATTTTAAAAAACACATCTCTCAGAAGTAACAAACTCTTAATTTGCTGCATTTAGGAACAACTAAATGAAGATACTGCTTAAACACTGCAAATCATTTGTGCTCCAGTTCAACGTTCTCTCGAAGCCATGAAAAAACTTGTGCATTTATTTCTTCCATGACATCGTCTACCGTTCGTCCTTTGACTGCCATCCCATGGTTCGCTTTATCAATCCAATGGATTTTTTTAGGGGCTTTCATTTTGCTTGCCACACCTTCTAGCAGTTGCTGTGGAGAAAACAAGAATGAAGAAGTCAGAGAATCGGCTGCTACAACCTGCGCAACTCTTAGATGTCTCTTGCTTTGCTTGTGCAACACATAATAGGGAGCTCTTAAAAACAAAATGGATCTGCGTGCACATTAAAAACACCTTGATGGAAAAGACGTGATGACACCGTGTTCAGTAATGAAATTTCCTCAAAGGTTAGCCCTCACTCAAACGCAAAAGAGTAGAACTTAAAAAACTGCAAAGGTCACAGCCCCCCACGAAGGGGGAAGGACAAAGGAATCCACTTTCACTGCCAGGGGGTAGCACTAGCAATAAAATGGCTGAACTTCTTACATCCGAGTTGTCTACAGTGGCAGAGCAGCAATATAATTCCCTAGAGACTGGCTTCGACTCTGGTCAACTTTCTCAGCAAACAGATCTAAGAACCAGCTCAGAAAGTCTTAAAGGTTTCCCCATGAAGAGAGCACTCCAGGGATCTGCTGGTTGCTAGCCTGACTTATTTTGGTGATAACTTCTCACGGAATCATTATGACTCCTTCGAAACTGTCCAAACATGAAAAATGCCAATTGCGCACAGTCCCAAATTCAAGCTCAACAGTTCAAGAATAACAGATACCTCCTTTGCAAGAAAACAAGGCAGAAAATCACTAGAGTCTCATCTATGCACACCTGTTCATCTCTACAAAAATATCACTTTCTACCACAGAAGTCTCATTTATGGGTAGAATTGCTTTGCTAGAAGAATTTGTCATGAAAACGTGATGAATGTGAAATTGGTTGCACAGCACAGTGTTTATGTTTTGTAACCTCACATGGTTAAAACAGAATAGCAAATAACTCACTCCTTCCATAGGCTGCTTTTAATTTGTACAATCCTATCAAAAATACAAAACATTTAAATTAGCAGTATTTTAGTGGACCAAAGATGAGTTTGCTAAAGCAGATGATCAAGCAAGATCCAGAAGTTTTAAGCAGCAAAATAAAGCACTCCCAGGCTTCCTCACGTCCAGTGAAGTTTCCTACCCAAGGCTTCCCTTCAGAAGATATATATATATATATTTAGAGAAGGCTGTTAATCAAAGCCGCAGCTGTGTGCATCAGTACAGATGTCACTCAGACTCATTCCTGTTCCTCCATACTGCCCCTTCACGGCAGGATTTACAAGGGTACTCACTTTTTCACACATCTCATCTGCTGATCCTGAGACAAACAGCACCGGACACCTGATAAACAATAAATCTTCATCCCGGAGCTTGGACTGAAGTTTTGGTCGATGCAATGGGTAAGATAAACATACTAGACCTTGAATGAAGTCATCATCATCCTCCTGGCTAAGATGACGTATCACAGAGGCAGCAGCTCGTGAGCCCATGGAACGGCCTTTCTCCCATGTTAAAATAAAGGAAAAAAAGCGTATCGGCTGTCAGCTCATCCACATTCTGTTCGAGTGAACAACTCCTAAAAACAATCCAACTGAGTGTATTACAGCGTACCAGTAGTACAAGAGGCTAAGGATGCTTTTATTCATCTACTCCATGAAAAATATTAATCCTAATTTCAACATTTTCTGCTAAAATATTTGGCTGGTCATATTATGTTTTCGCATCCCCATTTACAAAAAAAAAAAAGAAGTGGGGGGAAAAAAAAGAAAAAAAGAAAAAGAAAAATGGAGAAGGATCCTTTGCAATACTGGAAGGAACAGTCGCCCATCCTGGGGGCAGAAGGAAAAGAGGGACAGGTCCTATGCTCCAAACCCTTGACATTCCATATAGAATGCTATTACCTTGTATCATTTTTTTCATGCAACCTTGATCTGCTCAAATTAAAATGAAGTTTTTATGCGCCTTATTCCCAAATTAAATCCAACAAGCGTTTATGCACACCTCAACCTTCAGCCTAAAAGTAAAAGTAGAAGGGAGGAAAAAAAAAAGCGTGAACTTGTAGCATGAGGTCAGTCAGTGAGAACAAGAGGATATCAAAATATCTCCTCAAAGAAGAGGCATGTGAGCTGACAATGCTCTGTAATTGAGTGTTAGAAGTGGCTGATTCCAGTGGGATTAACTTGCATCAGCGCAGATTTGGTTTCACTTAGTCAGAGAACATTCAGGGTTTCCCGTATCAAGTTATTCCTAATCACACCCATCTACTTCCCTTTTTCACATAATGTAACTGATTTTACATCTGCCATTAGGTTTTATCTACCAAAACCTGCTTTGGCAAAATGGTTTTCCATTTACCAGTAAGTGGAATTCTTCAAGACCTGCAGTTAAGTACACGTGGATCATCAGAGAACTCATGCCCTGTCACTTACAAGTGACAAGGAAGTTTTCTCCCAAAGTACCTGGAAAACATGGTCTATTGCTCTTTCCATCCTCCTTCTGCAGTAAGATCTATGGCATCACCAGGAGGGTAAGCAGGTCTAGACAGCCGTGCTCCCAACAGAACGCGGTGAAAGCGGCAGGCTGGATGTTCCCCTTTGCGACCCGAGAAGCAGCGCTGCTCACGCCAGCCGCGAGAGAGCCGAGCCGCACACCCGCCCCATGCAGCCACCAGCTACAGGGCTGGTGGCATTCAGCCACCGAATACAGATCTGTAAGTGGGCTTGCCACCTACGTTCCCATGGCAGTCAGTGGACTGATAATCAATTAACAAAGACTACAGAGCATTCAGCTCTTTGTAAAGGAGGTTCTCCCAGCAGACAGCTGAATTGCTCTCCCTAGGCAATACTGACTAGGGGGAGTTTTTCAGCTTGTTCCCACGTTAGACAGCAAGCTTTTAGTGCCCACCTCAAAATGAAACCTGTCATCCACATCTGTTCCTTCACTTCTTACCAAAGTGGGACAGACTTAAAAAATGGAGCAATTACAGACTGCTATCATTAGAGGCAGTATAAGAGAGAAAAATATAGATAATAAAAACAATACCTGCAAGGAAGACACCTGAAAGCTTATAATCATCAGAAAGCTTTAAGTATTCCTAAAGAAATAAGATAAAGAGAAACATTACAAGTCAGAATTAAGGCAGCTGAGAGGTGGGGATTCTTTTTAATTGTACCTACTAAACAAAATGGGAAACTCTTTCAGCACTACAGATTAAACAAAGAACAGACACAAGTTGCTATCTTGTTTTTTCACTCAAATGATTTCATAACATTTTGCAGCAACAACGTAATAAACATAAGCAATTTCATATTAGTTGTCAGCACCTCTAAAATTTCCGATGCCCTGTCGAGTTACCAAGACATAAACGGATACTGTCTGTCAACTTAGTTCTAGTTACAGACCACATGCACACTCTTAGACAAGCCAAAAGGCAAAACAAGTTAGCAAAAATGCCCTTCGCTGAGGCTGAGGTGACATATTTCCAATCAAAAGTTTAAGACACAATCAGTTATGTGGGAGGCTTTGAGCAACCTGGTCTAGCGGGAGGTGTCCCTGCCCACGGCAGGGGGGTTGGAACTAGATGATCTTCAAGGTCCCTTCCCACCTAAACCATTCTATGGCTATGATTCTATATCTGACAGAGAAGATAAAATTCAGCAACAACTTTTTCAGTTTTTAGGAAATAACTGATCAGATGCAATCTTAGCAGAGGCCTGTAAATTAACTTTACACAGTAGCATATTATTATAAACTCATTAACAACATTATGCTTCTTCAAAAAAGAATGGAGAACAGATCCCCATTAAAGCTAGCAAAGTCTAACCTCAAATTAATGTGCATATAATCTCAGTGACATCATAAAAATGAATTCCTTAAGAACTGGACTTAGTTCCTTGATAAAAACGTCTGATGCTTAATGAAAAGCGTTCAAGCCACCTTCCCATGCCCCAGTAGCTAATCAGGTGAAAATTTCCACTCCTTCCTATGCACTCCAGAGCAGGAAGATACTCTAAGTGGAAAAAGGTTGCTCATTTTAATAAAATCTAGGTATATAAGAACATACTAAATAATGTAGCCACAGCAGAAAGAGCTAAAACGCACACATATAACAGTTTAAACTCATTTGGAAATCAAAAAGTATTTAGGTTCTAGGGCTCCCATATGCTACTCTCTATCTCTTTTGCTTCAACTCCTCCTGTGACCCAGAGTCCCCTACTCTTTCCCCAGCGTCTTGTTCTCCCAGCTGCCAACCCTCAGACACCCAGCACAATTCCCAGGTCAGCTTCTTTCTTCTCAAAACTGCTCCCAAAGCTGTATCACATAATCCTCTTCCCCTCACCAAGCCCTCCCAGAACACCTACCTCTTTTTTCTATCCTAAATACTTTCATTTTTTCAGACTACAAGTTTTCCCAAAAAACACCCTTGCTTTTTTCAGATCCTTTTCTCAAGCTTTTCTTTCTCTCCCTGAACTCAAACCCATATACTTGCTGCAGCTGTTCCAGCTACTGCCCACATAAAAATTGCTCCTGCTGTTTGTGTTCACAAACAGTGCTCCGTTTAGCTAACCATTACTTCTAACTTTCCCACTGTTGCTTGACTAATCTCTGGTCGTAATTTAAGAAACCCAGAAGACGACACCCATAGATTTAAGTTTTGGCATAATTTGGTCGCTTCTTACCACAACTGCTTTGAAGGCCTTAGTCCTATAAGCAATGTTAAGGCCTTTACAAGTAAACCGCAGGCACAGAACACCGTGGGATGCAAGATAAGCTGCCAAAGACACTAAGTGAGGGAAATTCATATCTCCTCCAGCTCCATGGGTAAGAATGACTCCATATGTTGATTTCTTCTCTGGGACAGAAAAGATACCATCAAGATACTTGTTTCCAAAAGGTATTTTCACTTTAACCTAGAAATGAAACAAAACGCAATATAATTAAACATAAAAAGAAAAGCAAGCATGCTCCCAGCCTACACATTATGAAAAACAATCGGACAATTAAGAAAGAAGCCAACATTGCAAGTCAACTTTTATTTCTTCTGTTTAAGAGTAATAAATGAGTAACTCTACTTCTGGCGCAAAAATCTTCCATGCAGTAAGGGGCAAGTCACCTTATCACTCCACACCTTATTTGCTACATTAGAAAATAAAGCGTCCCTAGCTTCAAAGGATGCTTCAAGGCACAAACTGAAATGCTTCTTACCTTCTCTATATGTCTTTATCTAGCTATTTGAGAGCTAACTGCCATAACTGACTGGAATATTAAGTCTTCCACAATAAGAAAAATTAACTCTTCTATAAGACTTAAAAATAAATAGGAAACACAGACTCTTCTATAACTAGTTTCTATGTACTATATATATACACTATAACTAGTATTTTTATCTCACAGACATTATTGAATAGAAGAATTAAGGAAGCCTCTAAACATTGCTACAACCAAATTACTTTGGGTCTACAGAGCCATATGGAGTATATTAGGATTAAGAGAGCTCCATGCTGGAAGCAACTGTGTAATGCTGTAGCTGTAGGTTCCGCATGTAAGCTTGATTGCATAGGGAGAAGACCAAAACAAAAGTACTATGAAAAATGGATTTGAATAGTTTTAAATATTACACACAACTATAAGAAAAAACCACAGGAATTACTTTTTTTCATTACATGTCCAATAACAAATATTGGCAGATGCCACAAGATGCATATTCCATTTATTTGCATAACTGATATCCTAAGACAAACAAGGCACTCGCTAACTAGCAGCCTAAACCACGGAAATATTAAGACCTGCAGACACAGCCCAGCACGCATTTCCAAATTACACAGTGGTGACCACTCAGTGGAGCAGCAGCCTGCATATAGTAAAAGACTGAGCCTTCCCTAAGGACAGGAGAGAGACAGCACAGGTGCAGACAAAACCAGCGTGAGGCTGGCTGAGAGCCTCCAGTGGTGACAGGCATCTGGAAGAGCTGAATGAGACACAAAACCAGCTAACGCTGAGCTGAATGAAAGGGGACTGGACAGCAGATGTGCCCCTGTAGCGCTGCAGCTTCTGAAAGCAGAAAGAACACCCCGGGGCTGGCATGAAACACGATTTCATGCCACCGCTGCCTCCCCAAGTCTCCCCTTAGCAGTGGTCCTGCAGAGGTACTGCGCAGGGAAGAAAGCGGCTGTCAGCGGCCTCATGGAGCTGATAGCTTTACAGCCTCTGCCCAGCTGAAACGGGCGGAGGATGCCAGACAGAGGATGGTGGCGAGACAGAGGATGGCGGCCGGACCGACCTGTGGGACAGCCAGCAGCCACCCTGTGTGCACAGAGATGGGCAGAAGTCTGGACCAGCCCGAGCTGCTGCTTCCCGACTACCGGGGCGCTGCCCAGGGAAGACACCAGGCCAGGCAGCGCTCAGCTGGCCAACAGACATGTTTACACCTCTCCTGGGAAGGCACAGACGGCAGCACAACCCCCCCAAGCTCTGGATGCTCCTCAGAGGGGAACAGCAGCTGCCTCAGGCTGCAGGACCTCACACATCCGAAGGCAAAAGAGGCACACGGACCCCCACGGGGCGGCTTGCTCCGCCTTCAGCCGCAGCTGCCGGGCCAGACCGAGCACCCTGCGGCCTCCCCCCAGCGGCCCGGGGCCGCCCTGAGTGCCGGTGACCCCGCGGGGCGCTCGGGCCCGCCGAGGCCGCGGGGCTGCCCCCGGGCTCGGGGCCCCACGAACCCCTCCGCCGAGGAGAGCAGCCCGCCTCCCGACCCGCGGGAGACCCCGAACCGCCGGCATCCTCCACAGGTGAAGGGGCAGCTGTGCTCAGCGCTGCCCGCCGCGCCGTGAGGAGCGAGCGGGACGGCGGCCATACCGACGGCGGCCATACCTCCGCCTGCCCGCTCATGCCGCCCCCGGCCCCGCGCCCGCCGCGTCACGTGACTGACAGCCCTCCTCGCCCCCGCCCCTTAGAGAGGGCTTCCCCCGGGCGGGTGGCTGGCGCCGCGCTTGATTGGCTCACAGGTGTGCGAGGCCNGAGGTGTGCGAGGCCCCGCCCCGAAGGGCGGGGCTAGGCAGCCGGCCCGCGCGGCGGCGGGGCTGTGAGGAGAGATAATGGCGGAGGAGGGAGGCTGGCGGCGCCTGGGCGGTGGGGCGCGCAGCCGGCCTGGCCGGGGATAAGTGGCCCCGGCCGGTGCTGAGTGCAGGCGGGGGCTGCGCTGGAGGGAATATTGAACGGGGCTTGAGTTGAGGCGTGTGGGGAGGCGGCGGGAGGCGCCGCTGGGCTCGGCCTGGAGAGAAACCGTAGGGCCTGGGGCAGGGTCGGGCCGGCAAGCGGCCGGTACCTGCGGGCATCGGCGGCCCCCGAGTTACCAGGTGGTGTGGTTACGTGCGCATCGTGTGAGCCTAGGGCACTAGGAGCTGTATTTTTAAAAACTGTTGGTCTGTCAAGAAGGAACAGGCCTTAATAATCACAGTGACTAGAGAGGGAATTTAAAAAATCATGGTTATTTAGTTGCTGAATTAACTAGGTCTTTGTTATGCTGTTTGGAGAGTTCATGCTAGTCCCTGTATGTAGTTTTTACTCCTCCATGTGTGGAAAATACAGACTGATAGGGGTAGTTCAGAAGAAGTAAAGATAATGGCTTAGCAGTTGCTTGGAAAATCAAGTTCTCACTGACTTCAAGGAATACAGATACGATCCGTTGAGTGTCCAGAATGATATTAGGTGATTTTTCTGGCACCTGTCAGAATGTTGGATCTACGTGGCCTTCACAAACAGGAGAGACAGACTACGTGGCTAGTGTTTCAGGCACCAACATAGAGCTATCCCATGGGCTGTGCTTTATTGCAGGATAAAAAAAACCTAGTGTGTTGAATAAATGCAGCCTTTAACTGGTGGAAGACAGCACAAATACTCTACAGCAATGCTTTACAGTATTTATATGTTGAGTATTTCACAGATTCGTAAAAATTTTTTTTCTAAAATACTCTATGGCAAGGTATTTAGCCAGAGAACATGTTTTCTTCTATTATCAGTGTATAAAACATATAAACTAGGATACCCTGTTACTTAGCTGATGAAGGTGCCATCAGCAAGCGGAACTTTAGTTTTCACGTGCTGGAAGATAAGCGTGCTCTGGCTTGTGCTCCAGGTGTCTCACCATTAGTCTGCTGGCTGAATGTTGTCAGACGCTGGGATCCAGTACTGTGGCCCTCTGAGAAGTGAACCTGGCAGGACAGCTCAGATGTACCTGCTATCTTGGTGACCACCCCTGCCGTCTGAGGACTGCCAGCCTCATAGGCAATTTCCCAGCCCAGGCATTATTACCGTAAAATGTAAGTGTTAAGGACAGAAGCAGAGAAGTTCAGCTGTAATCAAGCTGAAAAAGACAGGAAGCTTTGTTGTCTAAATTTCTACCTTGCCTTAGAAATACCAAGCTAAAGTGAGATGGGTAAGCATAGAGCTGAGTGAAAGGCACCAGGACTGCCTGTGTGAGTTGTATGCCTTTCACTGGGAGCTGAACTGCAGACAGTGTTGAGGTAGCAGCTCCTTGAGCCATAGCTCACATTCAGGGAGTCCAGCAGACTAGGGGAAAGAAAATGCTTCAGAGTAATGCCATCTTGGCATTACTTGAGTGGAGATCCCACTATTCCGATTGATATTTAACACCAATTAAGCCTTTATAAATGAGATACTTAGCAAAAAGGAACTGAGAAGTTTTGTTACCCCAAAGCAGTTACAACCTCAACCTCAACCTCAACCCAGAACACAGGAATGCGATAAAGAAGAAAGTTAAGAAAAACTTCATGTTAATTTTGTAGTTTTTTCTTCTTCATTGCTTTCTTTTCTATNTTCAACCTCAACCCGGAACACAGGAATGCGATAAAGAAGAAAGTTAAGAAAAACTTCGTGTTAATTTTGTAGTTTTTTCTTCTTCATTGCTTTCTTTTCTATACTTAATGGATACTTATGTGCTATGGTATAGTTTATATTTTTTGTTGGTGTTTTGTGTCTTTCTTCGTCTGATTTTTGCATTCTCTTTTTTTTTTTTTAATTTTTGCTCCCTCTCCAGTCCTCCTGCTGTATTTCTCCTGCTGTACTCACATACTGTTTTCAGAGCGGTCCTTCAGGAACATTTATCCCATTAAATCTATCCATGTATAACCCCTTCCTACTGGAAAACTATTTTCTTATGCTTCCTGCATACAGCAAGCTGCTACCAGTTTACTTCCTTTTTTCTCTGTTCATTTTCTTAGCCCAAATCTCCTTTCAAATACTTAAAACTTCTCTGCATAAGCACAGTGTTGGAGGTAGGCTAGCTGATGCTGGTAGAGTCTTGAGCAATGCAAATGAACGCAGGAATGCGTGGAGGGAGGAGAGCCTCTGTCATTCTTTAGTGCTCTGGTCCATGGGAATATGGTCAGACCAGTCTATTTTTGCCACACTTTTCCTGCACTATCTTTCTTTCTGGAAAATAAGGGCCCTTTATATTGGCCCAAGTATTGCTAATATGTCAAAGGCTAGGAACTTTAGATATAAGTATATATATTAGATTCCAACTTGTGGTATATATTTTATGATGGATAAATTCTGTTTTTATTAATTTCTGCATATGTAATGAAATCTGATTATTTAAATGTGAAAGAATTATTTTTTAATTTTACAACATAAGGCAACTCACATCTAGCTACTCAAAATTAGGTTTCTGTGGTTTTAGGGGGACATTTAAGTAGATTCTAGTTGATTTTCAAGTGTGCCAAGTAAGTCTTCTCAAATCCAGAAGTATTCAGTGCCAGGAGTCATTGAAAATCATAATGGTTTTCTTTACATACTTAAATATGAGTTAAGAGTCTAAGTGTAAGCTCCCACCTTTGAAAATACTGATTATAAATCTTTTCTGAACTTCTGAATCAATATTTTTAATTAAACATCTAAGAAAACGTGGTTTCTTAGATACATGGCATAATTTTGTAACTTCAACTTTGCATCACTCCTGGAAATAGAAGTTTATTTGGAAAACAATATGTGGTGCATACTAATCTAAATTTGTCATCAAATACGAAAATTATGAAAGGTATGTGATTTGTCGTGTCTTAGTGAGAATATATATTGCATGTTATAATAACCTATACATTGCTGTAAGAACCTCTGACAGATTTGATATGCCAAAGACAGCTGGGTTTGAAGAAACAGTGGCTGTTTATCAAAGAATGACATTATCCCCTATCTAAACTTGGGACCTGTTAACTTTCGGTAGCACATCAGACAATCCCTGTTCTTTTCCTTGGATTATAAATACAGCTTTTCATACCAGAGACTTAGATTTGGACGCAACAGGAACAACAGAGATGACCTTTCCCACTAATCTTGTGTTGGAATAGATTTGTTTAGAAAAATGTATAAAAATAAATACAGAAGTATAAAATAGTATGGGTTTGTGGGTTTTTTTTCCTGTATTTCAGTGTGAAATAACTAAAGGCTGAAGGGCATGGGGATCAGAAACATATTTTTTTTTTCTCTTCTTAAACTTCTTAATAAAAGACCATCAAAATTTTTGTTTGATTTTAGGCTGGAGACATATGTATTTGTTTTAAAAGTTCAACTCTCACTCTAAATTAGAAACTCGACTTTTGACCAAGACCCTTCATTTTTTAGGGAGGATGTGGGTACACAGCAACACATGCCCATGCTGTGCGTGCAGGTGTCAAAAGCACCTTTCCTATTTTTCTGAAGGTGATCAGCAAGTTATTATATGTTTAGACAGCATAGTTTTCTGAGTTAAAAAGTAGTGATATCCATAACACTGACTAATTTTATCTATTGTATTATACTTCTTGAGGGTCTGAAAAGATTTTGAGGTCCTCTCTGAAAGAGGAAGTAATGGGCAGGAAAATTCAGGATTTTAGCGTGGTGTGTGTCGTTATGATGATCTGGAGAACTTGTCCCTTTGCACTGGGCAACTTTCTCTGGGAAGGGTGAAGGAGCAAGCCAGATGCTCGCATTCTGCAGATATGGATGTCAACCGCCAGCAAGGTCAGAAACTGTCTTGGCTGTTGATTCCTATGGGACCTTCGGCTAGTCAGAAGGTAGATTACTCAAACCAAACTGAAACCGTTTCTACTGGTGGTAATTCTGTAATTCGGTCTCATAAGATGTATTTAGTAGGCGATTTGTTCATTTGACATTCATAACAATATCCTTGTTTTATTATTCTAGTTTTTCCTGTCTTCTCAGCTTTCTTGTTGTGTCCATCTGTCATTACTTAGCCTATTCAGACTGTAATACATCAGTAATACATTTACTGTAATGTGTATTATTTGTTAGATATTGATTTTTATGAAACCATGACACGTACAGAGAACTGGTGTCTTTTGTAGTGTTATATTGGTTATGAACTGTGAGAGCACAGATAACATTAAATATGCAATGCATAAAAACTTTCTCTGGGTTTTGAACTGCACAAGACTGGCAACATTTCTGGCTTTGTAATTGTGCTAAATGGAAGGTCCTTACTTTAATTAAGGAAGATGTCATCATAACGCGTGCTTCTGGATGGCAACTTTTGGATGCTATACATTTCTCAGGGTCTTTGGTAGGGATTTTGTATTCCTTCATTGTTCTTGATAAATGCAACCACTTTGTTTTCCAGTGGCAGCTGTTATAATTCATTCGTGTGTTGGGACGGCACAGAGGACTGCTGGCAGGAGGTCGCGCTGGCTATTCTCTCCCCTTGGCTGACAGGGAACTGACCTGGCCAGGAGCCAGTGGAACAAACCTTTCTGCTCCCACTGCTGCAAAGGAAGAATTAATAGTTTTGGCATGTTCGTACAGTCTTTGAATGCTGAACTCAATTCCGTGTATGTTTCCGCTCTGAAGTTTCACTCTATCTGTTGCTTCTTCAAAAGATTAGCATGGTTAGGAATAGTAAAGAACATTATTGCTGCTGCTAAGATTACCTTTACTGTGAACATTGTGTTAAGATCTGAGACCCCTTAACATTTAATTCTCAGTCCAAAAAACTGATACCCTCTGCAGTCACGTCGTCAGTTATCCAAGTGAGTTACTTATCTGAAGATTATTGCTATTTATAATTATAAATACTGTGTTACAGCCCCTAAATATGGGAACTCGGTACGTTTTGCATCTTGTTGCAAGCTTCTAGGCCATTTTCACTTGCATTAATAAATTGATTCATTCTAAGATGCAGAAAATGACATTGCACCTCTCTACCTTTAAATCACACAGATCCACGCAAATTAGAAAATGAAGCCCTTTGTTTATCCGTACGTTGTCAGAGCACAGGCGACTGCAGAGTAACCCTGAGGCTCTGCAGGTGTCTGTCGTACCTTCCTTAGTTGTCATTCCTCCGTGTTAATTTCTTGCATTTATGCAGACATTTTCCTTCTAATCCTGTTCTCCAAAGCATTCAAGCAATCCCTCTCAGCTTCACACCACCTGTCCATTTAAGAAGTACATTATCTACTCTGTAATCCAAGGTATTTCTAAACATAGTGAGTTCCAGAAAGGAGCATGTGGAACTCTCTTTGATTTATTCTTCTATTCCAATAGAATATTACTCGCATCACTGAGAAGTGTTTTCTGGCTTTGTACATGTGCTCTTGGAAGTTTAATTTACATTATGATTCTCCAGTCTGATAGAAAGAAGCAGTGGCAAAGTTTACTAAAGTCAACATCTACTGCTCTTCACGAAATCTGCTACACTGGGGTAGGAGGAAAAATAATTTGGCTTGACACAACTTAGCAAATCCACTCTGGATACTGTTCATCTTTAAGTAGATTTCAGTGTACACAAAGAGTGTGCATTTGCTTTAATAGCACCTAGGAACTGCAGTTAAACTGAAAGGTCTAATTATTGGCTTCTCCTTATTTTCCTCTTTTAACTTACGCATTGTCGTGAATGTGCATATGTAACAGAATCCAGTTTGCTACCAGCTATACATACTTTTGAATANATTATTGGCTTCTCCTTATTTTTCTCTTTTAACTTACGCATTGTCGTGAATGTACATACGTAACAGAATCCAGTTTGCTACCAGCTATACATACTTTTGAATACGACCATCCATACTCATACATACGCGCACTAAACGTGTTAGCAAGTGGCAAGGAAACAAGTCTGTAAATGTCCAAAAACTGACAGATGTGGCTATGGTTGGCCCCAGGCAGAATTTTTAAAAGTACTGGTACTGCTCAGAGGCGTCTTCTAGCTCTCAGCGTGCCCAAAGGACAGTTCAGACACGACCTAACTGCTTGATGAGTCAAGTGGGGGAATGCTTCTGTGGCTATTGCCAGCTATTTGAAATCCTTCTGGTGTCATGCAAAGCTACGCTCAGTGCTCAGCAAACTAGTGAATTCATCTCAGTGTGCGTGCTCCACACATCAGTGCTTTAAGGAGTTAGCACCTTCCTGCCCTTTGTAGTTGTCA
>RSEF01000001.1:166939639-166958743 GCA_003993805.1 Himantopus leucocephalus | reverse complement strand
CTGCTGCATTTTGTCTTCCACAAACGGTCTAGATGGCAAATTCCCATGAGTGTTTACAGAAAGAGAAAAGCTAACAGAATAATTCAGAGCTCTGTGGAATTGGATGTTGAGTTAATAACTGAAAATCGCTCTTTTACACATAGAACTGAGGTGCTGTACTCCCCTCAGCCTGCCTGTTCACAGAAGGCTGGAGAAATTCTCATTTGTCCTCCAGACAACACTCATTTTCAATGTTAAACAAGAAGTGTTTGGAGACAGGTGGCAGCACAAGAAGCATTTATAGAAATTATATGGTAAATATATGTCAGCAACAGCTACATTTCAGAGCATCAGTATTGCTTCCCATATCGCTTCAGAAACGAAATCGTACCTATGTGATTTATAAATAAGCTGTAAATCTGTTCCCAGTTACCATACTTTTAAGTGGCTTGCACAAGAGACAGAATATAGAGTCAGCCAGTTCCTCTGATTTGATTTAAAAAACCAAAATAAACTATTTATATTCAGCATCACTCCCATTGCCAAAGCTGTGGACAGAATTTTAACAGGAGCACTGGTCAGAGCTGCATTCACCCCTGGTGACATATACAATAAATATGACAGCGGGAACGTGCCTGCTAAAAAGACCACGTCTTTAAAAAAGGTATGGCAGTCATTCCAGCAGCAGCATATCTGCCTTTTTCTTTCTAATAACAGCTTCTGACCTAGCTCGGCATGGCTCGTTTGCACTACGTGTAAAGTCAGGCGGGTCTGTGAAATACAATGTTTACGATATCAACTTAATAGAGTTAATATCATAATACCAGATCCCAAGTATATATATATATAAAAAAAAAAGGTGTCAACTGTCAAATTTCAGAGGAAAGAAACTGGTAACTGCTGAGCATTTGGAGGAGCAGCCAAGTGTCTCCTATACTCGGTGTGACCACGAGAGACACGCAGTGGCTAACGTGAGAAATACACAGCCACGGTGACAGAAAGGCTCATTTTTAGCTTTGCCACTCTTCAAGACAGCATTACCTGAGTAATACCAGCATAAGCTGTTCATCCAAAGATGCAAAGGGCTATAAATTGAGTTAAAAAACTACATTCCCAATCCCCCCTTCTTATTTCTACTGCCAACCTTCAGTTGTTCATTAATTAGCCGTTTTTTTTTTTTTCTAGCTTTATGACTTTCAAAGCTCTCTACCCTCCAGCTGAATTTCTTGCTACAGAATCTTTTCCAAGAAGGAGAGGGGAGGGCAGAAAGGCAGCAAAGTGGTAAACGCATATACAACTCTCAATATCTTGAAATGTGTAAGGAATACATATTTGGTTTATCTCCAACACACATAATATCCATCTGTTTTAAAACAGGCAACTGCAAGATTTTCTGATGGAAGTGTGATTTGCATGTTTGCACTCCCTCTTTCAGTAGATAAAATATTTCCAATGGTTAAGACCTGCACTAAAGACAACAGGAAAGCTGTTATTTCCCCATACTCCCCATGACTCGGGGCAGGGGAGGGTACCCAGAGCTTCCCCAGCCAGACGCTGAGCGCGGCAAGGAAGACTTGACCTTTTCCTGGCAGTAGGAGCTTCGTGAACTTTTCTCTGCATTTGGGCTACTGCCAAGTGGCCACACACGTTATTTATGCACTAGTTTGCCCAGGGTAAGCTGCTTGTTTGGGCGCGCACTGCAGACTGTAAGGCGAAGGCGGGGAACAGTTAATCTGCAAAAACAGAAAAGAGGTTGGAGGAAGCCGAGGTTTTATTTCTGAAGGTTGGTATGATTGGGACTTCGAAGCCCCAGAGCGTTGTTGTTTTGTACGACAAATGTGGAAGAGTTCAGTGTAACATGGTAAGTTCTTCGAGCACCGCCGGGTAATGTTACCCTAAATAGCCTGCAATCCCACTGGTCGGCGCAGAGCGCTAACTCCTTCCAGGTGGCATGCCTGCATAAAAACCTCTGGAGCGTGCATCCACCCACAGGGAACTTCCAGCGCCCTTTGTCACAGCAGGTACCCACACAGCTGTCCGGCTAACCTCCTCTCGTGTGCTTTTGTGTTCTCTGCTAACTAACAAAGGAATAAGCTTGTCTGAATTCTTATATTTCAGGTCAGCTGTGTTAGCCAACGAAACCCAGCGTACCTAACCCCTGCTGCTTTGCAAGGAGTGGCTATCACGGCTGGTTTTCAGTATTTGGATGCATTTACCTTGTGGACTCAAATATCATAGAAATTTACTATAGTGATGTTCCTAGCACTCACATTTCCTTTATTTCCTAGCATTTATATTCATCTTTTTATAATACTTTTTTTTTTTTAAATTTAGTGCAGGAGCACACAAGAAAATTGCATGAGGTCTAAGAAATACAGATGTTTGTGCATGGTATGAATGTATAGCCAAGACCTATCTCACAAAGAACACACTGCAACTGTGCTTCCCATGTGAGCAAATGGAACTGGCTTTTGCCCCGATAATTCAGACTAAACCAGACTGTGCTGTGTAACTTTGTGCAGAGGTGAGAGAAACACATTTCAGCAAAGGTGTGTTTACAGCTGAAGAGACCCAGTGACACAGTACTGCTCACTAACNTTTTTTTTTTTTTTTTTTGGCCATGTAGCTAGATTTGAAAAGCTCCTTCCAAGCAATGGATTTTGGATGTTTAAGAGGCACAAAGTTTATTCTTATAGGGGATAAACTGTTACATTAAGGTTTACCATCAACTTACAATTTGCCCTTCAGTGTTTAACTACCTTGTTAATTTTATGTGGCATTGTCAAATAGATATAATTTTGTGAATTATTCTTTCTTCCTTAGGTTCTGAAGAAATCAAATCTTATTTTATAAGTTGTTTTGTTCACAACAGTTTAAGACTATTAATGAAGTCAATATGGGTTTAAAAACTTTGAAAAGCACAGATTAGATGATGACTTCCCTTCAGGATCATTTCGCAAAGAAATCAACATTCAGGAAAAGACAACATTTTCAAAGGGAACAGATTATGGTTGCAATATTATGATATTAAACCAAAATGCTTTTAGAGATATATCATTTTCAGTGAAATATGGATCAGAAAAATGTCAAAATAGTAAGAAATGTCAGTATTTACAATTCTAGAAGCACAACAGCAACTCGAACATATTACACATAGGGTATGTAATAATGCAAACACCACCTATTTGCAAATAGCTTACTCAGTGCTCATTTGTGTCTGTAGTCTTCAGGTACAGTTTATCATTTAAAATGATAAAATAAAGCTGTGCATCATTAAGGCCAAGATGCTAACACACCTGAATTCTTGAAATTGTAAGACTAAATGTGACCTGTAGTTTGCAGCTAAAAAATGCCCTACTTTTTTGCTCCAGTTTATGAAATATATCATTAATAGTTATGGCAGTAGGCTATATAAAAAACCAAAACAAAACACCACCACCACCTTTCTGATTTGCAAACACTACACCTTTGAAAAGAAATTATTATAGCATCTAGACACCTCAGCCACAAACCACAGCCCAGTGTATTTATTAGGTGACACACAAATGCAAAATGCATAATCTTTATCCCCCCAGTTTACCATCTAAGAACTCGGGCAACTAATGGATGTAAGGACCACAGCAGTCTCACCACAGTACCAGTGTAACCACTAGGTGTCTTTTAGACCTCCTGATCATTTTAAGAAGGGATTTAATAAAAACAACAAAGGACCTTTATAAATATTTATGCAGACTCCTCTTTCAGAGGAGCTCAAAGGACAAAGCATGAGAAAGCACAGCAATTCTATGTAATGTAACATGTCTAATTTAATTTAGAATTCAGTCTGTACTGAATGAGTGATAATAGGGTATATATACCATGATCAGAGATTCAATTGTATTTACTGCAAATACTTAACAATGGACCAACAAATATATATTTACGCAGCTTATTTCCAAGCTATTTTGTGATATTCACTCCTGTGCATAGCTAACTGAAATTTTGACCTGTTGCAGTAAGAACTTATTTAAGCAAAGAAAAAAGGGATCACTTTCTACCCAAACTGACCAGTTTAACAGTTTACTCATTAAACAAGCCTTTCTGTTTTTTACATAAAAGGGTACTGGACAACACAAAGTTTCCCCCTCCTTTGTAATTTCAGGCTGGCCTTTCATTTAAATAGTACAGATTTCATGCTATAGGAGCCTTACCAAATACAAAAAGAACACAAAAGCCCTAAACAAGCTTTGAAAATGCAGCGCTTTGCATGTTTAAACATGAAACGTTCAGAAGACTGGGTCTTCAAGTAAGTGTTTTCTGGCTGTAGCCATCACCAGTTCTGGCATTCTTCTCTTTTCATTACACATGTTGCCAATTACACAAGTCAATATATTTTCCCAGCAATTTCCTAAAACATGACCAGATTTTATTCTAGCTTGAGATATGAAAAAGAGGCATTGCTGAAAACTGGAAGTTTACTTTTGATTACACGAGACTGCATAGCAACCATTGCTGTTGTAAGGAGGCACACCTTCACGTGTGAAACATGAACATGGATACATTCAACTCATATGCCAGAGAATGCTCTAACTGCAGCGTTATTGTCAGTCTCTTACGTACCACTATCGTATCTCCAATCATAGACAAAAGGTGCATAGTTGAACCTGTTACTAGCTAGATGGAGGCCCTCTAAGGAAAAAAAAAAAAAGTAAAAAAATACATCTGCAGAAATCAGTTTACTTTAAAGCACTGTCTTTTCTGTAACAGTACAAAACCACCACAACAACTGAACAAATGCAGTGCTAGAGGAGTTAGAACACAAACCCTGTCCTTGTGAATAAACAGAGTAGCATAAGGAATGTATCAGGTATCAGTAAAACTGCAATGGTGTCATTATCGCGTGTGCAAATAAACCACCCACACAAGTCAGCAGTCACGCTGCTCCTTAAAAAAAAAACTACCTGCAGGCACTGCTGAACATCCCAGCCACTGCCAAACCTCTCCTCCTTCTGGCCAGGATATCTAGAACAGTCTCCGGCAGTATGATGCAACCCAAATTATACAACACTTATCTGTGCAGTGCATGTGGCCGGAGAGAGCAAACAAACATGCATTCTCAAAAATGAACAGAATTAAGGCCAATCATGGATAAAAATATAGCACCCTCCAGCCATCATGATATGTGGGAAGGGTGAACTTGTACAGCCTCTGGCCAGAGCAAGTTATGAACCATTTTTTCCTCTTGATATATATATGCGTGTGTATATAGATACACACACACAGAGGTGCCATCACTAAAGAAAACTCTAGTTAAGCAAAAAGTTTCACTGGCATATTTCTCCCCAGGCAAGATTAGATCCAGCCCCACTCCTTCTTTTGCTGCTTGTTAGCTGGTATCAAGCAGTTCCTTCTGATGTTGGATGCTGCCCTGTACACTGAAGATGCAGTCATTCACAACAGACACAGCTCTCCTAAAAAGCTTACCAATCCAAACTTCTCACTGCAATTATTTCCTGACCCCAATCTGGATGCTCTGCAGTCCACGACATTTCAGGGTAACTCAGTTAGCTGTTCTGCACGAAAAGGCAGAGGAGAGAAGGCAACTGTACATAGAAGGAGACAAAATCAAGAGCGCTGGCTGCAGCAAATTAACCAGTTTTATCGCAGGAATGCCAAGTCCAGAGTTCTTTGGGAAATGGTAAATTAAACAGATAAAAAGTCATAGACATTAAAAGACTTCATTTTCTCAGCTGTTGCTTCAGCTCATAGGAGTACCATGCAAGTAGTTCACTTTTCAGACCGATTACTGGTGACACAATGCTAAGATTTTGCATAAATGATAAAATAATAAATATGATAAACATGATAAAATAAAAACCCTTATAGTATTACTGCATTACCAGAAAGTGCTCGCAGCAATGTCCAGTGGAGTGGGGATGTCACCCCTCCCATCATGGCTTTCTGTCCCTTCAACCCATCATTGGAAAAACCCCAAAACCAAAGTCCACCCAAACTACTCACTGTCTTCTTCCAGTCCTATCTCACACAAAGAGAGTGCCCGCAAGCTTTTACAACGTTATTTTTCCCCTTCCATTTCAGCTCTTTTGCCATGATCTCTGCACAGCTGCCACCATTCCCCAACAAAATTCAAAGAGTAATGGACTGCCAAACTGAGGAAGAAGAAACCTGTGAAGAGCAGTATGACCCTGAAAACTGCACTTGCAGCTCCAAGTGTGCATCATCAACAGCAGAATCCAACTCAGGTTTAATCCAATTTAAATACTGCAATTGCCATGGCATGCTAGCATTTCATACTTTCACTTTTCTCAGTCTTCAGGCAGTAGATGTCACCATGTCACGTCTCCTTTTGATCTCTATTTTTTCCCCCACCATTTCCCCTTATGTTTGTTTTTATTATCAGACCAAATCTACAAAAAGGACTATATAATTATGATGTATGTTTAAAAAGGTCTCTGGATTTTTTTAGACATCTAAGAATTATTTCTCAATTGCAATCAGAGATATGATTATAACATGCATTAATTGGGCTGGCACTGTTGAAGTCATGGTGTTACAAATTTCAACAGGCTAAATTGCTTAAACACCTACCAAGGATTCCAGGCAGGCATCAATTAAAACCCACGCAAGCCAGAGCAAAATTTTTCTTTGCAGTTAAAGTTAGGTTTGTATCACCTACGCATATCCTGCTGACAGGTTTCCAACAACAGTACAGTCATTCAGAACAGCATCCTTGTTTTCAGTGAGATCAGATGGAGCAGTTCAGCAGAGCTCTCCTGAAAAATCTCACCTACAAGCCTCCTCACTACAGAGAGACACGCTAGCACAGCTGCGGTACTGACTCACTGAACAGCACCGTGTATGTCAACATATACTTAAGAAAGTATCTTACAACCCTCCTTTTGTGGAAGAATGGTTAAAAAATAGCCACTAAAAAGAGCTAGGTTTTCTTCAATGTAAGAGGTAAATCCTAAGTCCTTCTTCTGTAAAAAGTAGCTTAATGTTCTACATCTGTTGGCCCCACAAATGAAAACAGCAGCACACCCCCCTACATGGCGCGCTCTGGCATAGTATGAACTACAGCATACCCCAAAATACAAGCTAACTCGGTCCTGAAAGTCTTCTATCTGTTATTAGCAGAGTTACTTATTTGAATTACTAGACTTTTCTAAAAGGCTCACTTCTATCTGTAAATTGCCCACGCAAACTCTCAGAATGGCAGGAAAGGACCGTTGCTCCTTTCACTCCCCGGCCAGCCAGACCCTCCATTTCTGGACAGCAACCAGACTCAAGGCCAGCGGCCTGACAGCTTTTCTAGTCCGTGTGCCAACATACTATCTTCACAAAATACTTTTTACCCTTTAACAAGCTGCATATAAATACCTGCGTATAAAAATACAAATTGTCTCTTTTCTCTCTCAGATTCACCGGTAACTCTTAAAATACTACAGAACTGGGTTCCTAGAGTTTCACACTACTTTGATAAAGAACACTACACATACGTAGGCCACCAGATCGTCATTCAGGAGTCCATAGAACACTTTGGAGCTGTGGTGTGGCCGGGGGTAAGTATGTGCTACGGCACCCAGAAAGCTGACACGACAGAAGGGCAAACCATTACAGTGGCACACAAATATTAAGGAAGCTTTCTTAGATGACACTTCTGACAGCGGAGGTTTCCCTATGCAGAACAAAGTTGTGAAGTACTTCAGCAGAAAGCTCTGCCTTATGCTAATTTGACAGCTCAGGCCAAAAGAACTGTGGCACCTAAGTATTTGTAAACTGGATGCAGATATTGGAAAAAAAAATTAAGAAAGGGAACTTGGAAAGAAGTGTTCAGCTTCTTCCATATTTCCCATCAGTCACGGCTGGGAAGCAAGCAATCAGCAGTACAAAAAGAAGTTTGAAAAAGAAAATTGTGAGAGATCAAATAAAGGAGTTTAAAACAATTAAATATGCTTCTTTTAAAGAACAGGCTGGAACAGCTCCATTGCAGTATGGAAAACCATACTCGCAACAGTTCTTCAGTCTTTGCTTCTCCTGCTCTTAAAAACAGAATTTTATGTGGACTGAGAAAACTGCCTTTGAGGGAAGAGAGGGTCAACTGATAAAGACATGAAAATTAGGATTTCCAATTTTTTTCAGATCCACATTTATTGCAAAAGCTCACAGAAAATGGCAATTTCAAAACAATAGAGAAAAAGAAAGCATATAGGTGGGTGAAACAGTATCTTATTTTGAAATGTCAGATCATCAGTTCTCACATTAATCAGGTGCCAGAATGCAGATGGTAAAACTTTCCAAGAAAACCAAGAGGTGCTACAAATTGGACTGGTGATTCATTCGCTGTCAGTTTTCCCAGAGCAGGTAGCCAGTGTTATATTATGAAAAGCACAAGAGTTAAAACAGTAACAGTAACAAAACTCCAAAGAAGAGAAGCAAAAGGGGGAAGTTAGTTTCTTTGGCATTGGTTTATGTTGTTTATAAACAGCCAATTTGTATGCTATTGATAGGATCTTTACAAAAGTCTGATAAGCAATACTTCCATACAGTACAGTTAGTTTTGCTGTTTGGCTTTTTTTTTCCCTGGCAAAATAAAAAAAAAAACCAACCCAAAAAATCAGTTTTCAAAAGAATCTCTGCTGAAGCCTGAATCTACTTTATGATAGTGATAATAAACCATAACATTTATGATAATAAGCCAGAACATTACTTTTTATACATTATTAAACAAACCTCTTTGCTATTCTGACTGTATGGTTTACTTCTAAACACTGCCTATCTTGAGCTGTCAGAGGACTCACGGGGCATACAAGTGTGTACCAAATCCATATCCCATAAACCTGAAACTAAAAATAAGTTCTTTAATTTTTTTTTAATACAAAAAACAGGACACATCATGATTCTTTCCATATTACATTTTTATGTTACAGCCTCCAGTGTTTTTCATTTTATAAAAAAAAAAACCCCAAACCTGTATAAAAACATCTAATGAATTTTTGTGCAACTTACCTGTTACCCTTTTACGGATATGTGTTAACCGTTTTAGGCACTGGCTTTATCTCAATATCTGGAATCAAATCAAGAACAATTCAACCTCAAAGACAAAAAAGTTTTGGAAATTGGCGCTGGAACAGGTTTGGTTTCCATTGTGGCCTGTATCTTAGGTTAGTAAATTCGTATTTTCTTTTAGGTTGCTTGTGAAAGATGATCTAGATCTGCCACTGTCACTTTAAGGCAATGAAGCAACAGTTGAAGTAAACTTTGTTTGTCACTGTTTTTTAAAAAATTATAATTATNAACCTCAAAGACAAAAAAGTTTTGGAAATTGGCGCTGGAACAGGCTTGGTTTCCATTGTGGCCTGTATCTTAGGTTAGTAAATTTGTATTTTCTTTTAGATTGCTTGTGAAAGATGATCTAGATCTGCCACTGTCGCTTTAAGGCAATGAAGCAACAGTTGAAGTAAACTTTGTCACTGTTTTTTAAAAAATTATAATTACTGTAAAATACTGTTTTATTAATAAAGCAACTACCCTAGTTATTGGTGAGGGGGAAGCTGGGGAAATTATGTAAAGGGTTTTTTATATATATATATTTATATATATGTTCCACTACATACCTATGAATTGAAACAAAATCATGTTTTCTTTAGGAGCTTACGTTACAGCTACTGATTTGCCTGAAGTTCTTGAAAATCTCTCATATAATATTTCAAGAAATACGCAAAACATGAATATGCACAAACCTGAAGTGAGAAAACTGGTATGGGGAGAAGGCCTCACTGAAGACTTCCCTGTATCAACTTACCATTATGATTTCATACTGGCAACTGACGTTGTATACCACCATGCAGCTTTGGACCCCCTGCTAGCAACAATGGCGTATTTTTGTAAGCCAGGAACAATATTACTATGGGCAAATAAATTCAGATTCAGTACAGACTATGAATTTCTGGAAAAGCTTTGCAATATATTTAACACAACCATTCTAGCAGAATTTCCAGAATCAAATGTCAAGCTGCTTAAAGCCACAGTAAGAGAGAATCAAAGAGAAAACTATCACTAATTTTGATTTAACGTCAGCACCTTACAGTTTGGAATGTTTTGCAGCATTATTGTGCACCTTCTGTGCATTTATGTTTGTACAGTTCCAGTTGTATCTGAGTTTTGCATTACAACTTATGAAAAACCTGGCAAGACAAATGATACAGCAATTTGTCTCTGGTTGATACATATGACCTGTTCAAACAGACCAATTTCACTTCACTGAAGGAACAATGTTAGTAGCAATAGTTAGTAAAAAGGTTTTAACAGAAAGCATTGATCTTCCAGGCTGCACTGGACTTCTGTTGTTTGTAAGGTGTTTTCTTTCAGCAAGTTTCACTTACGTACTCTTTCAGAAACAAGTACAATTTTTAGCTTCATTATTTGTTTTTATTAATTATAAAATAATCTTTTAAAGTATCAGAGTGCACATGGTGTTTTTTGATCTTCAGTGTTGCATGTTTATTCTGCTGTGTTTTACACTTTTAACATTATTAAACATATATGTATAGCTTTACATTACCTGATCAAGATTTAACTGTCTGGCACTTTTATACATGTATCAGCCTGTCCTGAATACTCAACTTCACGTGGATTTTTGAGTTTGCCTGAAATCACTCCAAAATGAAGATTTACAAGAGCACCTGTGCATCAGCAATTCCAAGTTACATATTGTAACAGTTTGAGAGGTTGAATTTTTCTTAAAAAAAATTAAATGTAAACTCTTGCAAACAATACAGGTAATGATGTCCCATTACTTTAGTCTAATAAATAAGATTTTAGCTACTCTTGAAGTAGCTTTAAGGCCTTCATACAATTGAAATTAAGATCAAACAAGTTAAAATTCAGTTTACTGTAAAAAATACAGAGCTTTTACAGGTTTGCAGTTCAAAGTAACAGTTAAGAACCTAACATGCATGCTAATAAGCCTTTCCAGCCTAATTCCAAATCCTTGGTGTTGGCAGTTCTGGCACATCCATTGCCAGCAATGGGATGCACAATAAGGAAACTCCCTGATGACAGGAGTTAGGTTAACAGGTATTAAGCTGTACCCGGGTGCCTTTACTGATAAATACACACAATTTAATAATCAGCATTCAGTAATGAAAACATGCGTTCCAATAAAAAGTCAAACTTATCTTTTCCTACCCTGCCCCATATAAAATCACTTTAAGTTTACAATTGTTGGTTTTCTAGAATACACAATAATCGGGTGGATACATGACAGGAAGCCAATTTTCAGTAAAAGTTGCACAATGAGTCCATCCAAGCAACTTCATTAGCTGAAGAAAAAAAGCAAACATTAAAAAAAAAAATTAGAAGCTCTAGGGTTTTATTCTTTTAAAAATCTGAATCCTTCCAACAAACATTACATTGAAATCAACATCTTACTAAAGATGTCTACTATCAGAAAGATAAGAGATTGGAGAACTGGCAATCTCTGAAATACCTAGTCCTGAAAGGGGAAAAAGAAAACCATTCTACATGGTCTAGACTTTCAATCCGACGCATAAAAATTTGGTCCTAGGAATTACAGTAATTCCCATTAATTTTCCACCTATATTCTACTAGCAATATTTGTGATTAATAATAGTAACAATAACAGCGGTTAAACAGCAACACCATGTGGTTTTAAATATGCAGAAGATCTTTGGCTAAGTTGTCTCTACTTCCTTTATGACCCACAGTAAGTTCCAGAAAGTAAGTCTGCTAAAAATAGCAGTTACTTACAAACTAGCTATTCCAGAAGAAGAAAGAAGAAATCACTACTAAAAATGGAGGCCAAGCCACAAAAGCCTGGATAAAGTTAAAATGTTAAGTTTAGCAAGTTCCACAATGTAAAAGGTATCAACAATTCAAAAGGACTTATATCTTACTTTTAAAAGCTTTTTAAAACATAGCCCATCACTTTACCAAATACACCTTACCTGAATGCAGTTCTTCAAGTTGTCCTTCGTTGGCTTCTCTTCTGCAAGTTTTGTGGCAAACTTGAGACCTCTCCCATACATTTTATTTACCAATGCGTGTTTATAGGCAAAAGTCAAAACCTACAATGTGAAAACAAAACCAAATTAGATCTTTTAATATTTTAATCTTACGAGGCTTAACAAATAATAGCAGATTCTGTTCAGGTAGCAGAAGCGATTTAAACAAAAGAAAACATTTACACAAGATAGCTTGCATTTTTCTTTGGAGTAAAACAGATGATTCACAGTAGTAGTTATAAACATGAACTTCCTAGAGACTATTTCTGACTTCATGAACATATCTGACTTCAGAACATCTTACGTAACAGATGTCACTATTCTGATTTTTTATTCATCACATTTCTAGCTTCTTTGGATTTTCATTCTCTAGAGGCAACTGCATGGTATAGAAAAAAAATAAATCAAGAACTAGGCAGGTATCTCTTTGACCCACAGAAACAAAGACCCAGTCGAGAGTTTTGATTCCTAGGAAGTCACAAACTTACTGCAGAAACAAGTATGAACATACATAGTGAATGATAAACACACACACACAGAGAAATGCACATAATTATGAACAAGCAATGAAGACAGGTAAGCATGAAGACAAGCCTCAGGTTTTGGGTCAGCTCTTCAATATTGGTAATTTATTAAGAAGAGATTATAAAAAAGCTTCCTCTTAATAATACTAATTCTAAAAAGACAGCTTACAATACTTGTCAATGCTATAACTAAAATGCACAAATGGATGTGTCTACTTAAGAGCTAATGTAAAATAAATCAGGTTCTTAACACCCAAACACTGACAGTGTTCAGGGTTTTGCGAGATCAGTCATACCACTTCACCAGTTACAGCACTAAGAATTAGTGCAAGACATTGTTTCATGTATTCCCCTTGGAACACTCATAGTAAATAGCTTTTAAATTTTTTTTTACTGAAGCAGCAAGGCAGACATAGCAGCAAAGTTAGGGAATATGGTGGTATTTCTGTTATTGGCAAAGCTGGTGAAATCTTGTATTAAGAGTTTGTTATTCATTTCCCCTCACTTATTGCAATATTTTTCCTTTCCGTTGACTCCTCCAACAAAAGCTACATTTTCTCTATGTCCACTTAAAATATCCCATTAAGGAAAGCTAACAAAAACACTTTAAAGACATTCAGAAATAAATATTTTGCATTACAGCAAAAAAAAAAAAAAATTACTATTTTTTAAGAATATAAACATTAAGGAATCCAAGATCCCAATCCTGCAAGGACTGAAGAACCTGCCTGATTTTAGCTGCCTGAAACTTCCATTGAATGTTAACTGCACGCACAAGTCTTTGCAGGATCAATACTTAAGACTGAGCTAAAANAAAAAAAAGAATAAGCTTAATTATCAAGCAAATAAAGGTGTAAGTGGGAAGCTCTAAAGTATACGCCAAGCACTCAGAGTTGCTCATTCTTCTGTCTTCAAGTACTTATTTTGTTGTGTTGAAGTATTCACTTAAGCTGTTGTAGCTCAAAACACACACATATATGCAACAATGAGCATACAGCACCATTCACATATAGATTTTCCAAATATTGCTATTGGAAAAACACTTTGCATGCTGCATTCTCAATCCAATTATTTTGGATATTTTCTTAAAGCAAAACACATTAGCAAACACTTCTGAATAACTGCTCAGTGGATCCATTAGCAGACTTAGTTGGTTAAACTAAACTAAAAAAAAAAAAAAAACCCTTCTGTAAAAGATGATAGAACCACAAAACAAAAACAAAACAAAACAAAAGTCAAATGAAAAATGCATTGGAGCTCTCAGCAAATATAACATATCGGAGGCTAACCAGAATATAATGTCACTGCTCTATTAAGAAAGCTCTTACCTGACCCTGTAAGTTTTGAATGGTTATTGAACATCAGTGATAAAGGCAGGAGGAAAGCCACTTGACAGCATTTCTTTCGTAACAGGGCTTCCTAGAGTTTTTGTGGCAAGAAAACAAAGCATTTTACGAAACACCCTTGCTCTGGCCAAATAAAAGTTTGGGTATTTCTAAATGAGAAAAAAGTTCTCTGCTGGACCAAGAGGTTGAAAACCATGCTCCAAGAGCTCTTGATAAAAGACAATAATTTCTGTCTTAGTGCTTGGAAAAAAACCCTGATCAACTGTATACAAGTATAACTACTAAAAGTTCATTAACACTTCAGAAGTTAAGAATAATGCATGAGATGCTTTAAAATCAGAATAGGTTTACAAGCAAAACACGTTAGGTAAGAAATAATACTTCATAACTTGTACACATATTGGTCAAATTAAGCCTTATAATTAAAATACTGCAAGCTTTACAATATCGCAGAAGTGAAGATTATGATTCCTTGATATGTGTAAACCAAATGTAAACTGGAGTGCTATTAAGATGTAACAGAGAAAACAGCTGCTATCTGAATGTATAAGAACAGCAAATAAACCCATTTGTAGTATGGGTTTGTAGTAGCAGCAACACTAAACTACCTAATAGAACTTTTCTAGTATCCTAATACTGACACCTATAAAAAGCAAAACGGACTTGTATAATGTTACTTCATTATTTAAACAGTTGATTAAAATGTATCTACATTTACAAATAATTAAAATACTAGATTAAGCGATACAACCTATAGATAGCATACTCCAACCACTTGTAGGAGCACTGAAGTTGTAATGTTTATAATTACCAGCAAACGAATGTTTTCAGGTTCCTGTACACCTATGGTAATAAACTAAGGTTTCTTAGCTACATTTGTTGACTCCTCTCTGCTCTCTCAACTGGCCTTTTACAAATAAAAGCAATATTCATATAAAAAAATTGACTCATGGTATTTTCAAGAGAGGGAGGGGAGTTGAGTGAATCAAGTATCCAGGCAACAAGTTCTTGGCAGTGACTGAATCCGATCAGCTGGAAGAGACAGCTGCATCTGACAGTGCAGACAGTAATATGAAAAACAACCTAGGTTAAAGATGTTTAAAAGCCAGGATGGAAAGGTCTGGGCCTTTTATTTGTTTTTAAACGTGACTTTTTGCTTATGCCCAACAGCTACTTTAAAGGTTGAGGGGCATTAAATTCTACAAATGAGTCACTCCGAGTAACAAACAGGCAACATCCTACTACTCTCCCTAAAGCAGTTTTGTTTAAAACTGGGGATTTTGGCCTACAAATTTTAAAGCTATGTTGTAGGTAAAANTTTAAAGCTATGTTCTAGGTAAAAGAAAAATTGCACAACTTATATTCCATTACTAAAAATCCTAAAGGACTAAAATGTTTTTGTGTACACTGGGGACATAAATATTTTCTTTCACATTTCACTTAAAATAAACCTTCAGAGACAAGTGATCTAACAAGAATAGCAGAAAGTGCGAACAAATGCTCTTACTATCCAAAGTCAGCACCAGCTTCCCTACATACTTGCTATAATACAGGGATAAGCACAATACTTCAATGGAAAACAGGCAGTTCAAAGGAACTCAACAACGCCCTGTGGCAACACAGGTGCTACACCTGCACAGGAGAGGTGAAACAAGGGATACTACTTGGTTTACTGGAGGGTGAGCAGAAACACACAGAGAAGTAATGATGTTCCCAATTCATCTTTACAAACAATGTAAAAGAAAACATGGTCTCTCTTTGTTTTCAAAAATTTACTTAGCCTTATAATTACTGACATCTGGTTGAACTTTGACTTATGGGAAGCTTAGAAGTAAAAACACTTAGAGCGATGTTTCCATCTAAAGCCATATATATATATATATACTCGAATGATAAGGGCAGTAGTCAAAGGCCCTGTTTCCATCCTTTCTCACCCAGTTGTTCCATCTTTCAAATGCCAATGCCACAAAGCCATATCCACACACAGGAATCGCTCCAGATTTTCATTTCCAATGCAGCGCTTTAGAGTAAGCTGGCTGCCTCTTGAGGACTCTCATTTGAAGGACATTCACACAAGGTCTACCCCTGATCCTACATCACTACTCCACTTTACCCTTCCTCCTTCCAAACGTCTTGTATTCCCCAAAAGGCAAATGAGTCATGCAAGGTAAGGTGACAGAGCCAAGTCACAAGACTTCACTTTATCAGTCTGGTCTAAGTCAGCCCAGAGTAGCATCACAGAAAGGCCATCAATGCCGTAATTACTTGATTTCTACCAAGGTGAATTTTTCCAAGCACAAGTCATCTGGACTGAAGAACATAATCAACGCTTTTGCCATTACCCTAGCAGAAATACTTGTTTCTTTGACAGCACCTCTTTTGAAGCCTTAAACATTACTTTACAAAATTAAGTCCTCAACATTGTTCCTAAACTCCCCATCTCAAAAGAAGCATGCCACATGAACAGTACAGTTCTCATTAAATGGTAAAAACTCCACATTTTCCTCTAATGGTCTGCAAAATAATATTATTTGCACTAAGCTATTCAATCTGTTTTTAAAATAACAAAATATTCCAGAAGTACAACAGCATATTGCATGCAACACCGAGGGTGGAGATTTATACAACTTTTTCTTCCAAATAGACAGAGGAAGCTGCAAAGGAAGAAGACCAAAGGCCACTGCAGATATTTAAAACATTCTACTGGTCCATCTCTAGGGCAGAAGACACTTATTTTTATTCATACAGGAAGCTGAGAGAGTTTTACGCGCAACCCCGTGTACAAAACTTGTCAGCTGTTACAAATAAAAATGAATGAATACTGGTCAGGCAGCTTGAACTTAAGATGCAGTTTAGCAGAAGTGGGTTGAATGAAGGTACTGTGGAGTATTAAGTTAATTTTTGAAGAAATGTTACAGCCCATGACAAATGTGTACAGCTATTCTCACAGTTTACAACAAAGACAGTAGAAATATAATTGTACATTTTTTTAATGCTTTTTTGTGTCAGGCCGTATCATAACTATGTAATCTTAGTCATTAATAGTGACCATTAAAAAAGCCAAATAAAGTATAATTGGATCCTCATCATGTTTATGATTTCAAATGACCAAATAACATTCAGTCACTGGCTGTAAACTGTAGTGCTACCAACTGAAACAGCTGGTCTGAACAGTGTGATTGCTAACTACAGCCAGTTCCTAAGAAAACTACTAGATGGAGATGACACCTGTAAGTAAAGGAAATGAAAGAATATGAACAGCAGCAAGCATGAAACTTCTAGGAAGCAATAAAGGAAAAACAAAAAAGTTTTTTCTCAGTTGAAAATAACTCCCTTCACCCTAGCCCGAGTCCTCTTCTCCAAATCTGTTATCAAGAAAAATCATTAAAGTGCTCTACTATCTCCTTTCAAAGCGAAATTCCCAATCTCATCAAGGTCCAAGACACATTATTCTCATTCCTCATCCCTTTCAAAGAATTTCCAGAAAAAGAAAACCTCAAAAGTATAAATGCGAACAATTAAATGTCTCGCTTCCAAGAATCATATGAAAGCTTTAATTAGCAGCAGGTATTTCTTTCTCTTCAAAACTTTTTTTTTTTTAACCTTATCTATAGGTACTGCTGGGATTAGAATTACTGGACAGTACTACGGGAGAGATGACAGGACACACCCATCGTGTGATCTTTAGAATATTAAATTGATAGCTAGCAAAACTAACACTACATCATTGCTGACCAACATATATTCTCCTAGATCACAGAAAGCATGAAGAAAACCACCACAGAAACTACTGAGCTACATAAATTACTGGCCAAGCAGTCACTGAAGCACAAAATGGTTGAAGGTGGAAGGGAGCTCTAGTCTAGTCCAAGCTCCCTGCTCAAAGCAGGGACACCTATAACCGGTTGCCCTGGATCATGTCTGATTAAGTTTTGACCACCTCCAAGGACTGAGACTTCACCACCTCTCCAGGCAACCTACTGTAGTGTTTGATCACCCTCACAGTAAAAAAACTTAAACAACCACCCCACCACCACCAAAGAAACCCAACAGAAAAACAAAACGCCAACTTTTTCTTAAGTAGAAGTTCCTGTGTTTTACTTTGTGCCCACTGCATCTTGCCAGGTCACTGGGAACCACTAGGAAGAGCCTGGCTCCATCTTCTTTACTCCCCCCATCATGTATCTATACACATAGACAAAAACTCCTCAAACTTTCTCTTCTCCAGGGTGAATAGTCTCAGCCTCTCCACATACAACACATGCTCCAGTCCCTTAAATCATCTTTGTGGCCCTCCTAATACTACCTATACTAGTAATCATAATTGTACTGATACAGGGCAATTCGTCCAGCAGCAAGAGAACACAGAAGATAAACTGCACGCGGGCCGGGCAGGGTTGAGTAAGTGAGGCTATGTATGGGTACAGGACGGAAAGGCTGCAGAAAAGCACAGGACAAAGAAGTACCCCAGGGGTCATGAGGACGTAGTATAACAGGCTCGTTTTCCCCCGTTTCAGAAGTCACACGTTTAAAATACCCAGAGCACTCTTGAACGTTTCTGGGCTAAAAGTATCTCCTCGATGTACTGGTTTTGGCTGGGATAAAGTTCATTTTCTTCACAGTAGCTCCTATAGGCTATGTTTTGGATTTGTGATGAAAACAGTGTTGATAACACAGGGATGTTTTAGCTGTTGCTGAGCAGTGCTTGCACAGCATCAAGGCCTTTTCTGCTCCTCACACTGCCCCGCCAGCGAGCAGGCTGGGGGTGCACAAGGAGTTGGGAAGAGACACAGCTGGGACAGCTGACCCCAACTGACCAAAGGGATATTCCGTACCATAAGACATCATGCTCAGCATATAAAGCTGGGAGAAGAAGATGGGGTGAACGTTCAGAGTTAAGGCATTTGTCTTTCCAAGTAACCCATACGCATGATGGAGCCCTGCTTTCCTGGAGATGGCTGAACACCTGCCTGCCGATTGGAAGTAATGAATGGATTCCTTGTTTTGCTTTGCTTGTGCACGCAGCTTTTGCTTTATGTATTGAATTGTCTTTATCTCAACCCACGAGTTGTCACACTTTTACGTTTCCAATTTTCTTCCCCATCCTGTTGCAGGGGAGTGAGCTGTGTAGGGCTCATGACAGTCAATCAGTTTAAATTTCAATTTGACTAGTAAAACTAAGAGGGAAAAGCAGACGAACATACTGCATAAACAGGATGGAAGTTATTT
>RSEF01000001.1:166929538-166939539 GCA_003993805.1 Himantopus leucocephalus | reverse complement strand
TGGCCTTTCAGTACCAATTTAACCTTACAGAAGGATCAATTTTCAGAGCAAAACCTGAATATGCACTTAGACAAATCCATGGTTAAGGCAGTCAAATAGACAGGTTCAATCCCTAATCTGTGTAACTCAAATCAAAGTTACTCATTCCAGACCCAGAGCACACAGCTCAAGAGTGCCAGGAATGAATAATCTGTCCTGAAAAAAACCCCCCCACCATAACAAAGAATGATAAACTCCCAACAAGGTGTCTGTACTAGCAGTTTTTCCACTGAAATTATTCCTATCAGCTTTAAAAATCAAAAGACAGAAGTAAACCAGGGGTCGCTATACTGGAACAAAGTACTGTATTTACAAATAGCGAGAAAATCATGTGCCAGACAATATGATTAAAGCACAAAATCTGCCACCACAAGATATTATAGTCCATTAAAGATTAGAAGAGGATAGTCCGTTAAAGATTAGAAGAGGAATGTTGAAAAGATGTAGGCATACAAGAATATATACATAACAGAAGTGAGGGTAACCATCATCAACCCTCTTGTTCAGGTCTCCAGGTAAAGCACAAGTTGTTACCGGGAAGATTATTAATTGTCAAGGAAATTAAGCAATCTTTAAATTAATTTTTTAACTATCTGAAGTGCTTTGGCAATTTAACTGAATTATAAACAAATACATTGTTCATTTAATCTTCCACTAAAACACAGCCATATGCAAGAGTTAAGTGCAGCAACTAGTTAATAACTCAACTGTGAAACATACGAAGTCGTAAACTCTGTAAATGAAAAGCTACATAACTAGTCACCTAAAAATCGATACTTTTTTTTCTTCTGGAATAGCTGTCTTGAATGAAGCACAGAAAAACTTAATCTCAGGGTTAGGAACCTTGAAATCTGTGCTAATAAATACGTAAGTGTAATTAGCTCCAAGGATTTCTTCCTTTACCTCTACAGACATCACTGACAGCAAAACACAAAACTTCTCTTGTCCATAGTGTAGAAGAGGCTACAGAATGCAGGACTGAACAGAGTAGGTATGCTGCACACTTGTGCGTGTACAGCTAGAACAGTGCAGAGGTTAATCAAAAAATATTCCCTGAAAGGTACAGAAAGAAGCAATTCAATAAAGTAAGCAGCTTTTTCATGGAAATCTGGTACTGTTTTATACCCTTCCCTTAACCTCTACATTCACATGCACAGAGATGGGCTTACCACGGATTTGACGGGTTTGGCAAAACCTCTGTGGAAAAAGGTCATTAAGGAAGCACAACATATGGGGACAGCATGAAAAAGTTGAAGGAAGGAATGTATGAGGCTGTGCACACAAAGGCAGCGCATAATTCCAGGAGAAACCATCAAAAAACCCAACATGCAAAAGACAAAAAAATCTGCTCTGCTCTCTTACCTTGCTGTCAAAAAGATCAGTCCATTTTGTTGTTTCCCAGAATGTTTCCGTCAGAGCTTCTGAGCAGCTCTCATGATCCTCATCTTTGCCTTCTGCATCACTGGAAGCAGCCCCTTCTTGGGCCTGCAGATGAAGAAGTTGGTCAGCCAGTGCACTTCCTTTTCGACAAAGTGCATCCACTAAAGTAGTCTTCTGTTTTTCCATTTCACTAGAAAAAACAGCATGAAAAATATTAAGGACTTTTTGCAGATACCTCATTAAGAACAGAATCAGTGCTGTACCGAGTTTAAGTGAAAAAGTTTACAGCAGTTAGTACATACAAAATGAAAATAAGCACAAACATAATTTTTAAAGCATGGCTATTTACTACAAATTAAACTAATTGTAAGAAATTATCTAAAGACACCATGCATTAAACAAGCTCAATCATTCTTCTAAGTCTGAAACGCCTTTGCTGTATTAAGGCAAGGGCAACTCAGGATTCTAAAACTGAATAAGCCAGCATCTAGAAATACAGCTTTACAGTTCTTGGCATTATAAACAGGGAGAGACAAATCCACCACTAACATAAGCAGATACTATTCTGCTGACTTCAAAGGAATTGCACCCATTTAAAGCACCACTGAATTTGGTGTTCAGTTTCAGATGTTAGATTCAACCACATGACCTAATGGGTCAACTTACCAAGAATTGTTTAGAATGAAGGTTATGTCAGAGCTTTACTTTTATATCAGCAATTCTAGAATTATACACAAATATTTGGGATAGCTAGAACAGACAGACTAGTTTTACAACTGAAATCCAGTATTTTATCTAAAGTAAGCAACTAATATGCATCTCCCCTTTTAAGGGCCTTATCTTCAACTCTGCTGCTCTGTCTGCAACTAAAACAGCACCATGCCACACACTGTGAAATCCACCAGTTATTCTCCAGACTTAGCATGTCACCTTCAAAATACTGTCTTCCTAAGGATATATACTGATAATTCAGAAGAACAATCTAAAACTAAAGAAAAAAATAAATAGGTCTCAAAAATACTCTGAAGCACAAGTATGGTCATCATGCCTTCCATGAATGAAATCTTTTGCAGGCAGTTACTTCCTAGACTGCTATCAATTTGTCTTCAAATCTAGATCCAAAAGTTGCAGAGCATTATGAAAAGGGAGATAGCATTCAAAACACACACCTCTATATTGAGGTTCTAGTGGTCCCTCTGATCTGAGACTAAGCTTGATACAAAAACTTAATACCCCATTTTTCTGACACATTTAAATCCTGAAAGCACCCTTGTTTATTTTATTTAATATTTCTAAGTAAAAATTTCCAGGTTTCAGTGTTCCTGGGAACAAAATAATTTTGCGGTCATTTGAAATTCCCTGTGCCCCCCAAATAACACAAGTTATTCAAAAAGGTTCTAGCAATTCCATTTCTTATAAGCAGAGACAAAGTACATAGATTACAGAAATAGGATGCAAGAAAATTATTTACTGGGTAGGTACTTTTTTATAGTAGTTGCATCAGGCCTGGGATCAGTCTTCATGGCAAAATATACTGCTAATGCTGTCTGATCAATATGAGAGATTACAGTATTTGCAGCTTCAACAATTTCATCAAGTCTTTTCATCCGTTCCTAAAAGAAGAATAAAAACCAGTGTTTAGCACTATGAAATCACACTACTTGATTGTTCATTCTACTAACACTAGTCTAATTGCAAAGGTATGCAGAAATAACACTAAATAATTCAACATGTCATTTTCTCCACTTTCTCCAATTTTTTATTAAAAAAACAAATGTTAAGAAGTCCACATTATCAAGATTTCCCACATATGTAGTCTATTTCACAGAAAACAAACTGTGAAACATGAGGTGGGTAAATGCAAAATCCAGTTTACAGAAAGAAAACCACCTTTCAGGACAAATTAATAACTACTACCATTATTTAAGAGGATTAATTTCAGAAATAATTATAAAATCAGAATCAAATAAACAGAAAAATATGCACGTTACTNCGCAAGTTACTGACATATACACAAAGCTGTTTATCTTCAAGATAAACAAAAAAGCAGATGTAGGTAAACTTTTCTGTTCATGGCTCTCATTTTTCAGGACAATGACAGATGGTGGATTTAGCTGTGTCATTTCAAGGGGTTATTGTCCTCAGTTGTCTGAGCAATTCTGCTAGAAGAAATTACCAATCCAGCAGAGGAGCAGAATGGGATGTATGCTTCTCTTAGTAAACACCATTCAAGAATAATATTGTTGTAGCCTAAACCAGTAAGGAAACTTACAATGTGTTTAACTTAGCAAGGAGTAAATGATAAGCAAACACATTATAGGTAGGCATACTTTCTTTCATTCTGCTATGGGATAAAGTAAATCAGTCAGTTAGGGAAGCAACTGTCAATCTTATTAGGTATTTCTGCTTTATAGTACTGAATACAGCTACGGCAGTCAATTCAAGACCAAATGTGTATGAAGAAAAATTCAGTTATTTAGGCTGCATGGATGTATTGAGACAAACTGAGTTTAAAAAGTGTTAAATAACCTTTTCAGAATCCAGCTGATGAAGTCTTGCAACATACAATGGAAGATGATTAGGAAATGCTTCTTTCAACTCATTATACATGTCAGTGGTATCCAGCCTAGAAGAGATTAGGACATAGCATAAAAGTACAGATTCTGGATATTTTTTGGTACAGTTGCTTCAAGTTTGTGTAGTCATGACAGCAGACATACTTGGTCATCCACTGTATTTTTAGATCTCTTAAGGCTTCAGCAAATTCTTCTTTTACATCTTTTTCTTTTTCCTGTTCTCTTTCTTTCTCTTTGCTGCCATTTTTACTCTTTGATGGTGATGGTATCAGATGATAGTGAACAGTAAGGACATCCTGGAGGTGGGAAGACAGACACATACTGAGAGGGATAGAGTACACCTTTTTCTGATGCTATATAAAAGCTAAATCATAGCAAGCAACTACTCTGAGCTACGCATACACTGAGTAAGGATTCTGAGAGCAAAGGTATTAGTCATTAAGAATTCAGGAACTGCTTTAACTTTTTATTTTAAGCAGTACAAGGATGTAAATATTAAAACAGCACACTGGGTGTAAGACAAGAAAGGCTAAAACTTAGCAAGTTTGACATTTTTGTATTCATATAATTTTACATAATATTAGTTAGGAAATCAGAAGAGTGTTGGTTTTTTTTATTAAAAAAAAAAGCAAATAACGTGGTTAAAAGGCAAAGAAAAAAAATCAGTTAGAGATCCCATCCTACAAATCTGGCAATAGACAAATGAATAAAGATGACTGAATTCTAAAAAGTAATACCACAGTAGCATAAACATGAATCATGCCATAGGATACACAAGTGCATTCCTCCTGAGACAATATTTCTTCCATGTGCCTACTGAATTAGTTGATGTATCCACAGTCAACTGTTTTCCAGTTTGCTGCTACAGAATTTCCAGTTTCACCTGTATCTGTGCTAAAATTAAGTAGTCACAACAGCAAGATTTTTTTTAAACCCTATATGCCAGCATAGAAATATCACTATAGTTTGAGTTCAAGCTATACTAGTCAACAATTACCAAGAGAAAATCAGCTACAACTATTTGAAAAGAAAAATCCTAACTGATCTTAGACCATGCTCTGAAATCCTGAGATGGTTTATACATAAATTTGCAAATAAGCCAGCATTAGATTTCAGTCATTGCTTCTAAAACATCACAATTGCTGGGGGAGGCCATTTTGTTGGTTTTGGTTTTACTTTTGCAATTTTTTAAAAAGCATCTCCCCAAACAGTGAGGGCACATGTCCTGTTATTTTACATACAGGATATTTTGCAGAGAAGATCACTTAAGTTTATATCATCTAGACACCATTACTCTGTTTCAACATGGTGCAAAATATTGTGTTCTATGCTCGATTGCTGTGGCAATTCAATTATTCATACTACTTATTCCAAAATACATTTGTGGGAATATGTTTCCCATAAACCAAGTCGGTGTTGCAATAATGAAATGAAATCTTGTGCACAAGATGAAGTTATTTCAGGTTACTTAAATAGTGAGTAAAAAGATGACTGTTAAAAATTGCTATGCATAACCTTGAAATAATGGACTTCAACATTAGAATTCTGAAAGTATTCAAGAACATTGATGCAGAAGAATTTTATTTGAACTTATAGTTCAAACAAACCAGCAGGTATGGGGCTGACTAAGGTAATTAGAACGGTAGAAAGCAACAACATAGTTCATTAAAACAAATCAAACATTTTAAGATGCATAAGAAGTTAGTTCAGTACGAAAATCTGAATCAGTAGTTTATAGTGTTTTTTAAAAGACGTCCTCTATTGAGGCTAATATTTGCCCAAGAAAGAAACCTGCCTTCCTAGAAATATTCTTCTAATATTTCAGGATTTCCTTCTTGAAAGTCCTCTTTGATCTTACTTGGCAACATACATTTGGAGTTATGCATTTAAATGGCCTCTGCATTCTCAAGCCTTGCCTATATGAGAAGGCTCTACTAGGGTTTAAGTTTCAAACCAACCGTAATTAGATTAACAAAATCCCACTTAGGTGGATGAACGCTTCCATTTAAGAGACTAATTCTATGTAGCTAAACCATCAACAGTGTCATCTCCCCATTCTCTCACCCAGGTACTTTTGGTCTCATGAGATTCTGCAAGCATTACAAGCTATTACCACTGAAAGAACACAAGGAGCTTTGGATCTAGGCACCCTTCCTTTTTCGAAAGAGCTTACAGAAAAAGAGGCGCGCTCTTCTCTACAGACATCAAACTTATTTAATGGGATAAATAAAGGTTAGGTGTTTATCACATTTAACCAAACCACACTGAAGGCTTCTTTCTTTTCTCTACGGTGTCTGTAAACACTAGCATTATTTATAAAATTTGGCAAGCCCCTAGATACCAGAAGATCCCAGAATGACACTGCCACTGCCATTACAGAAACATTCATCATTAGAGATTAAGGAGAAGAAAGGCAACTCTTCACAACTCAGCACTTAAGTCTGTTTTCTTATTCAAATTTCACTCTAACTGTTCCACAACAATGGAATTGCTGCAGTAGTGTGTTGAGGGATATTAGTTGTTTAGCATAAATAAGTTTTAATTAGAATAAATTACTTAGGAATATAATATGGTGTGATTTGTGCTGTTCGCTTTACTTCGCATGAGTAGCTAGATGTGCTGAAGCTTTAGGCCACGATAGTTATCTTAACAATTTTCCCAGCAGCTGGTACAGTGCTGTGTTTAGTCTTTTAGTATGGGGAAGACGTTGATATCACACTGATGTTTTGGTAGTGTTTTTCCCAAGTCTGGGACTCTTCAGCTCCCCATGTTCTGCCAGCGAGTGAAGGTGCACAAAGAGCGTAAACCAGAAGGTAAGGAGGCTCCAACCCTCGGCTGGAACTGCAAATCAACAAGGTAAGAGCCTGCCTGGCTGGACACAGAAAAAGAATCCAGTAAGATGTTAGAAGACCCCAGACCAAAAATCACCACTGGACTGAAAGACGCGTGGACAGTGCATGGACAGCACATGAGGGGAGGGTGTAGAGATCACAAGGGTATAATGGTCCAGGGATTTCTTTGTTCAGGGTCCCTCTCTTTGGGGACACCCAGCTCAGGCTGTCCTTGCTGCTGTACCTTTCAATTAAATTAATTATTTTATAAAATCTTACACCTGAGACTGCTGCGGGAAACCTAGGGTAGAGCCTGAAGAAGGAGGCATCACACCCAAGAGTAAGTGTGTGTGTGTGTGACACCATGAATGGTGTGTGAATGTTTGGGCAGCAGCTCCTCCTTTAACAAGTGTACTGGATTTGATCCTATATATATCTCTGAAAAGATACAGAGCTATAGACAGAGAAAGGCTGTAAGCAAACACCTTATCCATTGGAAAAATGACTTTAAGGAAACTTTCAAATTAATGAGAAAGCTGCCTTTTGTTTATCCTCTAAAAAAATTAAAAAATATTAAAAACTTTGGAAGCATATAGGATATGCACTTTGGTCAGTGTACCCTGTTCACAGTTTGGTAAGTCTCAGTGAGTTCACTTTTAACTGGAACTACAAACTACATACATAAATAAGCACAATGCCCTCAAAACAGTCACCTCTTCAAAGAGCTTAATTAACAGTTAACTTAATTTTGGTTAAAGATTTAAATTTAGATTTTTGTCCAATGATTCAACATCCGGTACTTTATGTGGAAAAGACATACGAACTATTGTTATTTGTATTTTAAAGTATTCACAGCAAAACTAACCACAGGAAAAAGCTCCTCAAAGGAACAGATCCCTAGTCCTGTTTTCCATTTAATACCATGCACATCTGCATACACGCACAGTTGAATGTGCATATGTAATTTGTATCTACTTTAAGAAGCATACAATTTGTGCAACATTGTTTATTTCTACGGCAATACTCTTATTTAATTGAAAATGAATGAAGTTTCTTGGAAGTCACCAGCCAGGCTTACACAAAACTAAATCAGACATGTACTTCATCCTATTTTTGAAGGCCTTGTGATTAAACAGTGATAGTGTCTTAATGCTCAAAGGAAGTAATCCTTTTACGTTTGACTTCATAATAGTATTTTTTAGTCTTCCACTAGTAGTTACCAGTGTTTGCATAATGCATTTCTTGCTTCAAATTGGAGGAAAGAATGGCAGAGTAGGGAGAAAAATGTAGAAATTTTCTATCCCTTAGCTAGTTGTTACATATTGCTGTTCAAAAGCTGTTACGTAAAACAACAAAAAATACTTCTAACAGACCAGAAAGAGTCAATGATTTCATCGTAACCATGTTCAGGACAAGGAGACAAGGGGGAAAAAAAAATCAGATTGTAACTGCATTACAAAAGGTAGGTTGTAAAAGAAGAAAGGTACATAGAACCAACTTGTTTTTCACACGTTTGTTTAGCACGTGCCTCCCCGTTCATTAGAGACCAAGGGCCCTTCTAAGGGTACATCAGCTTCCTGAGTCACGACAGTATGGCACTCTGCTTCAGGGAGGATCAGTTCAAAGGACAAACGTCACTGAATTCTGAACTTCATACATATCACAGGTTCAGTAGTCAGGGGGAAAAAAAAAAAAAAGCCCTTTCTCTCTAAGTCCAGACTCACTGAAGACAGGAAGACATTAAGTAAAAACCCATGTCCAGGGGTTGTTTGGGGGTTTGTTGTGGGTTTGGGTATTTTTTTTTTTTTAAATAAAAGTAAGTTCCCCAGAACAGCTACTCGAGCAGAAAATTATGGATTAGGCATACGATTCTGCTGTATGTGTCCAGTAAAACGAAGACACCTGCTTATTCTGTGGAAAGATCCCATTGATATTTTTGTCCAGTTATAAAAGAATTAACTACCTTCTTTGGGAAATTAGGCTGCTATTTCCTGGCATAACCTCAAACTGCTTTCATGCAAAACAGAGAAGCTGTTGAAGTATGCTGGATGAGCAGTCAGATGGATTGAAACCTGCCAAATGGCTGGGCCCAGAGAGTGGTGATCAGCAGCACAGAGTTGGAGGCCAGTAACTAGTGGTGTTAACGTCATTAATGATCTGGATGATGGGGCAGACTGCACCCTCAGCAAGTTTGCTGATGACACCAAACTGGGAGGAGTGGCTGATCCAGCAGAGCTTTGTGCTGCCATCCAGAGGGACCTCAACAGACTGCAGAAATGGGCTGTCAGGAACCTCATGAAGTTCAACAAGGAGAACTGCAAAGTCTTGCACCCAGAGAATAAACTCATGCACCAGTACATGCTGGGGGTCACCCAGCTGGGAAGCAGTTTGGCAGCAAAGGACCTAAGGGTCCTGGTGGACTCCAGCTTGAATGTAAGCCAGCAATGTGCCCTTGCTGCAAAGAGGGCTAATGGTATCCTGGACTGCATTAGACATACTACCATCATGTCACGGGAGGTGATCCTTCTCCTTTACTCTGCACTAGTGAGGCCACATCTGGAGTACTGTGTCCATTTCTGAGCTCCCCAGTACAAGAGAGACATGAATGTGCTGGAAGTACCAGTGAAGGTCCACGAAGACTGGACTGGAGCACCTCTCCTATGAGGAAAGGCTGAGAAAGCTGGAACTGTTCAGCCTAGAGAAGCAAAGGCATTTAGAGGGTGGAGGGGGAATCTCAATCTGTGTAAATACCCGCAAGGAGGGTGGAAAGAGAAATCCAAGCACTTTTCAGTGGTGCACAGTGACAGGACAAGAGGCAATGGCCACAAAGAGAAACACAGCAGGTTCCCTCTGGACATCAGGAAAACACTTCTTCACAGTGGGGGTGACTGAACACCAGGCGCGGGTTGCCCAGAGAGGTTGTGTAGTCTCCACCCTTGGAGATACTCAAAAGCTGCCTGGCCATGGTCCTGGGAAACTAGCTCTAGGAGGCCCTGCTCAGCAGTGGGGTTAGACCAGATAAGTTCAAGAGGTCCCTTCCAGCCTCAGCCCTTGTGTGAAAATAAAAGTACTTTCAAACAACCAGAAATACCCACCCTGTATTTCTGCTAGTGTCATGCACATAGGTGCGAACTAACAAGTTCTCTCCCTCCTCAACTAAAAAAGATTTTTTTTT
>RSEF01000001.1:166906600-166921795 GCA_003993805.1 Himantopus leucocephalus | reverse complement strand
TCCTTTAGTATCACAGAGCCTTAGGAACCACAATACTGCCCATGCACTGTTTCTTCAACGGCCTTAAATGATGAATCTCAAGCCAATCTGCACATCCGAATAAAACACTAAACAGAAAATAAACTTTAATGATATTTTATTCTGAAAATGGTATTGAGTATTATCATTTAGCAATGATAGTCTAGACACTCAAGTTCAAGAACTGTAGTCCCAGCAAGGTTTATTCACACAAACACTTGCTAGTGTAATTATAGTTACAATTTCAGTCTTTTAGTATGTCATTTCTATTGATGTTGGGTTTGGTTTGGGGGTTTTTGGGTTGGTTTTTTTTTGGGGGGGGAGTGGGGTGGGGGTTTTTTTTGTTTGTTTTTCCTTTCTATTTTTTTTTCCCCATACTGATTTATAATGAAAAGGCATAGAAAAAAATAAATAACGGTTATAGGCGTTTCTGTGAGACTGAATTCCTCTTTAAAAAAACCCAAAAGATGAACATCTCATGTATAAAGACACTTCTGGTCTTTCTAAATACAGCAAGAAAATAAACACTCTGGAAAACTTACCATGTTTAGCTGAGGAGTAGCACAAAGTACACCATGGAAAGATATTGTGTAATTAATGCTGACATCACTAAGGCTTGCCCACCACCGAGCAACACAAAATTCAATCGTTTTTCCAGCCTGGGTAACAAAAGCACAAAGTTAGACTCAAGCTACCATCTTCCCCTTCTATTCACCCCAGCTTCCCTCATCCCAAGCGAAAAAAATTGAAGTATAGCTCAAAAAAGACCCTATTATGACCAGTTTACTCCAGTTGTATGGGTTTGTACAGTACCAAATAACACATTACACTTGGTCCATAAAACACAAGACAGCTCCAGCAAAACAGGATGACTGATGACCACATGAAAACAAAGAGTGCCAGGGGTATACCCTGCTGAGAAAGGTACAGCTTTTAAATGTTACTTCTTCCTTTCCTATCCTTCAAACTAGGCAGACAGGTTAGTTCATAGATGAGTGTAATATGCATGCCATAGAAAATGTGTATCAGAAAAAGAGACCCCACTCTCTGCCTAAGTAAGAACACATGAAGCTTGGGAGCTTTGGGTGGGGTTTTTTTTGTTGCTGTTTGGTTGGGGTTTTGTTGTTGTTTTTTTAACTAACATGATAAAATTAACAATGTGTCAGTGGGACAAATTTAGCTTAGGGTTCCCCCACCTGACATTTTCACAGATGTTAAGGGACTAAATAGCACAGAAATCAAAACTACTCTTTGGCTTTAGAGTTACACAACTAAATTAAACAAGGCAGGGGACAAACTTGAGAAGACGACTCTATCATCCACACCCCTGAACTGTTAGCTCACTCCCTGGTTCTGTTTTGGACTCCTGAGGTAGCACTACTCAAACTAAGCCTGCTGCATCTAAGCAGTGTGAATGTCAACCAGCCGGTTATCACCTGGCTTCAACATCAAGGAGATGTCCCAGATTACCACATTAAGCACTAAAGGCAAAATATGCTGAACTGCATCTATCCAACAAGTCATAGTCCCTATTTGAAAGGGAAACAAACTGGTTTGTATAAACAACTACGAACAAACTGAAGAGATTAACATGTATTATAAGGGTATTACCAAATAATTGAGAAACACTAGCAAGCTACTAAGAGCTTGCTAGTGAAAACTGAAAACTAGACTCATCCACCACTGTAACAAACGTATGATTCCTTGGGTTTGGAGTTCGTCTTTGGAAAAAACATCTAGAATGAATTATGTTATACTGCACTGATACATTACTTTCTTCCCCCATACTACCCTAAGGCAACTTACTATGACAGGAAATGCTTCAGTCACTGATCCTTTTTCTGGTAAGGATGAAAATTTGTAGAACTCATGACTTCTATATGCTTTTTGTTTCACTAGCTGAACAGCATGAAGCACGAACTTGGCAGTCACATCAGCTGAACATGAACACACTGTCACTTCTAGATTAAAGAAAGAAATTAAATTTAGTTTCAAGAGCCAAGAATTTTAGAAGGAAAGCAGAGATTGACCAGAACAACACTAGTTTCACAAGTAATTTGTAATTTAAGAAGTTATTCAGTACCCCAAGTGGTTCCATATGTGAATAATGTTTATATATCAGTTATTTACAAAGACCCTTTCAAATTAAGGAAAACTAGCTAAGTTCAGAGATCAGTTAAGAGAAACTTGACTCAGCTAACTGGTGAAAATTAATCAGATAGTACAGATGTATAATCTGTACAGGAGAGACTGCTGGTGAATTCCAAATAGAGCGTCTTACCACTAACTTCAGTCTAAATGAAAGGTTCTTGAAGGGATTGTTATTTAGTAACCTCACACAGGAAGATGAGAAAAAAAAATGTTGCGAAAAAAATTCTTGCAGAATTACGAGCTACTTGCCCGTTATGAAAATCACATTTTCTTCACTTAAGACACCTTTCAACACTACGTCCCTACACCTTAAAAACCAGGAAAACTTCAGACAGTATACTTTTCCATAAACATGGGGTATTCCTCCAGTTATGGACAATCACTTTGGATTGTATTTGCTCATTTCTAGAAGACTAAGTAAGAATCAGGATTCTGCTATACCAGAAACAATGAGATAACTCAAAAATCACTCCTCTAAGAGCTTAAAATCAAATTAATATTTTACATATTCATGGGTCATATCCTCCAGTTCTTACTCAGGCAGAACTCAAAATGATTTCAAAACAACCTTGTCGAGTCTGACAGATGCGATTTTTTTATTTAACTGAGGTGGTCATTTTCCTTACCAGCCCACGTAGCTCCCTGTGGAACATCAATGAAGTGCCTTCGGATTTGACCAGGTTTAAAATGAACATCTGTATATGTCAGGTCATAGCTTGATGATTCATCTACTCTGTATGTCAAAAAAGAAAACACAAACAGTAATCAAACAAGCTGTGAAACCCTCTTTTTTTAATTAAAAGTATTTTTAAATGCAAAAATACTATAAAAAAGTCTACAATGAGGATATTTAGCCCTCAGCACCAATTATTTTAATTTGTACTAGTACAGAATCTGACAGCACAATGTATTTAAAGATTTAAAACATCAGCTCCACAACATTATGTAGACACCATCCCCTCCTCCCCTGTGCTTAAACATAAGTATCAAAGAATCCTAGTTTTCAGTGGATCTGCTTTTCCCGGCTGAGTGACTTTCCACTAAGGTGAGCTAAGGTACGCAAGAAGTAATATTTCTACAAATGAGTTAGAGAAAAGTTACTTTTTTTTTTTTCCTCAGGCCAGATTGCCCACTGAATAGGTTTAATAAGATACTCTCCTTCCTTATAAACATCACTGAACTCATATGTTTAAACCAATGATGGGCACAATACTAATTCTCTAAAGTCACTGTATTAAGGTCATGATGGAAGCTTATCACAATGTTCACCTGCCAAATAATGTCCCCTGCCTTTATGTACTCTAGTCCACCAGTTAGAAATGAAAAAACAAACTCCGGCTGACCTATACCTATGAGTATATTGATTGATACTTTGGTCAACAAGCCAGAAGTCATCTGTATTCTGATGGACCAGAAAGCTGTAGCCGCTGTGGCTAAGCCACCAGAACACACTGCCTTCTGGCTGCCAGAACCAAAACTACAAAAAAATCCACCACTGTATAAATCTGCTGCGAGAATATTTTCAGATCTCTGCTCCCTCTTCAATGTTAGTAGTAAGTTCAAGAAATCCCAGAGAAAGAAGGTGGTGAAATAAATGACAACAAGTAAAGTAGGTACAGAAAACTAAACTAAACTTAAAAAATGCAGATAAAGCCTGGGTTTACTGACCTTGTTGGTATAACAACAGTTATCGGAACTCTGAACAGAGGGCCTGCATTTGGCATTGCTATATCATATCCACACACCTAACAAAATAAAATAAAGCCACTTAAAATCTTTGGCCAAAATGAAATTATAGATGACAACAGTAAACTTAAACTAGTTGCAGAGCATTTTGAATCTTTGTAGTTATCACTGAGAAAAAAAGGTCTTCATTTGACCACTGTCACCCTAGAAACAGTAAAGCAGCAACATTCACCAAGAAAACAAAAAAATTAGTTTTCACACTTATACGCATTTCAGTCTCTCCCCAGAAGTTTTCAGGCTTTCAACCCACATTTGATAGTCCCTATATGAAAAGCTCGACTTAGTTTCAACTCAGAATTTGTCCCAAACAGCCTTACTGTGGCATTTCAGCTATTTTTGGTTTTGTATTTAAAAATATTTTAATCCATGTTTTCCAGGATTATGTTTGAGAAAATACAGTTTGATCTACCATGTCTTTCATGGCCAAGCTTTAAATATTGTCTCTGAAAATTTGTTCCATCATCACTTCGCTAAAATGTTCTCAGTGGTATCATAGAAAACTTGCAACTCTAAGCATCTTAAGCAAGTCACTTCTAAAAAGCAAGCTGGTATTTTCATTATGATCAACTAAATGCAATGGAAACATTTCAACATTAATATAATGTTTGGGATGAGGATGGAGAAGGCTGAAAAATATTTTTGCTGGTGGGTTTCTTTTGCAGGAGTGAAAGAGAATGGTTGGGAGAGAAAAAGAAACATTTAATGGCTTTCGTATTAAATTTGTTCAAATTTGAACGTAGCTGCTCAAAGTCAGCAAAATGTTTCTGCTGTACACAGCCAATACCACACATTTTTCGCCTTCACCTTCCAAAATGGGACAGGGTAGAGGTGAGGAAACAAGAAAATAGGTTGTATCACGGTACCCAAGCAACTCTTCAAGGTAAAGCAAAATCTTGGGTTCATATAAGACTTCATGGCAACACTACAAAAACTAGCCCAGTCCTTAAGCCACCACTGAGAGAGAAAATTATCTAAGATGTCATAAAAACACAACTCTTTATCCTTAATAATAATACAGGACTGAGTCATACAGTTGAAGATGAAAATATATCCAGAGGAAAAAACCTTAATGAATGGTAACTTATTTGGTTTATATGTTCTATATGCTTTTATTTTTTAAACACAGATAATCAAAGTTCCACTGGCATGTTCTATACAACACTGTATAGCATAACTATTGCTGAACCCTGGACAGCTTTTATTTCCTTAAAAATTACTTCTATAAAAAGTTGATAGAGACTACAAGATCACACAATCTTGCTTAGAACACCAATACTTCAATACCTCTGTATAATGTAGTCCTTCTCTCAGGCCACGTGGATCCACACGAACATTTATGTGTCGACACTGGTTCATAAGCTCTAAATGACTAGGACACTGGACCCATGATGCATTTGAAGTTAAAGCTAAATGAAGCTGGAGAGATATTCTTTCAGTGTTTTCTGTCAAGAAACAAATTTAAAAAACAGTTCAATAACACAAATATATACTCATATTCTACTATAAGACTGTATTTGCCATTAAAACGTTCACATCAATAAAATGTAATAGGAACCAATTCCTTAGGACCCCTGGATGTCAGATTCTCCATAAAGGACAGTGTTCTATATTATTTCATTTAACTTGAGGAAAAATAGAATAGCAGTACAGTAAAATAAAGGTTGTACCCAACTTTGAAATCCTACAGACTGAGTAGATCAGCCTCCCTTAACCTCTTACTGCAGTTTCTCAAACTCAGTCCTGTTGAAGACAACAGACATTGCACAGAAATAACAATTGGACACGCACTAGGGAAACAACATCATGCTACAATACAGTCATCTGTTACAAATGTCTACCTGTTTTCAGGTTGTTTGCTTCCTGCAGAAAAGTCTATCGCACAACTATTTTATTTCTCCACGTCATGCAGTAAATTTTAAAAGCACCGACTGCAAAGTAACTTGTCAAACAACTAAGTTTCTCTGAGTCAGTAACCTGTCCTGACTCACACCCTTTCTTCCTCTAAATAAATTCACCCCTTTGTCACATGCCAACCTTCTTGGGGATCACTGGTTTTAAGAAAGGAGTATTAGTAACAAGCTCTCACATGGATCATTGTTCGAACATAATGTAATACAGTCTCTCAGTGAGTTCCACTTTGTATTTAGTAAAGTAAAGCAGGGCAGAACGGTTTATGGAGAAGAGATGTCAAACCTTATTTTGATTTGCACAAGTTACTTTTACCCTGTTAGTAACTAACTAAAACCTGTACCAATTCCTGTTTTGCCTTCAGATGTATTTATGTTTATCCACTATTACATACTGAATGCAAGTCTAGTTTGTTAAACTAAGGTTTTTCTCAGGTTGTAGAAACTCAGATAAAGTCCAAATCTAGAATTTATAGTCTTTAAATAACTGAGAAACTGATTTCTGGGTAAGTTCTTTCATCTTTAGAACAGTAATCATTCTTTGTCAAGAGTTATCTGCAACAAAACCCTTGAAGTTCTACAATTTCATGAAACACTAGCGATATTTGATAATTTTTCCATATTATTCCCTGGCCCCATAACTTTGCTTTAAGTTTCTTCAGAACAAAGAAAAATCTCTTTTTTCAGTGAGAGGAAGCATGAAGCAACAAGCGTGGAAGTACTGCAGTTGTAAGTCTGAGGTTAGAATGGAAAAGTTGTTTAGCTGCATGCCTTCATTCAACATGAAATTTAGAGTTGCACTTACTCCTTTTACGGGTACAGATTCCTACCACTCCTCATTATCACAGCTTTTTTGTTTGAAGATTACCCTTTATTCCCATTCCCCCCAACCCCACATACAAAAGCTCTTTCTACCTGTATTCTCAGGAAAGACAGGTTCTATGCCAACCCCATGATCGGAAGGTGCAGCTATCTGGGCAGGATCTCTGAGGTAGATTCCACGGTTGCTGCCGACAGTAACCGTAAAGCCTATGTTACTTGTGAATGATGAATTCTGAATGAGGTAGTCATAGGCTTTATCAACCTGTTAGAAAGAACACATTCTAAATAAACAAATTTCAACTTAATAGTAATTCACGCATATTATCTTCAATATGAAGTGTTCAGCAAGCCCAGCAACAAAAAGTGAAGTAACTCACATGCTACCTGAGCCACACATTGCACCTTACATGATACTCAGTATAGAAATCAGACATTTTCAGTCTGCAACAGCCACACAGAGCACAGAAAGTCAAGAACTTAAAAAAAAAAAAGACAAATCTCCTTTGCTATGAATCCATCAAAAGATGCATAACAAAAGTTTTCAGAGATGACTTCAAAGGCCCAGACCTACTATACTAATTTAGATGCCCTTCTCAAATGTGGAGCAACATTAGTTAAATATTTAAACCTTTTATACAATACAAGAAGTTGTGCAATTTGAAAGAGACAAGCAATATGGGATGTCCGTATAGTTTCATAACGATAAGAAATAAGAGAATCAGGTCATGAAATCCAGCCCTGGGTTTAAGTAAATGAGCTGTCACAGTAAACTCAGATGACAAGTTCACCTTTTTGTTTCAAAAAGACACCCTTCTGTCTCTCATTTTATTCTACTAACTCCAAAAATCTTAACATTTTCTTCTACTTCACAGTGAGCTACCTTCACCAGCAGAGATCAGGGCACTCTCCTTTGAGACAAGTGCACGTGAAACAGCCTCAGTCTCCCAGGTAAGAGTTTTAACCACATGTTTTAATGTATGCTTTAATCACAGACTACTAAATCATAAGATACAACTGGTGCATTTCATTTTTCTGTGGCAATGTTTTTTATTCAATATGGCTACCACCATTGTTGCCTTCTGCATGAAGCTCAGTGTTACAGATGTGCTTAGCAGATGTTACATACTAGGTTCTAGCATCTCCAGAACATCAGTTTAGGGCTAAGCATTTAATATCTAGCATCTTTAAGCATGACAGCAAAATCACAGGTCCTCTGTTTGGCAAGGATGGAAGTGACTGTAGGCAAAAACCAGCAGCAGCTCTTTAAGAACCTAGGCTTATGCATAGGGAGACTGTCATTCACCGTGCCTTCATCATACGAAGGATCACATCACAGACTTCCAAGCCACTTAGAAGTCCACAGGATACAATGAACACTCAGACTTTTCAGCGCAGGCCCAGAGCAAAGTCACCACACAACTGCAGCTGTACTGCTTATTAACCAGTGTGGGTGTCTCTGTATTTTCACTGCCCAGAACCTACAGTTCAAGCCGTTGTCTGCACAGAACAAGTTCAGCGCTCTCTGACAATAGCATAAAAACATTTTTGGATATTAGGACAGAATGTGGGCATCCAAATCCACATGTGGGTGATAAAACCCCACATCCCACTTTTACGTCCACATACCTTTTTGATCAGTCTAAGAATGTCTCTAGTTAACACATTTATTCTACAGTAACTGCATGCTGAAAACGAAAGAACCGCCATCTTCCTCCTCCCCTCCCACTACATTCCCTTCTTCTCTCTCAATCCGATCTGAGAATTGAGTAGCACGGGAGCAAACTGAGCGAGCTCATCTAGAAAGCTGCTCTTTTTTTGTGGGTTAGTTTTCCACTGGCAGTTATTTATATTATGCTGGGGTTTTTGCAAGTACCTGAATAATACCATGTCCTTGTGCAAATACTTCTATGTTGTCAGCTTTCACTGCAGTATTTTCTAAAGCTCTTCTGACAGAATGAACAGTGTAATGAATATCATTAGCTTTGAGTCCTGAAATGAAAAATGAGGGTATTATTGTATACAACAAAAAAATCTGAAAGTTACAGCATTTTTTTTTTAGAGGAAAAAGTATCTAATCTCTTTTAGACTATGCCTCTATATTAACATTGTAGCACATTACCTGACAATACTAATGCAATGCCTCCACATGCATTGGGAGAAGACATGGATGTGCCATTCATGAGTTGTGTTCCTCGCAGAGTCCAGTTTGGAACAGAAGCAATAGCACCTCCTGGGGCACTGATGCTTACTCCAAGGGCTCCGTCAGTGCTAGTGTTAAAACAGAATGGTTGAAAACCAAACAATTTTTTATGCATACTTTATCTTGAAGTTATCCATGCACTTAAAAAAAAAAATTAGCTTTAGGGAACATTCAGAAGTATATTACCCAAGAAAAAGCATGCCACTAAGTAGCAATTTAAAATGTCACATTAATCATCAGCCATGCCTGGTTTACAGTGAAAGTTTTCAAAGCTTTTACTCCTTCAATACTCTTCACCAGGTTTCAGTTTAGTCAGCAGAATATCTTCTGGGATTTGAATCAGAAAATGCATGCAAATAAACCTATTAAACACTTCAATACATAAATTAGCATTCCACTTAGCCTATTTAAGAGTTATTATTTTTAAAGAAAAACAGTAAAAGGGAGAGGAAGACTAGAAAAGATCCAAAATCCAGATCTTTAATCTTGCATGTTGCCACTTCACTACCAGGTCAAATTCTGAATTACAATACAGAACCTGAGACAAGGAGAGCAAGGGGAGAAGACTAAAAACAGAATGTCAAGAGGTGGATTAGGATCAGCTGGGCCTAAGCCACCTTTCTTTGTTGCCCAAGCATATTTAAGAAAGGAGCAAGTACCTATGGCACATTTAAAGCAGCATCTAGTTTTCAACTGTATGAGCCAGATATACTCCATCTTCCTTGCTCTGGATAGACAAAATTACACCACGTGAATAAGGACAGCACTGGGCCTGGGCTATTAAGTTCTGTGGAGAGGCTGGGTATTTTAGGGTATTTATATCCCATGCTAACATCTTCATATGTCTAAAGTCTGTCTTAAATCAGAGTGCTCTCAGTATGATACTGTAATGTAATGTTTGGATGTATTTTATGTCTACCCTATATAAACAACAGGTTCTGTATCATGACACTTCTGGCCAATCAGTGCACAGTGTATCTGCCTGAAAACCTCTACTGCTTACTCAGACAAACTGATGCACTACCCCAAAACTGCTCCAGCAAAGCTTTAGGAACTCTCCAGTCACCTGCGTGTTGCACTCTACACAAGGGGAATCCTCCTTGGGCCAGACTTGCGCCTTTCAGCTGACATACGCTCATTTTGATTATTTTACAATGCAAAGTGACAAAGCACACAAAATGTAGTTTCTACACATATATATATGTGTGTGTATGTGTGTGTGTATGTATACCAATATTAATTATAAATCTTTCTCCCTTTGTCAGCTGAAGGCAGAGACCACATTTCTCTTTTCCCTTCATGAAACATGACAATTCTACATAATCAGGTTCTTGGAACAATATACTTGCCTGTAAATATACAAACACCATGACAGCTAACTTTAAAGACCAATGCTAACAGGGAAGCATTTGCTATGTAACCAGCAAATAAACCAAAGACCAACCTCAAGCTATGTTTTTTATTTTTTCCTTCACCCAATACTACTGTAGGCTGAACTACAAAAGACAGTATACAGTACATCCACGACTCACAAGAACAATTCCAAAGACTAAACACAAGCAAGAACTCAGGAAAAGACACTATTCTTTTTTTCTTCTTTTGGCTACCACATTACTATCAAATGCTTCTGAGACATGAAATAAAAATCTAAGTTTTCATTGCCCAAAACTTTTCTTTTATAGATCTTTGAGATAATTTTCTATAACGTGGGGTGGAACAGTATTTTTTTGTGCCTACTCACACCTCTAGTGGACTCAAGCAAAACTCTCGAGTAAGTTGTACCATCGCAGCAAAGTCACTGAAGGCAGAAGTAACACCACTGCAGTAACAGTATTGTAGTACGTAGTAACAGTATTTCAACACTAACAAAAAAGTTCACTACACTAACTTACTGAAATAAATGCTACGGAAGAAATCCTCCGGAAAAAATTAATTTTAGAAGAACAAATTTCCAAACAATTTTTCAACAACTTTTATCATCTCTGAATAGGTTTGCACTCATCAGATACGCTTTCCTGAAACATACGGGTTGTGACAAGGCAGTTCAGTGGTCCTCCCCCTGCCACAGGAGTTCTACAGCCCAACATACAAAGGCCTTCCAAGAACAGCAGGCTACTTACGCTCTTCCCATGGGAAAGGAATACTTTTATTCTGGTATTAATGATGCACTTTTAGATTTTGAATTATATAATCTGAACCCCAAAGTAACAAATTTGTTCTTTTAGTATAACCTACCTAGGCCCTCTGGATGACCAAGTATATTGATTTGCTGGCAGTTTTTCTCTTAAAGAGTATTCAGCCACCATCATGTCAGGTGATACATAGGCACCAACACCTGTAAAAAACATTCAAGCATTTTAGATGTACAATGAATTTTTATTAAAAGCAAAAATAAAATATTTCTGTGGTTTAAATTCATTATGAGAAGAAATTTTGCTTGGCATTTAAAAATGGAAACACATTTTCCATCTCATTAAATCCAGATATTTTTACAAGGAAGTGTAAAGCAGCATGCTATGCAGTAACAATGCTGATGGTCAACTGTATAATATTAAAACATTATGTAAGGTTCAAAATTTCATTTTTATAGAACTGGAATAGAACGTATTCACTCTCTACACTTCTTTCAAAACAGATCACTTATACGCGTCTCCATTCTCTCCTGCACCCCTTTGGCTGTGTTTACACTGTTACAAACTACACCCCCCCATACCTCAAAGCAATGTATGTGAATTGGTTCATGTTCACATGGCTTACAGCTACACCACCTGGAGCAGATGGCCACATCCACACAGCTCAAAACATAGTAATGAGACAGTCATTACTTTCCTGTGTGTCTGTTCAAAGCGCCCAAAGCATGTAAATGACTACCTCAAAGCCTGCTAAAGTTGTATCTTTAGAACACAATGCAAGAATGCACATTGCATCCATGCCATGTACCTATTCTAAAGTGTACACTCCATTTTCTTCATGGCACAAGCACTACCAGGATGGTAGAAAACTACCATCCCAAACTGATAAATAAATATGTCCAGGTCCATGTCCATCCTGCCTGTGTGAAGTAAGTCAACCTGTCAACTGTATTTTGCTTTACCCTCAAAAAACAACAAAAAAACCCACCACCCTATCTGGTTCACTCCAGATGGAGGACAAGGAGCAAGCTACTTTGCATGCAGAGTGAATGATCACCCCGTCTCTAGAGTGATACAAGTAAGTTGAATTGACCAAGTGGGTGCACTGTAGGAGCAAAGTCAATGCAGACCTGAAAATGGCTTGTTAGTTCCAGTTCCGAGCCCCAGTCTCAGTAGTGGAGTAACTGCAGATTAACTTTTAGAAAGTAATCAGCATTAATTCTACTAGCTAGATAGTGAAATACTATCTCTCCAACTTTCAAGTCTACACGCTAGTCTCCTTGCATGACAATTCTGAGATTTAAGAAGCATCTTGTGTAATGCAGTAATGTAGCATCAGAGACTTTAAATAAAAATTAAGACTAGGGAAGTTAGCCCCGAATGCTAGACATGTTGCTAAGTCTTATACCTTAATCTTTCACTGAAATATCAAATACATACACTAGCCCATCAGAAAAAACAATTCTTATGCCAGTAATATACTTGCACAGAAGTGGCACTGCAGCTGAAAGAATTCTTCCCCTAGAGGGACTTGTCTAGGGCATGTCATGGGATTATTTTACATGCAAGTTTAAAAGCTTTGTTTCACTACAAATAGAAATTAGAGTATCTGATGAAGACAGATGATCTAAAACTGTGGTTCTGACAAGTCAGAATGCATTACAAAACTTTCCAGAAGATTAATTAGAATCCAACTTGCTTATATTTTTCACAAGTTGCATTTAACAGCAGCTAATGATCTGAGTGAAGAGGTCTGCTCAGACGGTTACAGTTAAAAAAAAATAATCTTGGAATCTTCCAATAGGTCAGACCACAAAGACTTCTTTTGCAAATTTTACACAAAGCCACATCAAATCAAGACCATGCACTTCCTACCTCTTTCTACATAAGTAAGGTCTTGAATTGTAAGAAGATAACAATCTAAATTTTTACACCTAAGCATACAGCAAGCACCTCCCTCAGAATTAAATCTTGTAGCCCAGTAGTCTCTGATACTTTTTTTAGATTTAGTTCAGCAATCAACCGATGCTCTCAAACACGTAACAAAAGTACAAAGCTTGAAAAGACAGAAGCTGAATAACGTCATTTTTTTTCTTTTAAACAAATTATTTACCTATTACACTAGATGTAGTTCCACCAGGACATCCTACTGTAGAAAGGCAAGGGCCATTATTTCCTGCACTTGAAACATAGATTATGTTGTGTTTCCACACTGCTTCATTAATTACTTCACAAATTCTCCTGATGTAAGAGAAAAAAAATAAAGTCATTTAACCAACAATATTGCTTTCTTCCCACAGGGCAAAACTCCCACTTCTAGTAGACTCTCTGTGACCAGTCACAGAACAAGGAGTATTATGCAGCCTGCTTCCCACACCTAGCAGAGGCGGTTCCACTACAGAGGCTGACCACAAAAAATACCTTCTGGTTTTAAAGAGGAGTAACAGTTATGTAGCAATATTAGGTCTTCCAAAAAAACCCACAAATTATGTCATGTTCCAACTACAAAAATTCTTTATTATTCTAAAATATTCTTTGTATTATAAATCAATAGCACTTTGGATAGGTTTACTTAACTTTCAAAGATATTTAAAAATGTAAACTGCAACAATTTAATGTATATGAACCATTTGGGCTTGGACAATTCATTCTTAATGACAGTTCATTTACACAAAGCTCAACAAACATAATTCCTCTTTTGTGATATTAAAATATTTTATATTAACCACAGTAGTACTCACCCAGAATTTGGCCAATGTGTTGCCTCTCCATAGCTATAGTTGACAAGATCACATTTGTATTTTATTGCTTCTATCATCTGATAAAGTAAAAATAAAAGCCAAATTACATACAAGTCATAGAATAAGTCACTTAAGGAATGGCAAAAAACCAACTGCTTAAACTGATCTGCTACAAATCTAAGAAAAAGGGGTAAATTTATTTTGACTCTACAAAAGAAAATAATTTAAGTTACTCCAATCAGTTATTTAAGTGGTATTTTCCAAGTGAATAAACAGAATAAAAACCCCCACTTCCTGTGCAGTCTTATTCTTTCCATGTTCCAAAATATAAAGCAATACATTACTCTAAGAGAAAACTGCAGACATCGTTAGTATTGTCTCAAATATCCATCCTCAACAACATGAAGTTCTTCCCTGTGCAGTTTGGTTAAATTCCAAAAAGTCACAAAAACATCATTGCACATCTTCGTGTTGCTACAGCAAGATACTCTATGGGCCACAAATATAATATTCTATTTTCAGTTCTTTTTCTTGCGTAAAATATTTCCCTATCAACTCACTACATGGAAAAGGCCTTGGGCCTTTTGTCGTTAAAAGGAATAATATTTTTCCTCACTCTTAAGAAACAGAGTTAAAACAAATTCAGCCACATGGGTAGATATTAGTCTCTATTACAGATTTATTTAAGTATTCTATGGCTATCTAAGCAACTATAAAAAGCCCATACTCACAACACAGAATAAGGAACTTTAAATAAGCGTACAAGTAACTTAGGCCATGTGTCAGGCTAGCCAGACACACTGCAACTCGATCAGTCTGAAAAACCCCATAAGTGCTCTATGCAACATAAGTCTTGTTCTATATTAAAACACTAGTCTTAAGAGTCTTAAAATATGTTTTAAAATATGTTCTGGATGGTTTTGTGCATTTTTTTCTTTGGGTTATTTCTGTTTTGGATTTTTTTTCGGGGCGGTGTTTGGTTGGTTTTTTTTTTTTCTGGAAATATTCTAGAACGATACAAAGATGGCCTATACGCAAGTAGAGCAGAAAGTGTTCCACAATATTCTACAATTAAGTCACACTGCTGAGATTAATCATTTATTCCGTGAAATACCCACAGCTCTTATTAGACCAGTGCCAGTTTCCATTGTACTTAGTCTTGTATCGCCAATTTTGATTGCAAGAATCTGAGCTCCAGGAGCCACACCATTTCGTTCTGGTTCTTCTGGAAAGTATCCAGCTGCAATACTAGCCACGTGTGTTCCGTGTGCTCCTGAGGAAATGAAAAGCTGTATCACTGCATGTTTAGTGAACTTCACTTATACCAACTTAATACACTACACCCTTACTCATTTTCACTTATTGAGCTGTAAGTATACGAATCCAATCAGAAGCCAGTCACAAATGGTGTTTCCCACGGCTCCGTATTGAGGCCAGTTCTGTTTAATATTTTTATAAATGATCTGGATGAGGGGATC
>RSEF01000001.1:166888911-166906500 GCA_003993805.1 Himantopus leucocephalus | reverse complement strand
AGCAGCAGCAGGTTTCCTTGGTTGCTTCAATTACATTTTATATTTCACATTTCATTTTCCTAGTTTATGTCAATTTTACTACGACAAAAGGGCTGACAACAAAAGGCTTAATAAAATAGCTGGTTTGATAAGACAGAATAGGAGGAGGGATATAGATAGTGAGTAAGTGTTATGTCCCTTCAGATGCTGGGCACCTGCGGTCGTGCAGCACTGGACCTAGCCCAGATGGATTTTCCCCCAATGTGCTGCACAGAGCAGATCATGTCTGTGGAGAGAAGCTCTCCGTCTTTGGTCATTTGAGGTATTTGTATTGTATACAAGAAAACAACTCTATTCCCAAAGGATGCTGACACGAGAACTTCTTGCTACCCTTTTAGATGAAGTCAAGGCCAGGCAGCTGGTGTGGTCACCGGTACAGGGTGGGAGCTGCCTGCAGGGTCCCCTGGTACAACGAGCTGTCTGAGCTCATCCTGCAGCCGAGGGGCATGCTCAGCACAAAACGGATGAAGGCCACGCTGGACACGGCCTGAAGGCCACACTGGACATGCAGCCCAGTGCAGGACTGGCCTGTGCCTGCTCAGGTTAACCATGATGCGTCTCACTCCCTCCTCAACAAGCAGTGCTCTCCTGGCCAGGATCAATACATATCACCACTTGATCCGTGTAGAGTTTACTTTACTCAAAGCTATATTATAAGTTGCAGATTATATTAATAACATAGCAACTTCTTGAGCCCTAAGTACAAGCCCAAACAGAGCAGACATGGCCTGTCCAAGATCATGGATTCCTCAAATCAATGTCTTCAGCAAGGTTCCCAGTACAGATGTGTGTATTTAAGATTTTCCTCTACACCTTCCATTTAAAAAATAAGCTGGTACATATGAAATGTGTATGAATCATTTAAAAATGTCACTAGAGAGTTACATTAAAGGGTAATGTAATACTCGGTAGCAACTACAAATAAATCCTTTAGCATGCAAAACTGCTGTACTGCAGAAGAGCAATTACAAGCAAACAAAAGGAAAAAACAAGATTCTTGAATCTTCTGGCTGTATCTCTGAACCTAATTAGTATAGCCTCTGACTGCGTCAAGGAGTGCTTCATTAGTGAACCTCTGAATCATCTGTAATTCCTCTGTGACTGATAACCATGACTCAGTATTACCAGCTACAAGGGTGAGGTGGTTTGGTGGTAAAGACATTAAATTGCCCTCTATCTCCAAGTTCTGCCATTAGCTTGTAGGGGCAGGCTGTCATATCTGCACCTCAGTTCTTCATTGAAAGGCAATGGTCTTTGACACCATGACATTTCTGTTATGTGTAGAATAATGGGTCATGCATTGCAATGAGCCTTGAGCCCAGCAGAGTCTTCTAGGTAGTCCTGAAGTGCTTGAGAAAGCAAAGAAAGTGTTCACAGCTGGGAGTCCTCATATACAGAATGACCTAACTTTCCAGATGTTTCATAAGGAAGAAATTTTGGAAATATCTAAGTTGTAGCAGTTGGGAAAGGAGGGGCATGGTTTTAAGGAAACAGTAATTAAGAGTTCATAGGTAAAGAATGGATAAAGGAAAGGGGAAGAAATAGTGAGCAGAGCTAAGTTTAAACGAACAGAGAAAAGACTGGGGTAATGCAGGGAAAGAAAATGAAGTTACTTTCAGATTATGTGGGGGGAGATTAATGAGAAAAGTAAACACAGAAATCCTGGTAGGGAAACCAGAGAAGCCTGTTAAACAAATGGAGGAAAGAACTACCTGAGATAGTTAATTAAAACAGAACTGCTCATGTAAGATACTAGGTAAGACTGATATCCACAGACGCCATCATATTCAGATTGATCCTGATGACAAAGGTACATTTTTGCTGCTTCTTTTCTTGCAGAGAAACATCAATAATGCATATCTTAATTACATTCAACTACAGAACTTATGTATTAGAGCGGTGCCACTTGGTGATGAATAGAGAGGTCTGCCAATTTGTCATCTTGCAAAGTACGGTACTGGGAAAAGCCTAACTTGCCTGTATAAAGCGATAAGGGCTGGTCTGTAAGAGAAAACTGGAAAGTATGTATTAAAAAAAGGCATCATATCGAATAGTAGTAAGACCCTAACATGAATACCATGCTGAATTCTGGCTTCCTCATTGTAGCTCAGATATATTGTTAGATGTATCTAAAGTACAAATGGTACAAAAAGTGACAACAAAACAGAAAAAAGGTGAGGCTTGTACAACACAAAACATTGCAAAATCAAAGATCTGTTAACCTGAAACCCAGAAAAAATAAGAAAATACAGCATTTCAGGAAAAAAATCTACTATAGTTCAAAGAATTTAAATGCTTTAAATAGGTTTGTCTGATTTTTCTAATGTTCTTCTAAATTCATCAAACAAGCAAAAGCTGAACTGTTTTTACATCACCTGTTTTCAGGCAGCATAAAAAATTCTGAACAGGTTTTGTTGCATATTGGCACATATACCACTTACTGCGCTCTACTGCTAGCATACTTTTCACAATATAAAGATGGTAAGATTGTCTCCCTGAGAAGCTGTCAGTCAAATTCCTGTTTACTCTAGCATGTCATAAAATCCAAGTATTACAAACTTTTCTGTCAGTTTTAGGTTTTGGCTACAGCTGGTTCTGACATCAGTTCCCTATATAACAAATCTTGACTGTCAGTTTAGATATTATAAAACTTACTTGTTTTGAAACAAAATTTGGGTAGGAATACTGGCTTTTAATTTCCTTTAGTTGCAAAATCTAAGGTTGAAACTTCTTCAACCACAAGTACTGTAACTGGAGAGCAGTAACTGATTACTGGTTGACATCTGAAACAACCCTGCATGGCAGGAACTGAAGTTTTTTATTGTATTTCTTTTCCTCTTTCTTGCTTGACTTTAGACAAAGACATGCTTTTACTCAGAGAGAATAGAGAGCATCTTCCCCTAGGAAATGATCTCTAAGTATGGAAAAAGCATTCGGATAGATACACTGGCGTAGTATCAAAATTAAAAATATTTACATACTACCAAATTTCACTTCAGGTGAGAAAGACACTTACATAAAGGTGAAATACTGAAGTTGGACTGTATGGGCTATGGCTATGATATCCTGTAGGAGAGTTTCCAAAAACACCTTCACGACATGAATATGTGCAGCCTGTGTTGGCATTGAGGCTGTCTTGCAGAGAGGCAGGAGTGTTGAAAAGTGTCTGCTTTTGTACAGTTGGGCATCTGGTCTCTGGCCCTCCCTCGAGTCATCTCAACAACCTCACATCATGGAGCTCACCACACCCACAGGCTGTCCCCATGCCCTTTTGAGGTCTGATGCTCTAGCTCGGGGCCCAGACCCTCATGAAGAGCACTCCTTTTGACAGGTTCAAAGTGGAAGATTTCCATCTCTGGGTGTTAGCGATGCTAATCAGAGGGGTAAATCCCAGGATGGACTCCTTTCCTTCCCTGCTGCACAGAAATTTTGATGCTGGACAACCCACATCTCTATGGTAGCCAGAGCCTGACTCATGATGCCTGGAGAGCACCAGGGTAGTCCAGTGTGGCCCTGCCCTCCACAAAGGGGACCTCAATATCACTGACTAAATGCTGTGACAGACATTGCCAAGCAAGCCAAATCTACCTGAGCCACCACAGACCCAGGGACTGGGTTCAGTTGTTCACACAAAGACAGTTAATGCCACTTGTGACACCCTGAGGTGCCTGAAACTTCTCTACAAAGGAGGCAGATGCAATGTAGCAACTGTCAGGGATACATGCCCTTCTTGGGGTGGTAACTAGAGGCAAAGTGAGGCACTCCAAAGCATCAGGAATGGTGCTAGATGCATATGTGTTGGCAACTGAATTAACAATGACACTAATCCTGACAAATGATGGATGCTGTCCAGAGCAGGCTGGATGACACAGAATGGCCCCACCAGGGACAGTCAGCACATGATACTCTCAGGCTCCCTTCTTCTACCATGCGCTAACCTCTCACCAGCCCACATTACACCCAGATCTCTGCCAGGCCCCTCTAGCCCCACAGCCTGGCTTCCATATGTGCCTCAAACCCTGCAAAGTCCAAGTCCCAGGATGCAACCAGGCCTTCACTCTCTTCATGTGGAGAAAACTCCATGGGGGTAGGTGCTTCATATGGGGTCAGAGTGACCCCATGGCTGAATGGCACTACGAAGCAAGACATCTGCTTACTGGCTACCAAAGGTTTCCCACTACCCTTCCAGGATGTCTTCAAAGCCCTCCTCACCTCCTCACTCACAACAGAGTGAAGCCTTTCCAGGAGTTGTAGTCTCATGCATGGCCCTGCCAGAGCTACTAATGGTGCCTCTGCAAGGAAACTCTCCTGTCGATGGGGTGTTCAGATGTCTCTGTATCTGTAAGTGCTCAGAGCCTGTGCCAAATTCCAATTCCTCTTAGGCACATGCGAGCTGCTACATCTAGGAAACTTCTGTGTGCAAAGAGATAGTTGGAGAAGGAACTACTGTTCCTTCTGTTAGCTCTCAAACACCTTTTTGGGACACAGTTTCCTGGCTCCTGCACCATATTGTCTTCCCACCTTTGTTGCTGTGTTTCTGAGAGATACCTCTAGGCCATCACCCAACGTCAGTGTGGAAACACTGCAGAAAACTGAGCCAGATTTACTGCCTGTGCCAATTCTACCACTGAGATGTCCCAGACCAGCAGGAGAAGTGGAAGGGACTGCAGGAGATATTATAAATCCTAGGCTCAGTTTCTTGGCTGTAAGGCCAAGACCTTTGACACCAGCTTTAGGTGGGGTTGCCATAAAGCCAGTGTAGCAAACACTGGAAGTCTCCATCTGAAGTTATCCATGTAAAGGAAACTTCCAGTGCTGAGATCTTAAGGAAGCTGTTTCGTGTCAGGTATGTTAGTCTCTTTGCCAGGGATCTGGCTATCTAGTATTTAGTTTTACTTTACCTCAGTCCTCAAATGAAACTGTCTTATGGTCATGTTTCTTCTCCTTTCATTCCTAGACTGCAAGGACCACTGATCAGACAAAAACGAGGCTTTGTCCTCTATATCAGAGTGCTGTAACGTCTTGTTTCACATTNCCATTCATGTTGGCTTTTGTTTTTGTTGAACTTCCTCAGTCTCTTTCTACAAGTCTCAGCTCAGAGCACTTCAAGCATTTATCTTCATGTGAGATTGCACTGGAGTGATGTGAGGTGTTATCTCTGAATAATTTTTCACTTTAAGTAATCCATCATATGAAGTCAGACAGGGCAAGCTTTACGAGATTTGTGTGGCAGAAATAAAGTTCTGCAGTGGCAGTGGAACAGGCTAAAAACATCATATAGCAAGTCTTCTTGTCCTTTTTTTTTTCCCATTTTTAACCTTGAATATAAACACTGGGTTGACCCCTCTTTCCATACTGAGCTCCTAATACCTGTCAGTGAAGAGAGAGTAGTGAATGGAAAGGAAGGCACAGGTAACTAAAGTCTTCTGATGCCTTTTCCTGTCAATAGTGTTCTAGACAGAATACAGATTCAATAAGGCCAGAATTTTTGGTCAGTGAGACATGATAGTAGATGTGTGGAAGTGCAAAGGACTTCTGTGGGAAGATGACTGATCAACTCATGCTACTTCATGTGGAGTGGAAGTCCACTAAAACTGACACATGCTAGAATGAATGGGTGTCTTCTGTCCTTTGTGACCCTCTCCTGGGAACTCAAAGTACAATTAGGACAAAAAGTGCAATTCACAGGCAGGTAGCATAATCATTCACTGTTCAAGTGGGAAGGACAAAAAATGTGTTTTGTAAAGATTGTTTCATTCTCTGCAGCTCTTGTGGTGCAGAATGTCTCGTTAATATTTGCTCTGTCATTCAAGTCTAAGACAAATATTTTAATGAAAATATTACTCTCAGTGCAGTTTAAACATAAACCCAAGGAAGGTTAAAAACCATCTCCTGACATGAATGCTTTGATATTAAAAATAAATCTTACTTGTAGAAATAACAGCTATGCGAAAAATACAATTTGAAACAAGCACTCCCCGCACGTGTGAGCATCTTATACAAGTGCCACAATTACCAATATCCTTCAGATTTAAAAGGATAAATTCGTCCACTCTCCATAGCAATCCAACCTGAAGATACTGTTGTCCCTATCCACTAGGCAATTACCAAGGGTTGGCAATTACCATTGGATTGGAAGGCTGAAGACAGAGAAATAGGTTTTGGATAGGAAGGAGTTACAGGGAGAGATGTTCCTTAATGCATGACAAGAAAATCTTTAAGCAGAGCAAAGAGTGTAGGAGAAGACACAGTGGGTGACTGGTACAACAGACGCTGGCTGTCTTTGCCATAGTCAACAGAGAGAAGAGGGTCCTGCCAGGCCAGCTGAGAACAGGAACCTACCATCGTGACTTCTGCATTGCCCCCACCTCGACCACCTTAAGCTAGAGCTACATGAAAAACCCCCAAAAGAGGGAGAAAAGGCAAAGAAAGAAACAAACTCGGAAAATGGACGGAGAACAACAGAGAGGGAGTATGATGGCAGAAGGGCAGTCAAATGAGGAGAAGAACCACAGTTACGCAGTAACTTAGTGTGGGTTCTCTCAACAGCAGAAAACAGAGTTAATGCTTTATCTTGCAAGAGGTAAGGAACCAACTGAGGACCTCAGAACTCATGTCAGTTGTAACTTAGGGCAGAACTGAATGAATGTTGCAAGCTGAACAATTGTAAGAAGGAAATGTTCAGTGAGAGAGACTGGAGTACAAGAAGGATACTGTAACCTTGGAAANAAAAAAAAAAAAAAAAAAAAAAAAGAAAAATGCCATGACGTTTTGCTGGTGGAGATGTAAAGAAAAAGATGGATTTTGAAGGATGTTAGAAAAGTAAAGCTTCCCATAAGAAGCATGAGACAGGTCAGAGTACTGCACAGCTGGAAATGTGAATTACTGAAAGTACATCTGAAATGTCAATGACAATAACATAAAAGAGGGATAGGAAGAAAGAAAATTCAATTTTAGTAGTCTTAAGATAAGGAAGTACAGGCCTAAACAATATCCCTTCTCTGCGTCCAAAGAGTCATGGAACATGACCTGCAGTGCACCTAATTTAGGTTTTTAACTTGCACTTAAAAATTAGGCAGATAGGGCCTCCTCCCGGAGGCTTTCAAAAGCAGACTCTTCCCTCCATTAGCTATACAGATACTCATCCAATTTACAAGGACTGATGAACTAGGAACTGAAAATTGAGGTACAAGTCTGGTTTCTGAGTTACTTAGCCCAGATCTGCCCCCTCCCCCAAATATTTGGGCAGAGGAGTAGACATAGGTTTAAGAAGCTACGAGTATACAACAGAGCATTTACAGAGAATATGAAGCAAAAGAGGTCTCTCAGGAAGTGGGATTCCAGAAAAGTATGAAAAATAAAAATGTATGCCAGCAATATGTTGACTGAGGAATGGAAAGACTCCAGAGCGGGCAGGATAGGAAATTGAAGAGTGGTGAGCCAGAGATAAACTGATGGAAAGAGCCAATTACAAGAGCAGAGGAGATGCTCTTGTACCTCAGTGACTCAGAGAGATGATGATTCCTTCAAAGACAGGTCAAAATTGGACTACAGTAGAGGTTAGCAAAGGATCTCAAGTTTTTCTGTGCCCTGGATATGTCAATAAATCAAGAAACAGTTGTAACTTGGTTCAACTGTTCAGCTGTTAAAGACAGGTTTGAGTCACATAAACTCAGATCTGGTTCTTAATTTCACTTGCCCACTTTGAAGGGTACTTCCATTTGGATTTGATCCAGTACGTTTATTACTTTCAGTGGAACTCAGGTGCATATTGAAATCTGGAGATATTCCTGTTTCAGTGGCGTTTTGATTCAAAATTAATGCTTATTAAAGAATGGAAAGTATAGGATTTATTTGAATTGGAACTTTTTCTGTCAATGTAAGCTATGGCCTAGTGAAATTAGATCTGATTGTATATACATTTGTCAATAGTATGAAGTTAAATGGAAGCGGATTGAGAAGATCTGAGAGTAAAATCTGGCTGCGGCTTCACAAAGCTATCTGTCTGCAAAGCATTAAAGGCAATTTCTGTAAAAACTGTTATCCAAACAAACCAAAATTTTTTACACCATAAAATATATGGGTACGACAAAAAAAAACTTGTTAGATGTCTAATGCACCAGAGGTGATTACTGTGGAAGCACAATTTGGTTACAATCTGTATAGAAACTCAGCCACCCATGTTTTCGAGGCAATCATTTACTAATCACTGCTGTTATGGTGAACTGTGAAGTAGCAGTGCATAATCACCTCCTGGTCTGACGTAAAAATGGGATTTTTTTTATTTTAAATAGCAGTTCTCACACTGCCTTCTCACTAGCAGAATATTTTAGGCAGTACTGCATACTGTGGTTCTCCTTACTATGATCTGTATTATATTAAAATTCAAAGTGAAAGAAAGGAGATTGATTCGCATATCTCAACTATGAAGTAGACATTCTGTTATTGATGATCTGACTCTAACATTTTGACCTCCATAGGAATACTGGCATAGGAAATTACATGTGGTAGCTTTGAAACAGTGTTTTACCAGTGGAAACCTTTTTAGATTCAACCCAAAGAAAATACATGAGATGAACACATCTTTCAAAAATCCTTCAGCCTATCCTATTTGTGTTCACTTTAAAATCAGTGGGAAGTAGCTACGTGACACATCAATTTTTAATCAAAAATATTTTAGCAAAATATATTTGTTTGGGAAGCTACAACAAAATGAATTATACAGTTCTTTCACTGTACAACTTAAAAGAGAATACTTAATAACACCATGCAGCACAAATTGTGGTTACATAGTGATTTTCACAGAGTGTCTTAAGGAAAATTACACATAAAGAATACAAACCCACAAATTTAGTTCATTCAGTGAAAGCCAAGGAGAACAAATAAAATTTAGGTCTGGATTTATAATCAGAAGTTGAATCAACAATACAAACCTCAGTGGGCAATATGCTCCAGATGTAAGAAAGAGTACCCCAGCAAAATCTCTAGCTTCCAACAAAAGTTAGCATACCATTAAAACAGCTGAAAAAAATAGCACAGTTATTACCATAGTGACATTCTGCCACATATGTGAACAAAAGGCAGTGGGTTGTGCTAGGTTAAAATAGAACAAAAGATTAAAAGTAATATAGCGCTTCTCATAACAGACCCACTGGCTGAAAAATGGAAGCATGAGTGAGAAGATACTAAACTATGGTAATCTGTGTTAATTAACATGTGCGTTGACATGCTCCTAATAGACTAAAAATTGACTAATAACAGTAATCCAGAAACAAATAAAGTTTCTGGATCTGTTGGTGATTTTATATCAGGTGATTATGCAAAGCTGAGTTTTAATCTCAGCAAGCCTCTGAGATAGTGACTTCCCAAATGGATTCATATGATATTCCATGGTTTTCTAGCTAACTTATATATTGGCATCATATAAATTTAATATTATCGCTAACTGATAACTGACCAATCCACCATAAGCAATACAGTTGTCACTCAGAAAATTCTTAATACTCTCAGTGCTCAGTAATTTAAATAAAGGGCTTTAATTAAAACTTTTAAGCCTTTGAACACACTTGGGAAGACGTGCATCAGAAGCCAAGATGCCAAACGCCTCTAACAATACTCCAAACACATTGTGACTACGGCAAAATATTCTGTCTTCCCTCCCCAGCTCCCCACAGCCGAGCTTTTCTTCATTAGCACTTTCTTCACTACTTTCTTCGCTAGGCTCAGATCCATGACCAGATTGCCGCAGGGTAAAATGTTAGTGCATATCTGCCGAGAAGCAAGAGCGATCAGTGCACGCGTTCCTAGACCGTGACGAATGTACAGGAAGCGACTTGCTGCTCTCCTTCTTCACAGTGCGCTAAGTTAAATCATATTGCATTGCATTTGTCATCAGCTGGGGCACATTTGTCGACGGTGACCGTGGCTCAGCCATCAGGCAGTTACGGTGGCTGTGCGAGTCTGAGCTCGGAGACCGACAATTCTGTGCTTGCTTCTGATCTGAGCTGGCATCTACGACAACTTGCCAATTAATGTCACAAAGCAGTCAGGATTTCAGCCATTGTATCTGCTGCCTTCTCTTGCCTAGTCAGAGAAATCACGGATATTAAAGTTGAGGAAACTAATCGAACTAGTCCATTGCTCTCCAAATCCCAAGAGTTGCTGTTAGGAAAAAAAAAACCACCAAACCCGCAAAACTGTAGAAACAGCTACAGAAGGAAAGGAAAGAAAAGAGCATACAACTTATTTTCCTTTGAGGCTGGATGAGACTGCAAAGCTGAAAGGACAGGAGTTATGTAGTGTTTTATCATTCATTTGGTGGTCAATGCTTTTGCCTCCTTGCTGCCTGACAGGTGATACTACGTGGTTGCGTTAAAGTAGGATGGGATCACGTGGAAACTGGGCAATTATTTTTACCACTCTTTCGCTCTGATACATTCAGTATTCCTTTGGAAGAGCGGCTTGCAACAAAATAATGGCATATCAATGTTTAAATGAGAAACAATTGAAGCACTACCAAATCTGAAGGTATTTGTCACAGTTAAACAGGATGTCAAAAATATAATGGTAGTTGGTTTACTAAGAGAGAAAAGAACATATAAGATAACTCATTAAGAGTTACATCAAAATGTCAATAAATCAGAGAAGGGAAGTGAAAGACCTTGTGTCTTTATCAGTAGAAAAGCAAAGGTAATCAATTCATTTTGTATGCAGTAATACTTACACAAGCATTCATTAAGTCAAATGCAAAATGCTGCTGTCTTGGGAGGTACAACTTGCTTCAGACAAAACCAATCATCTGCTTTATTGTGTCCAATGTGGGGTAATGCACCGGTAATGTGTGGTCCCTTGAGGAATACAGAATATAAATTCATCCATCTCCCCAGGGCTGACACTTCAACAGACAATAAAATATACATCAATTAATCAACAGTAACTTTCACAGTTTTTAAATGGGTGAACACTGGAAGGCTTATCATGGCTATGCCTACATGTTGCATAAGCATGAATGAATCAACCAACAGTAAGTTATTAGAATCAGCTACAGAAATTTTGTTTAAATTGTTCTCTATTTCAAATGTGAAGACTGCTTTTTGGTGAAATTAGAGAGAAGAACTGCACGTTTCTCTATTGACTTACATTATTTTGGTAGTTCATCTACAGCTATATACACAAACACAGTATTAAGAAATGTTGCTGACTAGTAACAGCCAATTTACTGCACAGTTAACCCGTCAAAGTCATTCCTCTACCATGGTAATTTATTAAATGATTAGGAGATTAATCACAAAAAGAAGAACATCTAGACTTTTTAGGCACAGCATTGATAATTGGCACTTTGGGAGAAACCAAAGAGTATAAGATGTTTGTTTCTTGTGCAGTATCTTTCCTGATTTACTTGTGAAGTTTTAAAACACAGTAATGATGCTTCAGAAATCAGTTTCATTCTGTCATTGAAGGGTGAGGTTTTAAATTTTAGAGGAGAGTGCTGAGAGACGAAAGGCCTGTGTATTTGGGGAAATTTCTTCAGATCTCAAAGTCCTGATGCCATCCATTTCCTCAGTAGTTTTTGGAAAGTGCCAACTACGTGAAATTAAAAACTGACAAAAATATCGTTCTTAAAAAAAAATTCCTTAAAACTGAATGGCTCTGTTGCATGAATTTTCTTCCAGCCTTCCTCTTTTTCCTCACATATTTAACAAATGTTACACTAGCAGGATTTAGAAGTTCATTAACACTTGGGTTAATTGTACCTCCATTATAAATAGCAAAAGAAGCTTCTGGAAAAGTCTGGCCAACAGTACCTTAGTATAACTTTGCTGTTACAGTATTAAAGAACATGTTACATGAGCTTGAACACTTACTTAAATGTTATCAATATTATTAATGCTAAAATTGAGTCAATATTGTCTACATTCCTTTCCAGATTGGGTCCTTAATCAGTTCCAAAAANAAAAAAAAAAAAAAAAAAAAGATGGCAGGTCTTAATTAACTCACAGCAGTGTTACAGGTCTCCATCATTATTTTCTAAAATGCTTTGAAAATCTCAGAAGTTTAATGCTAGATTAATGATAACAGTCCTTATTACAATAATTATTAACTGTTTACAGTTGTAATCAGGGTGCTGAATGCCCTGCTCATTGCAAAGAGGCCGGAAAAAGTTCAATTTGTTGCATAATCAGCTATCTGCTCTTCAGTACACAAGCTAAATATAGTAGAAGATGTCAGTTGCTAAATATGTAAGACTTGACGAAACAGCTCCTCTCTAACCTCAATTCTTCCAAACAAGTGCTATCAAATTCTGTAGAATTTTAGCTTTATTTAAATATCAGTATGGAAATAATCAGGCTTGAGTCTGTGTGGTTTAGATGAAAACCCTCTGAACATGAAGCAGGAATGACCAGAGCAATGCTGTCTTCCTTGAGGTTATGGGCACACAGCTGCCAGTGCTTCTGCTGCTGCTTCCAGTTTTCCCAAGGGTTGGCTGGATGAGGTCCTCAGCACTTGTATCTGCCCTGGATGTCTCTTTTAGAATAAGATGAATTTGTACCCCTGGGATTTCTGTGGACAGTGGTAATGCTGGGATCCCTGGGGACAACTGAGCAACTGCCAAAACTTGGGTCAGAGTCATCCTCCACAAGCTTGGAAAAGCTTTGAAGAAGAGTCACAGTGACAGTCTGGAACTATTTACAGCAGCAGGAGATACAAAATAGGATGAGAAGAGAAAGACAAGCTGTGGCTCCTTGCTGAACAATAAATAGTTTAACGTTTCCAAAATCAAAGGTGGGAGAAGCAGAAAAAGAATGTTCCATCTGGCTTGAAGCAGTTGGAAGAGCTGACAGGAAAGAAGGACTTTCTGTTATTTGTCAGACTCTTACTTCTTGAAGAATGCAAGTGAAGGGTTTCTCCAGCAGGGACAAAAGCCAACAGCTTCATAAGAATCCATGTGTAACATGGTGAGGAGGGGAGATGTGATATTCCCTCAAAGCCATGAGGGATTTTTTTTGGATCAGTTTTCTGGAAAGTGATAAAAATAAGATATTCTTGGACTGAATTAGAGGGAAATCACAACTTTACTTTTTAAAGAGGATTTTAAATAAAAAAAATAGCCATATTACAATTAAAGATGGCTTACAGATCCTTCTTCCTTTAGATTGTTGTGACCTTGGATGACAACATGACTTTTAGACATGGTTACTCCTCAGAGTTGGCAGATGTGACTGGACTATTAACCTTCTGTTCATTTGATTGCATAGGTTTGAATTTGCTTACTTTGTATTTGGGTTCAGGATGGTATCCTCACTGCTCTCGTAGAATGACAATAAAATGTTAGATGACACCTGCAAATGAAGGTGAAGATTTTGGGAACTGCTCGTATTTCTTTGTGCTTCATCTGATGATGAGGAGGGTAATTGTGAATAATTCCAGTTGGGATGGGATTAATTTAATCTAACTTCAGGCACTTAAAAGCTAGATAAGTGCAGAAGGGTCGCTCAAGTAGTGGCAAAGGGTCTCATACTGCATTTCCTCCTGGATTTAGTTCAAGACATCTATGTTACCTGCATGCCCCAAGAGGCCAGAACAAGGACTAGGATGTTCCTGGACCTTAAGGCAACAACACTAAAAAAAGCTGTTACTTGAGGTAAAATTTAACTGCAAAGAAAGCAAACCTGTGAAGAAAGGTAGGTATGATTAACTGCAGTAGCGGTGATGTAATGGACAATTATCAGGCTCAAATAAGGAAAACTATTAGGAAGGGTGCAGTGCTCATGCTAATCATGTTTTAAGATTTTTATATAGTGATATCTCCAATAGGAGATGAGTATAAGAAATCGTAGGCATAGCTGACAGTCCCTCCTACAGTTCAATTTGCCTGACACATTCCATTTAGAAGACTCTGTTTTCAGTTATTTAAAATGTTGCCAAAGATTAACCAAAGTTCTGGGCTAATTTTTTTCCCAGGCTGGGAATTTGTAATCTCTTACAACATTTTAGGTAAAAATGAGCCTGGGGACAAGCTCTTTGTCTTTCTGCTACTAAAAGCATTTTTGTGAAGAGCACTAATGCTCCCACTCTATAAAGAAGAACCTTCAAGTTTATTGGCAAGGTGTATGTTTTCTCTCCCGTAAGGATCTGCACAAATCTAAACGACTTAGAAAATTACCAAACATGCTCAGTTTTGCAGTAGAAGCAATAGAGTTTGATCATTGCGGTGGCTGAAGATGTTATCTGTGCTAAGCACTGGTTAGATGGAACCGGAGGGTTCTCTGTGTCCCTCAAAATGAGCGTGGTGGCTTCACTTTAGTAACAGTTAGATGCTGGGTTGAGATCCCAAAACAAGAGCTGTGATGCTATTAAGAAAAGTACTCCCTGGCTAGCACTCCAAACTCTTTACAATAGCCTCTCACATTAACTCTTCTAAAACTGGCCCAAATACCTCTGCGTCATGGGCTGCAAAGCAGTAACAACTTTGAAATACCAGAATCTGGTTGTCTCAGGCTGGGCACCAAAATTAGTGGGCACTTACACCACTTTTCTTCTTGATATCTATGCCTAAACAAAAAAGGCCAGGTTGCCTTTATTGCACTGCACATTAAGGTAAGAGCTCGGGCTGCATTTCCTCTATTCCCTGCCCACAGGCTGGTTTCCACTGGAAGAAAAGGCAGGGCAGGAACTGCAGGATGCCACAGTAGCTTCCTTGATTTAGGTAATCAGGAAGCAGGACTGTGAGCTTCTCTGAATCATTATCTGCTTCATGGCCCTTCGTGCACGAATAGGCTCTGCAACCTCTTCCACCTTCTCTTCTCATCTCCCTTGCGTTTGGCTGCCCATGCTCAAGCCAGCTCTGGTATGACCCAGCTCTGTCACCTGGGAGCAGATGGATGGGAAGGAGCTGGGTCAGACAGAGCGGTCCTGCCCATCCCTTAACTCGGTATCTGCTTTTAAACCCAGGCTTGAGCTGAACTTTAAGCTCAGCCCCCTGTCCCTACCTGAGCTACACAACAGGAAAGGCAGCGCTCAGTCTTGGACCGCGTTAAGCCTGGCCTTGCCGTGCTGACTTGGCTTCCCAGCTCCACCTTGGACCTGCCTTGTTGCTGTGAACCGCCCCGGCCATCTGGACTTTCGGCTGACCCAGGTGACCGTCTCTGGACCTGCTGGGCTCCTCTTGCTTGGCTGCTGTGGGTCTGTGCCGTGTGGGTCAGGGTCCTGCCCTGCTGTCACCCTCTGCTCCCGGCCCCCCTGCCTGTGCGGGCAGCACCTGCCCTGCTTGTTCCCTGGCACAGATCCTGCTCTGGTGCAAATAACAACACATACCACTGGTACATAAACTCTCCCACCTGCATCGGGATGGTTGGTTGGCAGCCATAATTGCGTTTAAACATAGCCTTGTTTTTTTACAATTAAAATGACATTCAGTACAAGAGAAGGTAGTAATGAACATTCAGAAGCCTAGAAGTCCAAACTATCCAGGCAAATATCCAGTGAAACTTATCACTGCTAGAGGGTCTTGCAGTTCTGTGCTGTTTCTCTCAGTGGTGTGCAGTTTGGGGGAGTCAAGAGGGATGAGGCTCTTTCCACTTGGGAGCTGAGTAATGAAAGTGCCGTGATGAAACTGGGCACCTTGGGTGGTATCTTCATAAACCTGAAACTAAAGCTAGAGATCACTTACGCCTTATGCACACAGAGCATGTGTTTTACAAATGAAGCAAGCCAAAAGAAAAATAGAGCATAGGAACACAGAGGCAGTTTTACCAACCAGCACGTACCTTGTAAAGTTAAACATGGAAAAGCAGTATGTGTATCTTGTTTGCACATACACACAGCCGAGGCACCCTGTGGGATTAGCACAAAGCAGTATCGGGCGATGATAATCATCCTGTTAGTGCTTTGCAAACCTGGCTCAGCATACGAGAGAAAAAACAGATTCTAAAAACTTCCAACATTCAGCTGACCAAACGTGCAACTGTACTCACTACTCAATGGAGATACATCAGCCGTTTGCCAGGAGTTACTGGTAGGAGGATGTATTGTTAGAACTAGCCCAAGATCATTGCCTACAGAGGTGCAGAGGGTTAAAAAAAAAAAAAAAGAGAGAGAGAGAAACAAGAAGAAAAAGGAGGGTTTAACTAACAACTGTAATGTCTAAATAAAATGGCCAGGAGATTGATATTTTTTCCAGACACATGAGCCTTACAAAACAAAAATGCTAGCAAACCCACTTATTAAGTTTCAGCTTTTCACTGTGAGATGTTTTTTGGAAACTCCAAATTTTATGTGCTATTAATTTTTCATTGGATGGACCATTCTCACACTGAAAGCAAGCTGTGCTACTCTGCAATAAATTCTTCTGGCACCTGTATATTCCTGAGCTGTGAACTGCACTTGAGAGTGACTGAACTTTGGCTGTTTGATAACCTCAGCACAATGTAAGAAAAGAGACAAGTAGAAATTTTATGGAGCTACTTATAAGCTTATCTCCCCCAGAAGGCTTCACTTTCCAAGTCAGTCAGTAGCAGAAGTCAATCCAAACCTGCCAGTGACACTATTCTCCTACAAAAGTGTGCGCTAATGCATCTGGAAGCAAAGAGAAAGTAATGTCAAACTCCAGTATGAGCTAGCAAAAAAATTTCCAAACAATAAAAGGAGCTGCTGGCAGTTTTCTTTTTACTTGAAATTCTTCTATTTATTTTTCTAAAGCATTGATCTACAACTAGAAAATCAGAGTAATCTCTCATTCTCTCTCCTCCAAGGCAAAGGGTAATCCTGAACATGCCTCAAAACCTGACAGTTTGAAGAAAAGTCAACCCACATATCAGTGAGCTCAGTGTTTAAAAACCACAGATCTATTACTGTAGCTCAGCGTCCTCCCCTATTGCTTTGTCCCTTTCCTCACATTAGCGGACACCTGCCCCTTCCTTTGAGTTGCGCTACTCCACACTTAAGACCAGCGCAGAGCTGGATTTCACTCTTCCACGCCTGCTATTTCCTCCCTGGCTCTCTCACTGGACTTCTCTAATAAGCTCTTTCCTAACATTTCCTACTTTATGTTTCTTAGACACGGCACTTTGTGTCTGTCCACAGCTCTCATTTTTTCCAGTAACAGAATCTCAGAATCAATCACAGAATGGTAGGGGTTGGAAGGGACCTTCAAAGATCATCTAGTCCAACCCCCCCTGCTGCTGCAGGCTGCACAAGATCACGTCCAGGTGGGTTTTGAATATCTCCAGAGAAGAAGACTCCACAAGTTCTCTGGGCAGCCTGTTCCAGTGCTCTGTCACCCTCAAAATAAAGAGTTTTTTCCTCATGATCAGATGGAATTTCCTGTGTTCCAGTTTGTACATATTGCCCCTTGTCTTGTTGCTGGGCAACACTGAAAAGGGTCTGGCTCCATCCTCTTGACACGCGCCCTTTAGATATTTATAAGCACTGATGAGATCATAGAATCACAGAATGGTTTAGGTTGGAAAGGACCATAAAGATCATCTAGTTCTAACCCTCCTGCCATCGGCAGGGACATCTCCCACTAGACCAGGTTGCTCAAAGCCCCAT
>RSEF01000001.1:166854302-166888811 GCA_003993805.1 Himantopus leucocephalus | reverse complement strand
GCCAGTTCCTTATCCACCGAGTGGTCCATCGGTCAAATCCATGCCTCTTCAATTTAGAGACCAGGATGTTGTGCAGATCCCCTCTCAGTCTTCTCTTCTCCAAGCTAAACAGACCCACGTGTCTCAGTCTTTCCTCATAAGAGAGGTGCTCCATTCCCTTGATCATCTTTGTGGCCCTCTGCTAGACTCACTCCAGCAGTTCCTTGTCTTTCTTGAAGTAGGGGGCCCAGAACTGGACACAGTACTCCAGACATGGCCTCACCAGGGCAGAGGGTCAGAGTCCTCTGACTTCCCTCCCTTACTCCACTGCTTCTGTCTTTAATGCTGTGAGTCTCTGCCTCAGCTGCTTCCTATTTCTTTCACCTTTTCGCTTGCCCCTCAGTCCTAGTTCAACTCCATCTCTCACGTACCCATTGAGTTTCTTTCTGGACCTTATCTCTATTTGCCTGCATAGTTATGTCTTCTCTAATCACAACCATGTTTTCTTCTTTATCATTTCCTCTACCTAAAACTCTTCTTTTTTAGCCAGTCTTTTCAAATTTGGGGTAAAAATGATAGCCCTAATACTCTTTGTCCCTTCTGTTTCTTCCACCTCATTTCAGCTGAGATAATAGTACAAAATTTTGCGTACAGCTGGTCCCTACAACTATTGCATGGAGTGTGGGCAAACAGTTGATCCATTTGCAGAAAACAATTTGGTTCTTCAGCATCCAAATGCCAGACTGCCATGTTAACTTCTTCTATAGGAGGTCCACTGACCATCTTTAAGGAAATATTAACTCCTGCTGTCATATTTGAAAACTAAACAAGCATGAGAAACTAAAAGATAGCTTCACTAGAAGTTTAGAAGAAGCAAATATGTCTGTAGTACCCTTCTGTTGTTTGACTGAACTGAAGTGCACAGAAGAAAAAAGACATGAATTCAATGTAGATCATAAATTGATATGAACAATAAATAAGCATACATAATAGATATAAATTAGTTATATAATTAAAGATGCAAAAAAGAAAATATTTTAGCTGTAGCAATGCAGTAGTATTGCTTAAATCTCCCAGTTCAAGAGAAGATTTGTTTTCTTTTTCTCATGTCCATTTTACACTAAAGTAACTCAGCCCTCTTTGTGCTCTGCATAGCGCCTTGCACAACAGACTTCTGTTCTGCCTGGACAGTAAAATAAGCCATAAAAACGATTACACATTCACAGTTCTACAAAGAATAAAAATGAAGAGCAGTAATTTACACTACTGGATTTATAGTTTCCTCCTGTTTTACATCACTACTGGAAATGAAAAAGGTGAGGATGAAACAGGAACTCTGATCCTGAAAAAACGGCACTGCTATTCTTCATTCAAAATCTTTATAAGAGATAGAAAAGGAGCAGCCTCAATTGAGTAAGACAGTTTTCATCACATGCTGCTTCACCAAACAGGCTTTTGACATAGTCATATTTTGTGTTCCCCAAAATAGCACTTCAGCATGCTTCAGTTTCTGAACTTGTTTTTTTTTAACTCCTTTGAATTTAATTAGGCTATTCATCAGCTTGGTAAATGCAAAGAACCTTTTAAAAGGGGAACAGTGATTGATTTTTAAAGTGCTATAATCACTCCATCTAGCTGTAAAAAAAAATATTTTCCAGTTAGGTATTTCAAAGGATATTAATATTCAGTTTTTAAAATAAAAAGTCCTATTTTTTAGTATTTTAATACACAACAAGGAAGCTGCCATAACATCACTGGGTGAAGTCCTTCATCCAGCAAAGCCCCTGTATAAAGCTCCCAGTAACATCCATGCTTTGTGTGAATCTTGCTGGCACAGGAAGATGTTTTGGCAGTCAAAGAAAGTTTGTTCTGCACCGAGTCTGGATCTGGGTCTGAATGGACTCACATGCAAACCAAAGCTGTATGGCCACAGCAGCACATCACTCCACTAGCATAAACTGCCATTTTCTGCACCCAAATAACAGTCTTGAAAGGAGTCTCAAGTGCACGTGTGTGTCATCGCACTGGGCAATGTTGAAAAACTGCAGAAAAAGGGAAGCCCAAATCTGAGTCTTTTGCCAGCAATGCAAAGGAATCAGGTCCAATTCAAGTGCCCCATTTTGCAGGGTCTTGCACCAACGGAGTTACATCGGAATAGTACTTTATAGACTGCAGCATTTGTAACTTAAACAGTCATTTAGTCCCAGGGAGGGAATTCACCCCTGAAAGATATTTCTTGTAAACATTTTCAGTCTTAGATGGTGTCACAGACATGTCCCTGCTGCAGAAATTAAGGTTATTCCCTAAATGAGAGAGTTTTACTCTTCAGACGACCAGTGCGACAGCTTGCAATGTTTGCTTTCTTAGCAGGGACCAAGAGCAACAACTCGATAATCAGAAGCATCACGTGTCTGACAAGGCTGACTGACCCCCAAGTGTGTTGTCACCACCAGAAATTTGGCTGCTGAGATGTCTCACAAAGACAAAGAATACTGTTCTGCTGTGCAAAATCCTTGTAGGTCTGCCTGGGGCTCGCCAGCTCTGGAATAAGGACTACTACTTGCATCTTCTGCAAGGCTGCTCCTCTGCAACCATCAAGTGCTGTCTTGTTTGCAAAGGGAAGGCAGCAGGACACCTTCAGCCTCTCATTTCCATACAGCGCAGGCTTCACAATGCTCCCTCACCCCTTCTGTGCACCAACACAAGTAGTTTACTTCACTGTCTTTCACTTTGTCTGTCTGTCCTCCTCACTTAGCCCTCAGCTGAGGTTCAGCTCTCGTTCAGCTATCCATTGAGTATCATCCTGCACTTTATCTTTACTAAGTATTTTTCTCTTGCTTTGTCATTAATAACGTTCGCTTTCCATACGTCCCTTCTTGCCGCTCTGCTGCTGTTTCTTTGCTTTCCTTACGTCACCTCTCTGCCATCTTGGCTTGAGCAACGCACAGGCAGACTTGATCCCATTCCAGCCACAGCTTACAGCCCACCGAAATCCTTCTTGAGCCATGGGGAGAGCGCAGCACAGTGGTGCACGCTGGCACTGCCATACCTTTAGAAAACAAGCATATATTCTGCCCAGCCCATGGAGATTAAAAATTACAAAATGCGTGTGGGAGTATAATTGCCATTCCTGTCATCTTACTGTTGGGTGTAAAGTATGTTAAATTGACCACTGGAAAAGTATTTCAATTATACCATTAGCGGCACAGAGAAACCCAGTCATGAGTCACACCAGTAAATTTTAGGGAAGACAAACAGACTCATACTGTGTGCACACAGTCCTCTTCTATTGATATAATACTTCGTAATCCCAAAGTGCCTGACTCAGTGCTGCTCATGGAGAGCGCTCCATGCAGCCCAGGAGCACTGCTAATGCTCAGGGATGCTCTCACAGCTCCTCCAACCAGAGGTCAGCCCCCAGCAAGGAGCCTGGAAAAAGCAGAGCACAAGGCAAATGCCATTCTCCCACGCCAGGGAGGAGGGGAAGGTGGCACCAGAGTATGGAGGGTGTTTTGTTGTGGCTGTGTGGATTCTGGCCATGCGAGATGAAGCAGGCTTATAAAGCGGAGAACTGTAGCCTGAACGGTTTCATTTCAGGACAAAACGGCATGCAAATGGGCACGTAACTGCAGCATTTATTGAACTTTACACTTGTCTGTCACCCGTCTGCAAAAGGAGTGCACTTTCATTTTGGGAGGGAGCTTCAACTCCCTTCAATGGAGAGCACTAAACAGCAAGTGAACCTTCTTCACTCTCCTCCATTTTACCTAACAGATTTAAATAATTCACGTAATAGCTACAAAAAAATCCCAGAAAGCAAAAGTGTTTTAAAATTTGCTTCCATTTGTGTACTTCAGGCTCCAGTGAAACAGCTTAAAAAGTATAGGCCCATTCAAGCTGAAACAGCACAGTTTTGGGGGTTCTTGCACAAAATATTTTTGCATTCAGAGCAGTCTGCTCTAAGTGATCCTTTTCTTCCTTGATTTTGTTGTTACAAATAGCAAACCCTCCTGCCTCCAAGCCGCATCACCTTGAGAGAACGAACGCTACTTACAGGACTCCGAGCACTATACATGCCAGCAAAATATTACAATGCATTTCAAGTCTGGAGACAACTTCATAGAAATATGCCCCAAGAATGCCAGAGGTGATGAAAGGCTGATGAATAGAACATGAGATGGAGGAGCCCTCCTTCTTCTTTTCCTGGGAAAGCTGATAGCTTTTCTTTTTCCCAAAGAATAAGCTATTCTCATTTATTACAGTTCAGTCCTCCTGTTATGCATACCTTGCCCCTAATGGCTACAGGATGTGTAAGTGCTTAAAATGGATTCTGGTTGCAAAATTAATTCCTGCTTTCATTCAGATTACAGGAAGTCTTAGCTACGTTGTTTTATAAATGATTGACACAGACATCTTGATTAGTTTACTAAAATCATCAGATTCCGTACTTACATAACAAAAATCATTTTTTAGAGGTATTTATTGTTTTAACTGTAAACTATTTCTGTATATTAAATAAATCAGTCATTAATAAGCCAAATATGCTTCCAACACAAGAAATAAAAGGGAGGATTGTATCAAGTCTGCCTAATTTAGCAATTTGCTTGTACATATATTTTAGGTGTCTAACAAAGCAAGCCCTCTGAAGTAAGAGCCAAATTTTCCTGTATAGACAGTTAAGGTGCCTCATTGGCTTTGATGGTTTCCAGAGGGAGTGAGCTCCTGTCTCTCAAAGCTGAATGGCCTGGATCCTGAATGATGAGAAGCAGGAAGAGACTCCTGTTATCTGGGATCATATTATGTTGAAACATTTCTGCTTGCAACTTTAAGTAGGTAATCACCTCTATTTAGAAGATTTTAAAAAGGAGCAAGTTAGCAAGATCTGGAGTTCTTTATGCTTTTGCACATACTTTCAGTTTGTTGACTTTAGATGCTGGAGAGTTAAGAGAAGGTGCTTTTTTCAACATGCTACACTTTGCAGAAAAGTACTGTATGTCAAGGACTCATCCCTGACATCCCACATTGTGCTTCATGACATCCATTTATACCAGCCTTGTTGCATTCCATCCCATGACCTGGGATAATGAGGTGTGTGGCTGGCGTGCCAGGATTTGATGTGTTGCAACATGGCATTATCTGCCTTGGGAAATGTGAAATGAAAGCATTGTCTGAAAAAATATAATTAAGGAAAAAAGTTCCTTAGCCCCTAATAGCAGAGCATGAACATTACCAAGACTGCTACTCTTTTCTGAAAAGAAATAGAATAACTAATGCCAAATGGAAATGTTTTTATTCTTACTTCTTTGGTTGGAGGAAGCATTCTGGAGAATACACAGCTTCAAGAAAAATGGAATTAACTGAAGCAGCTGAAATGAAGCTCTATAGCGCTCTTGAAAACTTAACTGAGGCTTTGTGTTTGCATAATGTATTATTATATTTTCACATCACCTGCACCCCATTAAAAGGAGCTACTCCTTGAAAATAAGTATTCAGAGAATTCATATCCTCACAAAGGAGTCATGTCATGGGAATCAAAAGCAAAAGGTTTGCTGGATGATCAGGACGCTGGGGTGAATTTGCTCTTGTACTACCTGCTCATGAAATCAACCTACACTGCTGCTGAAATCACAGGGCTTTTTTATAGAAACCAGTGTTGTGTAGTTCACAGTTATACAAACAAAAATGCAGCACTAATGATATTTTCTTATGACTATTGCTAATATTGTTATTATCTGTAATACGTGCAGCAGCACGTATCAGTAGCCCTAATATGGATTTGGGATCCATTGTACTGGGCATCCTGGAGTCAGATGTTATACAAGCACAAAAGATGGCACATGTGTTTGGAAGAGCTTACGTCCTAACTTGACATAACAAATCAATGAACCTCATTGGTACCAAATCGGAGGGAACACAGGGCGAAAGAACAAAATATGGAGAAATAAGACTACACACTTACATAAATAAGGATGAATTCTCATTACTTTTCTCTTTCGAGGACTTCTGAGAAAGACAAAACTAGATGCGTGTAAGATCTCAAGGCTCATTGTATGTGAGGATGTGAGAGCTGGGCTTGTGCTGAGCAGCCTCAAAAACAAGATCCTGGCAGGGATGCTGCACTTCCCACGAGAGATCAATGTGTGGCAAAACCCTAAGAAGCAGCTGGTGTGGAAGATGAGGAATACAAGGGGACAAATGAAGTAAAATGCCTGAAACAAGAAAATGTTTGTAGGATCAGGGCCTTAGCTTTTCATCCTCTCCAGATTCCTTTATACTGAGTTCAGTGGAATTTAAAACACATCCTTTCCCTTTACTCATGGGAGGAAGCTGTGTAGAGATGATGAGGCTAGTCACGCAAGTGAGGTGAATGCTATTTGGCCTCATTGGCCCATCAGGGCAAGGATCTGGAAATTCCATTTTCATGGTATGACAGAGTATAAATAATAATAAGTGTGGCTGTACCTTCGTCATGCTCTAAAGTCCCTGTATTGACAGCTAGGTCAGTGTGAGAGGGCCTTATTGTAAATGAGAATTAGATTGTAAGCATCTATGTTCTTCTCCAGTACTTTCCCCAAAGGGATGAAGCATACACACACACCTCCACCAGGTTGTCTTTAGGCCCCACACTTCAAGAAGACTAGCTGGCCCACTTCTGCTTGATGTGGTCAGAAACAGCTTCTTGAAGTAGCAGAAATGAGTGGAGTTACCCTGCTCTAATACATCAGTCACGAGTACATTGATAAAACCTTAGCAGGTTCCTCATGTTGGCTCTGTATTTCATCACTTCTTTAGATTTTAAATGTGCAGTTTTGGTTTTATGAAGGCATTGAAATACAACAAGCAAGCAAACCACAATGTCCCACTACTTGAAGTGCTGAATATTGACGACAGCACAATTGAAAGAACACTGTACCCAAAAAGGGCAGCAGGTCTAATTTTGTCCTCCGTTTGTCCTGCTTGTGTTAGACATCCCGTAATTGTCAAAGCAGTCCAATGACAAATTCCAGTAAAGTGGAATTGCTTTTTCAACTGTTACAAAATAACAATCACCAGGCTTCGGGTAAAATCGCTGAAAATGGTGACATGAATATTGCACACTCAATCACATGCTCCAAAACAGTTACTGATGTAAAAAAATTGATTACTAAAGGTGCTATACTTTGTTACCTGCTGACACACACAAAAGACTCCTGTTGTCCTATACAGTTAATGTTGAACAAATTGGGTTCGCTGCAGGATGCAGTTACTTACTTTAATAACAGTCGTGAAAGACATTCTGAGCTCCTTCTGAAATATTTGCATCTGTGGAATTTGCATTTTTTGGGTCATATAAGGAAATTTAACCAATAATATTGAATTCATACGGAACTGCTTCCTCTCACAGATGGGGTCTTTTACATGAAGAAGAGATGCAAATTCAGGACTAAGTTTTCAAGGATTTCATGATATGCAGTTACATCACTGTATAATTATATTGTTAGCAGCAGTCGAGCAATAGCATTCAAATTCACATCAGGGCTAGACTAGGGACTGGAGTCCGTATTTAAGCTTTAAGCAGAGATTCAGTTCAGGCTTTGCTAGTGTAGAAATCCTCAGAGCTGACCTTGCAAGAATGTGGTTGTGCCCAGACTAGAGGATGCGGATGTAGCTCTGAGCTCAGGGGTCCCAGCCTGCTCCCTGGTGTCATCCCATCAACTGCCCACATGCCCAGATGAGCTCTACGTGCCCGTCCCAGGGACAATCTCTTGCTTCATACCGCATGAATCCTGTAACTTAATGCTTTGAACTTTCTGGCAGTTAGACAAATGTTCGAGTGAAATGGCCATTTAATTACCTCACTGGCCATTTCACTCATTAATTGTTGGTGTTGGTCTATTGTTAGAAATGCCATGTTGGTTCTGGTAATTCCAGATATATACATCTTTTCACATCAGCCTGTAGAGTTGAACTGCAGGTCCTGCAGGTATTTCCATTACAATGTACTGGATTTATCCCGAGCGACCAGTGGGAACAAAGAGCCACATTTATCTTTCAGCTTGGCATGTGCACATATATTTCATGCTAGACCCTGCAGCTGCATAAAAAGTTTCAGAGGACAAGCAGGAACGGATTGAAGGAGACTGACTGAAAATGTTCCCTCCGCAGTTTTCACAGAAAGTCGCAGAATATGTATAAGATATTTTTAAAAGTCTTTTTACCACTTCTGTTCTTTTCCTGGTGGTTCACTTTTCAGCTGACAAAATGATTTATTAACTGTCTTTAAAAAGTTCCATTTCACTGAACAAATGATAAATATCAAAACCTGAAGCCTGACCCAACATCAATATCAAACTGGCTCAAACATTTGCAGGCTTAGTTTATTTTTCAAAGAATAAACAAAAGGTGAGTGAATGAATACTCAATAAAAGAATGTGTTAGAAAAGAATTATTGTTTGTCACAGTGGCTGGAAGACCTAACTCGCTGTGTTAATTCCACTAGAGGCAGAAGATAATCACATTTGAACATTATTAATCAGTTACTTTTTCCCCTCGTCCCCTGGAGAAAGGGGGTCCATGAAGCAGAAAATGCAGTTTTATTAAGTAAAATAAAACAAAACACTAACCTGTGTCCTTCTAGTTCACCTTGTCCTCCCCACCATCTACTTTCTGAAGGTCATGTGACAATTGGTGGTGTCACTTCTGTTAAACTCATGGAGAGGCATGATGTGATGCTCCTGCAAGTAACCACAACAGGGATGATGGTGTCATTCCCAAATGCATACACACACACACATTGAGTACAGAGGCAAAAACTGTGAAACAATCAAAATTCATTCATTCATTAGAAAACATGATTCCCTACTGTTCATGGATGCCGTTAGTTTCACATAAGCATGGTTTCATTTAAGCCATTTATAACTTCTTCTTTGTATTTTGTTTAAGCTCCAGTCTTCTTATATCGATTTTTCCCAGTTCAAATACTGTTTAAATACAGAAAGACATGTAACTACGAAAATGTTCACAATTTTGGAGCAACTCGGTTTACATCTTGTTGATGCTTGCTGAACTGACTGTCAGAGAAATTTAGAATGGAAAGGATCAAATGGTGCCCAACTGCAGTGACGCCTGGCAATTCTCTATACCTACCAGTGTCTGCCAGCTCAGGCCCAGGGTCCTGCAAGAAAAATGGAAAATCCACTTGATCAAGTGAGACCTCTTGCAACAGCACCATCACCTTGTTTTATCAACTTCAATTGTCGCTCACTCCTTGGAAGGTGGTGAAGGGCTGAAGAGGTCCAAAACTTCCCCAAATGGACCTAAAAGTTCTGTGGCCTGTTGCTTCTTAAATTGCATTTCAGCACTGGTAGCAGAGGAGCAAATGGCACATGAGTTTTATCTTTTGGGACTCTACATACTGTTTTCCCCAAGCAAATCGTGGATATTACCTAAAAGATGATTTACCAGCATAAACCAAGCCAGAATACCTTTAGGCTCTTAGAAACATAGCTACTCTGCACATTTCCTGGTGTCCATATGACACAACAGCCTGTATCAGAAACAAACTCATTTTTCAGAAAGAATCTGGAAAACTGCTGAAGGAAAAATATTTTTGAGTAGAGGCAGAGGGTCAGGAGTGAAGATACTGCTCTGAAAGGAAAAGCAGGAATCTGGAGGCAGTCAGGGCAGATTCCTTCACTGACACACGTTTCCTCAGAGGAAAGATAATCCCTCAAGAAGACCAGAGGGAAGGCAGGTTTGAACCAGTAGCTGAAGAAATTAAAGGCTTTCTGGACTCACATCTGAGCTCAACCTTTTCTAACGGAACTGTTGCACACAAGTATTTTTTCATAATTTAAAAAGTAAAAGTTAATTCTACATCATCTTGCATTTTCCAAAAAGATGAACAAGAGGAAAATTTTTTGCAGCTTAGAGAAGACTGAACATATTTATTTTCAGTCGCTCTCATAAAGGTCCCCGCTGTGTCAGAACCTGCTGAGAGACAGAGAAGCTCCTGCACAAAAGTGAGGAGAGGACAAAGAAGAGGAGAATGGCATTCTCCTGTGACACAAGAACACAGTACAGACAGAAAAAAGTGGAGTTTCTGACCTGTCTTGTGTAGGATGCCAGATGAGTAAATACTAAGTGTAGCTTGTCTCCCTGGCACTAGTTGAAGGCCAAAGATAGCACATCAATGTTCTGCAGGGTCTGCTGGGACAGGGGTAACCTTCAGGGTCGGGCTTGTTGGATTTGCTGATAACAAAGGAGATTGTCTCCATGGTTAAAACACAGGCTGCCGTGATACCTCTTTTTGCTCTTATCCAAGTGACCCTGAAGAAAAATGAATTTAGTTTCTCTGAAGCAGAAATGCTAAAAACTTGTGTGGGTGGAAAAATGTGGGTCTGAATGGTGTTATGATTTGTCATAAGAGTAAATATATTTAATTATACGGCCCAAATCTCCCCCAGTATTTAGCTTTCTACAAAATAATAAGAAACTTAATTTATGTGAATGGCTGTAGCAGCAGGAGGTTGACAGAACCTGTTGACGGGTGCTTCTTGGGAGGGCAAAACAGAAACAATCAAGAATAATTGTGCTATACAGACTGGAAACTTTCACAGGGAAACCCTTTATTTTAAGGATACTCAATAACCTCAGAACACTGAAGCTGAAGTTGAAGGAACTGTGGTCCTAAGCAATCCCATATGTCATCCAAGTCCAGCTTAGTCACAACCAACTCTGACTGGTGCTTCAACCCTCAGCATTCATAGCTGGATACCTTCTCCACAATATTAATTTTCTGGGTTACTCTATTCCCTAGACTTTTCTAGAGAAGTTGTGGATGCCCCATCATTGGAAGTGTTCAAGGCCAGGTTGGATGGGGCTTTGAGTAACTGGGTCTAGTGGAAGGTGTCCCTGCCCATGGCAGGGGGGTTGGAACTAGGTCCTTCCAACCCAAACTATTCCATGATTCTGTGATTCTGCGATTCTGTGACTTCTGCTTGTACTTCCTCACTTAAAGCCAGAACACTCTTATAACACCCCAGCTCTAAATTTAGATGATAGAGGCACCTCTATCATTTTGGTTTGTTTTGCTTTTATTTGGTTTTAGAGATGAGATCCTTTTAAGTTGCTAAGTTCCCATTCTGAGAGCTTCCTGGTAGGGATCCATCCTTCGGGACTGAAAACATCAGCAGAAACCAAAAATTCCAGGGAGCTACACCCCTCACTGATGATTTGGTAGAAAGAATATGGCTTCTTCTAAAAGAAAAAAAATAATGGCGGTTTTTAGATCAGATGATTGCAGGAAAGACTTTTAAATGTGCAAAAATCAGTTAATGACCTAACTTCCGTAGGGAGATGGTGGAAATGATGTGTCTAACTAGCACTTGTATCTTATGAAACTTTCCTCTTCAGTGAATATTCAGTTATTCAATTTGCAAGCATAAATGAACAATTTTCGTGATCTACTTAGGCCAACATATTGTACTGCAATCTGAAATGGCTGTAAACTATTTATATGGCTATTTTACTGACAATGTAATACACTTCTTTAGTCTGGAAATATTTCTTTCACTTAGATGCTGCTGATGAATGAAAAAGAGAGACATGGTCTTTACACTTCATATAGGTGTCCATTAAGTGATGATAAATATGTTCTGAAATATCTATCATAAAAGGTTCTCTGACATATTTTTTTTCTTTTCTGGAGTAACAATATCCAATTACTTTCTGTGTTTTCCCTGAGGGTAATATATATCCATTTTATCAGCGCCAAATAAGTTTGCTTTGGTCACTACATACATGTAAAAATATTTTACTCTATACTGATATAACTGGTTATTAATATAATGATACTTTTAAATTTCTTTTGAGAAATATGAATGACTCTGTTTTTCTTAATGGCCTCCAAACCATTCTGAAGTGATGTATTTTGGACACATCAGAACTTTTTTGAATCTTGCATCTAAATTTTAAATTACCTACTTAATCAGGGAGTTAAACACCTTTTCCTGCAAGTAGGTGCACCTTACAGGTTTCAAATGTCTTTTTAGAACTACCCCTGGCCAAATGCTTGCAATCAAATGTGGCATGTGTTCAGCTTTTTTCTTCCTTTTGGACTTGAGCCTCACTCTGAGAAGAAGGGTGAGGCAGTCAGGATATTTCTTGTTTGCTTGATTTTGTCCTTGTCCTGTCCTTGAATCTTAAAATGTTGTAATTTCTTGTTGGTGAAGTGGTAATAGGCCCATAATGACAAGACATGTATCAGTCGAGTAGGGCATTCCTGTTTCTTTTTAAAATATAATATACAAACATTCTAGTTCTCCACTTTCATAACGACTAGAAATGGAATTTATTTTTTTTTCCCCAGAAATATTTTCAAGAAACCTTTTTCCAGAATTCAGAAACTAATCTTTTGTTTTTGGCTTACTCAATGGCCACCTTCATCACCTTACTGTCAACTTTCAGCGTTACGCCGTCCTTAGAGGTGTCAGCAAAACCCTTGATCAAGGATGATGCTCCTCCTTGATCAAGGAAAAAAGAGGGAGTATCAAAGTGAAGAGGGGGGGATACAAAATTGCCTTTGCACATAGGAGCAACACACCGCTGTAATAGATCTACTTCTGCAATAGCTGTACTACTGTGCTGCAGTAATATGCTGTGGTACTGTAATATGCTGGACTACCATAGCGGCTCTGCTATCCTCACTTCAAGAGGAAGAGTCATAAAATGAAACCGCTAAAAATAACTCTTAAGATGAGAAGCTGGCCCTATTCAGCTTATAAAAGGGAGGCTGGGATAAGATCTTGCATAGCTACTCGTACACGTAGGGGAAAAAAGGATCTAAAACTGTGTAGTTCTGGCTTTTAGGAAAGAAAGTAAGACTGAAAGTCTTTTTAGTCTTACATAACGTGAGACAACCAGATTCAATGAGCAGAAGTCAGGCAAATTCACCTTGACATATGATGCAGTTTTCCAACAGGGAGGATGATAAATTAACACTGATTTTGGAGGGTGGTGCAGTCACTATAATTGGAAGGTGACGTTAGTTGCTGTCCTAAAGATAGGATTTGATCCAGCTTCTGAGAGCTTGAAGGCTGCATAGACAGGTACCTAAGTAAGTTTGGGTGGTTGTATTCCTTCTTGCCTTGGATCTTGTGGCTCCAAATACCTCTCTGTCATCCACTTTCATCCACACATCCCTAGGGGAAGGAAGGTTCAGCAGTCTTGCCTGCATAATCCCACAGAACTGGCAGCTCTGCAGTCATAGAATCATAAAATATCTTGAGTTGGAGGACACCCATAAGTATCATTGAGTCCGACTCCCTGCTCCTCGCAGGTCTACCTAAAACTAAACCATATGACTGAGTGTCATCCAGACGCTCCTTGAACTTTGACAGGCTTGGTGCCATGACCACTTCCCTGGGGAGCCAGTTCCAGTGACCAACACCCCTCTTAGTGAAGAACCCCTTCCTAATTTCCAGTCTGTATTTCCCCTGATGCAGCTTCATTCCATTTCCTCATGTCCTGTCGCTGGTCACCAGAGAGAGGAGATCAGCACCTCCCCTTCTGCTGCCCTCCTTGAGGAAGCTGTAGACCGCGATGAGCTCACCCCTCAGTAAACAACTGCAATCTGTTCCCAAGGCTCCTCATTTGAATAAGAACAACTGGACAATTTTTTTTTTTCTCAAATTTTCTGTCTTATTCTAAAGCATTGGACTTTGACTGGAGCTGGATGCAGGACAGCAGATGGACTGGTACTCTGAAATGCACCAGGTGGGTCCTGTCAGTTGACTGATGATTGACATTTGCTCAAAGTCCAATTGAACATCAAATCTGGGATGATAAAGAAATGTTTCTGGGATGAAAAATATGCCCATACTGGAAGGACTCATGGCACTTTTTGCAATTTAAGTAAAAGGAAAACAGGTCCTTTCTGTTGTAGTAGGTCCTGTTCACTGTAGACTGATGCCTCAATCTTGTCTGTTCCTTATCTCTGGTACAAAAGGGTTTAGTTGCCTGAGGATTGAAATATTTAAGTCTAATTAAAGTCATTGTGTTCAGTACAGGAATGTGTGGGTGACATTTACATGCCTTTAATACATGAGAAGTCAGTTTAAGTAATTTAACAGTCATCTCTGGCCTCTGAAGATGACATACTCCATGAAAAGATGAAATCACCACTTCTCTTAATGATCTCCCTCATGAATACAGCATCAAATTCAGCATTCAAATGTCATGTTACCCCTAAGCTTTCTTTTTACTGATGGTCTTTTGGGCCCTTCTTACCCNGTTACTGATGGCCTTTTGGGCCCTTCTTACCCCAGGCTCCTTTCAGTCTCTTCTGCAACGTGGGCACCCTGCCAGTGTGGACAGGCTGCCTGCCTCTGTCTGCCCTGCCTCCTCTCTCCTTCCCTGCAGGGGAGTCTGTGGGTCCCTCAGCCGGGAGCCGAGAGCTGGTGCACCGAGCCACACACAGCTTCTGCAACATCTGGAAGGCAGCACTTGGGACAAGCCCCTAGATCATCTTCCAGAAGTGGGAGCTGGTGCCTCCATCCAGAGCCATGGGGTTTAGGCTGGTAGCTATCGCCAGCAGAAAGGTGTCATGTCTTATTGGCAAAAGCAAAAGGAGCCCAGTAGCTAACAGGCTCTGAGTGCCTGACCCCATGGCTCCAAGATAAGGAGCTTCCAGAAGCTATAAATATATCCAGAAGGCAAAAACAAATGGAGAAGGTGCAAAAAANATCCAGAAGGCAAAAACAAACGGAGAAGGTGAAAAAAACCAGAGGAACAGTCCTTCGCACACAGGGGAGGGGTGTCCACTACCTTTAGCACATCTGTATCAGAAGATGAAACAATCTCTAATGAGGTCTGCTTTACCACTTTTCCCCAGAGCTAGCATAGTTGTCCAACAATTATGATTTACCTCTCACAGGACCTGTTTTACCTGGATGATCCACACCCCCACCTTGGGGCACTGCTTCCCATCGCTTTCCCCACAAGACCAAAGTCCCACCACTTACTTTTGGTCACACCTTCAAATCTGGCTCCAAGCTCTTACTAAAATCCTTTTGGAATAGGCTTTTCAGGCAGGGGGAAAAAAAAGACATTTTGAGATGAACCCTCCCATATACAATCACATTAGTCACAGCATCCCAGAACTCCACTCCCTGCCCAAGACTCCTTTGAGCTAGACAGAGTACAAACACAGAATAAAACATTGCCATGTCACAGACACTTATAATTCTTTGAGTATTAGCTTAAAAAAGCCAAGAAGTCTGGTAGATGGTGTTTTACATTCACTTTGTGCTGTACAGACAGACCAAAGAAAGTACAAGTCAAGCTGGTGCCTTGATCCCTTGGAAGTCAGCTGATGATTTCACTGTATCCTGAAAGTACCAAACGCATATACCATGTGATGTGACATGAAGTTGTTTTACACTAGGAGTTTTAAATTACTTATTGTAAGTCCTGTGGAAGTGGAGCCTGTGCAAGCAAAATGCAGTCTGTCTAACTGATGTGCAAAAATCTGCTGCAGAAAATTTAGGTATTTGGACCTGGCAGGGAAAAGAAAGTGCTTACATGTCCTTTAAAGTTAATAGAGCGGGGTAGATGTCTCTGAAGACACTGGAAGGGGGGCGCAGCCTCACTAAGTCAGATGTTTATCTTTCTTCATTAATTGCACAGAGACTTAAATGCCAGATGACTTTGTCTATTCAGAATCCACTCCGCATAGTCCTCTTTGAAGACCTAATAAAGCATGACCAGCTCTTTTTAAAAAAGAAAATGATAACCATGGTGTCCCACTTTCCTATCATGTAGATATTAACAGAGCGATGAAAATGCTTGCTCCAGAGCAGGACAGCCTTGGTTGTGGACCCTCATAGACCCAGGGAAGTTTGTCTTCATCTTTCCCAGGAAAATCTCCTAACAAACAGGTTCTGGTGTTCTAAGTAGAGGAGAAAATTTCCATCCTTTCTTCTAAGGTGAAAAGGTTATAGACTGCCAGGTGAAAAAGGACAAGCATGGCATTTCTTACCTTGGACACTGTCATTCAGGGAATTTTGAGTGTGAGCGTTGTCATTTCGATACACCTTCCCACCTCTTTTCCTGCAAATAACACAGATACATCATGTGATTGAGACTGCTCCCTTTCTGAGTTGCAAAAAATAGCTGAAAAGCTGTAATTTTGTGGTCGCGAACATCAAGAAGTTGCCAATATGTATGAACTGGTTATGACACCAGGGTGGAGGAGAGCATAATCCATGTAATATAGTGAAAGCTTTACCGTAACCCCTGAGTTTTAGCTACTAACAGAGGTAGCTAACTTACCCTGCGGGGACAGCTGATCTGCGCTTCGTAGTGATGTGCCATCTTCAAGTTTATCAGCTGGCTTTCTCCAAGTCTTTCCAACTGTTAGGAATATAAGCACATACCTATCATATTGATCTGAGGCTTTTATAAAGCAACATTTTCCACAGTAACTCAGTAATGAACAGGATGATGCAGAAAAGCAGAGCAAAAAGTTATTTTTGCAAAGGAGAAGAATACAACCATTATTTGAAGATTTTAGGTTAGGAGGCTCCTTCCTCCCTTCCTTCTCCTCCTGTGAAAAATAACAGCCAGTTTGTCATATAAGCCCCCTGTGTGCTGGTTTCTGTGAAGGGGCTCTATAGGGACATAAAGACATGGATGAGGAAAGAGTTACTGAAAACAGCCAGCTGAAGGCAGGCGATGGAGCTGAGAGGGAATGTGTGAGGGTATCCTGAGAGCTGGTAAGCTCCGTTGACCACTCCTCCCCCGAGCCCACGAGAACTGATAAACTCACAACACCACAAGTCAGCCAAATTTGAGCGGGGCTGCCAGCAGGCACCGGCACCAGCAGTGGGTGGTGTGTCTCAGGAGCAGGAGGAGAAGGATGAGGAGGAGAAGGAGGAGAAGGATGAGGAGGAAGCTGTTGCCCTGCAAAGGTTGCGGGTGGGCGCACACCCACCCTGCCAGGCTGGGACCCTCAGAGGATGGCGAACAGGGGACCACCCCATAGCCCTCTGCCCCCAGAGCGGGTGTGTGTCTGGGGCAGTCAATGGATAATTAACTGCTACTAATTGTAACAGCCTGTCTCTATCAAGAGTAATGGCTTCAGTAATAAAAGGTCTCCTAGCAGATAGTGGCTGTGGTCTGCGTCTCCCCTGATTTGGCAGCATATCAGGGAAAAGGCAATTTTCAAATTTTCCAGCCTGTTTTTCAGTAGAAATTTCCCTTCCCTTCCCTTCCCTTCCCTTCCCTTCCCTTCCCTTCCCTTCCCTTCCCTTCCCTTCCCTTCCCTCTTTCCCCCCGAACTACAAAATTTTGTTCTCAACCTTTCATTTTTTAGGCTGTCTTGACTACTATTTGGGGATTTTCATTATTTCTAATTATTCTTATATCTCTTTTGTTTACCTCACTTGCAAAACTGTAGAGGTGGGGAAGTGAATGCATCTTGTCAATGCATTAAATGCTCTTGTTTTGTTTTCAGGGAAAAATAAAATACTATTTTAAATTCATCAAAGAGTGTATCTAAAGAACAAACAACACTTTTCAGTTAGCTCTGTTAGGAAATAATTGAGATACCTCCCTGAGCATACTGCAATAGGAACAAATCAATACAGCTGTGTAACTACCAGATGTTCTGGGTAGAAGATGGTAGCAAATGGATTGTAAAAGCAATGGTTGTCTTTCCTCAAGATTCACAGGCACTTTCTGCCTAGAAATAAGCTCAGGTTAGTCTATTAGGAAATGAATAAACAGTAAGATCACTTCAGAGGCTTTTTGTAAAATCGAGTCTTCAGCAATCCTAAATATAAATCCACATTGCTTGGTACCAATCTTGTCCTGCTCTATCTATGGTTAGAGTTTGTCTGTATATGGGAATTTAGCTACAAGATAAAATAGTCCTTTATATAAATATCTTATGAGTCAGTCCCAGCTGTAACTCCAAAGTGGTGAAGTTGTTAAGTAAACGCTGTTAAGAGAAATGTAAAATGAGCTATGATTTCTTCACAAGAAAATGCTTTTATGGCATTTAATATAAAAAAAAATGCTTTAAAAAGGCAGGATTGGACCCCGTGTCATGCTATACAAATGACTGTTTGAAAAGTAACAGGGTTAAAATAAGATAGAGATATGAATCAACATGTCTGGTATAGCTGCCATGGAAGGTTTACACCAGCCACACTGAGGCATCCTATGATGCCTCTGTAGATCAAATTTCACAGTCTTTTCATAAGAAGAGAAATGGATCTTTTATGAATATGAAAAATTATATACCCTCTGCATAATGTGTTTCTGTCTGTAGATAAATCTTTGTATTATTAGCTCATCAAACCTAGTCTGTTATTCTATTATTAAAATCGGATAAATTATTTATATAATTTTTAATCAGTTGAATTAATTTTTATAATGGTGGCTTGTGATAACTTTGAGCTCTACTTCTTCTCACTATGAATTTTTAAAAAATTATAATTAAAAGTCACACCATATTTCTAAGTTTCCTTTTTCATCTGTTCTATTTCCTGGAAATATAATCTATGCATTATTTATTTTTTGTCACAAAACAGTTAATTTCTTTATAGCTTCATCAAAACTGGACTGCCTGGGGAGCAAGCCAATTTTATCAGCAATTAAAAAGGTCATTCTTTCAGATTTAAAAATATACTGAGTAACATTTTTTATGGGCCATATGTTAAAATATAGCCGTGTTCTGATAAGTGATCATCATGTACAACTGGTTTCATGAGATTCTAATTTTTATTGTTCCTCAATGGTTTTATTCCACATCTGTCACTTTACAACCAAATTGTGATTGCCAGCTATGCAAATGTAAGTGGTAGAGCATATGCTATGTTTCTTAGGTATACACTCCTGGTTTGGAAAACAAGCACCATCAGCAACTAATTTTGTTTCACTTTCATTGTTTTCTTCAGATGTGCCTGGTTGTTGCCACTGAATTGTGTTATAAATTGCCAGTAGCCTAAAACTCATAGCAGAGCCTCGTTCCTGCGTGGTCACATCTGGCCTGCATTGCTAACAACAGCAGAAAGCTTGTAAATGTTCCATGTTGATCTGATGGCTTCACATAACTCTAAATTGGCACTGAGAACAGATCTGTGGCTGATGAAGGTCCTGGTGTTGCTAATCTGGAAGTGGATGAAGACCACACTGAAGTCAACAAGACATTCTACAGAGGAAAGGTCTGTCCATGCAAATCACACAGACCAGAGCCTCAGCATCTTCCTAAACTACCAGCACCGCAGTGGTCTGGGTCGCTAAGCAGGAGGGTGGCAGGGTGAAGAAAAGGGTGGCTTTGATAGAAAGGGAGGGAACTGGGAAGCTTAAATAGTCATACTTATTTTTTGGGGGGGGAAAAGCAGGAAACCTGAAGTCCTACTACATTTTCCAGAAAAAACGAGGAACAGACCAAACTTAAAACAATGTTCACTTCTTTAAAAGTGGAAACTGAGCAGAGAGGCAGAAAAGAGGAACGGCTGCAAAACTCAAGATCAGACAGGAAGGCAGCAGAAACAACAAAGAAGAGGTGCGCGCATAAGCAAGGCCCACGCAAACCGGCCTCTGTCCCAGGAGAGCATGAGCAGCTGAGTGTTGTATGTGTGTGTGAGGGTGAGCACAGCGAGTTACTGAGACCGACCCGCTCCATGGCTTAATTGCACCTGTACATGCAAATGGCATCAGCTACCTTGGGAGAGAGGCGAGGAGGAGCGGCGTAGCCTACTTGAGCCAGCTGGCCACCCTCAGGCGGAAGGGAATAGACAAGGACCAGGAAGTGGTGGAACTAGGAACTGGGGTTGTCTGAATCATGGTTTGGGCCACTGTGGGGCCATTTTCAAAAGCACTTGCACTTCATGGCAGTGACATAAAATTTCTTACATGGAAGAGATATCATTAGGAAAGTACGTCAAAAGGGTGGTCAGCCTTCTTTGATACAGTTTAGATGTGGAGACAAGCACTGCTATCCCAAGTGGCGCTGGCCAGCTTTCTGCAGAGCACTGCCTATGTTCTCTGAAACACCACTTTTGGGAAATATGACCTGTGTTCTCAGAACTGTTCAGTTCAAGAGAAATGATTTTCAATTTATTTCTTTGCACGTGAAATGAGTGACCCTTTGGTCAGTGTCATGCCCTAGTCTAAGGGATGAGAAATGAGAATTCAATAGCCATGTTTCTTCTAGGATGAAAGCCTAGATCTTGTAAATATGGCTGCTTAAATTTAAAGCATCTGAGCTGTGGCAGAAGTTGCAGAGCTTAGCTAGATGATAGTAGGAAAATGTTATTTAATAAGATTAGTTAATCTGTAAAGGTTTTCAGAGTGTTCAGAAGATATGTAAGTCCACGCAGCAGCTGGTGAATAGTACTGTTTCTCTGATCTGAATTCCTGCAGATGCTAGGGAAAGGACTATTTATTTAAGAAGCTACTCCCTGTCTCAGAAGCATGTGGACAGCCTTCGTGATGTCCTGAGAAAGAAGCAGGAACAGAAGGTATTGCTCTGGAGAAGTCACTACTCCAGTGGATGTGAGGAGGAGCCTTCTCCTTCTACCTACCCAAAAGACTTAAGGGGAACACACAGAGTAACTGCCAAGCTGCCATGGAAAACAAACAATTTACTTTGGTGTGCTAGAGTCTGAATGATATAGATCTGGGAAGACAATTTTTAGTGTTTTCTTGAGACATTTCTGATTAAAAAAACCCAACCACCACATAATGGAAATAATGGATTCTTCATGGAGGTCTGAGGGCCTTGAAGACATAATGGCATCAGTGAGAATAAAGGCAAAGAAGATCTTAAGGACACATCCAAAAACGATCTTAGATGTTGTAAAAAGAAGGTAATTGAGACAGATCTCTGTATGGGATCTGAATAATTATCGCATTGAGCAGAAACATGCCAGAAGTCAAGCTACCGAGTGCAGTGTTGTGAGGTGAGAATCAAGATGGGAATGCTGTATACTCAGGTACATCTTCGGACTCAGCCTTTACGTACACATCCCACCCCTCTTCCTTTTCTCCTCACAGGATCACGTCCCTAAGAGAGTGTCCTTCAGTCTCCCTTTGAAGCCGTGCAGGCTTGCTCCAACCTTTTAAAACTTACTTGCTGCTGCTGCCACCCTTCTGTAGGACAGGGTAGTGGAGAGAGCAGCTACTCAGGATGCAAATACTAGTCTCCTCTCTGCCTCAGGGGTTTCAAATCCCTTTTGTAACGTCTTTAAGCATCCTTAAGTCGTGCAGCAACTAAGCAAGGGCAGTTAAGAATTACATCATCAGACTTAAGTGTTTTTCCCAATTTGCCTCATTCTGCTTGAAGCTAAGGTAAAGGAGAAGCAACAAACAGAGACAGGTGGATGTATGTGGGTGCATAAAGCTCTCACAGTGCCAAGGCTATGCATTGAGGGTCCCTGAGGTCACAGTCCTCCTTCCAGGCATGTTCAGGGGAATCTTTGCAAGCTGCTTGCATCTGCGTAGGGTGAAGAAATGGTCTCACAGCAGCAGAGAATGGAAAAGTAATAAAAAAATTAAATTAGATAAAATTAGTTTAAATAATGAGAAAGAATATAGAGGAGATGATCTCAGAGGCAGGTGCCCTTTTGAGAAAGTAGCTTTATTAGATTTTGATTTAATTTATTAAAGCTAGGTTGACAGTGTCCTTTTTTAATGTTGTGTGGAACATTATCTTCTACTCCCGTTGATGGACAATGACAAAAAGCAGTGCATCTAGCGTCAAGTGTGGCAAGAGGGAGGAACTTCAAGTTTTGTTCTGTTTTTCATCTTCTCTCCATATTTTGGCCCTATTTGGCAGCTGATGCCTGCTGAACAGGCTTACTGCAGAAAAGCCCTGAAGCCTTCCAACGTTATGGTACCTTGTGGCAGCTAACTTGGAAATAACCTCAATAACACAATGAGACTTAGATTTGGTGCCTAAATAGTAAAAAAATTTAAATAAATAATTAATAAATTATAATTTTAGTAGCTATTTTAGTTAAAGATTTTCAGGTGTTTCCTGTTGGCTAACACATCTTTGAACTTCCTGGCTCTTTTAAATGAAATCAAAAGAGACATGAAGGTTTTTTCTATGCCCAGATCAGGCATAATCTAAATCAAACCATATTTCACGTGCTTGCTTAACTCAGCTTCTTTACAAAGTGTGTTATAACAAGGGAGAAATAGGGTCCTCATATTCCTAAACCAAAACACTCACATTTAGAAATAGCAATATGCCTTTACCAGCGCTGGGATGTCCTTGCTGGCGTGGCACACTGCAGCAAGGGCTCTGCCTGTTTTTTTCTCCTTGGTTTCTCATAAGTTCTGATGCCATTTTATTTCTTTGCAATAATGGGTTTATGAAGATACTTGTTAATGAAGCAAAATCTGATTTTCCCGTATATGTAGAGCTCTCTACATTGCTGTGTGATCCCATGAGAATTTATGAATGATGTAAAGAGATATTAGAATAAACCAGAATAGGAAACTATTGAATCAGCCTTTGCTGACTATTTACTTTTCTCTGTGCAAGTCCAATACATTTCAGGGATAGCTAGACCCTAGATGTCTAGATATCTAGACAAGTGTCTTCCTATGGTCTCATTCTCAGCAGATGCTCCTCTAGCCTTTACCACTGCAGAAGGGAAAGCATGGAAAATGTTCTCTCCTGCCCAGATTCAGGCAGTCCTGAGATGAGATTCAGAATATATTAGGAATATATTCCAAAAGTACTGGACCCTAGGTTATGTATTGAAGAGCACAACTGTTTTCTGCTTTGCCCAGTTTTCTACAGCAGTATTTTCATCCTTGCCAGCTGCCACCTGAGTTGGATTCTCTCTAGAACTCCATTGGAACCTAATACATGTTGGAGGCAGGATTAATTAATATAATCAGCAGCCTATTCACTCTTAAATGACTTCTGCAAGCCTTGTCTTACCATCATTTGATGTAAAAATGAGCCTTAGCTGAAGAACTGATAGCAGAATTTCTGCAGCTCCTGCAACATCTGAACCTATATTAATTTTGATTAAGCTGATTTCTAGATTTCGTGGTTTTGCTGCTTTACATCTGACTTCAGATGGGTAAATTGGGTTAAAACAAATTGCTTTAATTCTGTTTTTTAATGCTTTGTTGCTTTTTCTCTTAAATGAAAACTAACAAAATGCTGCCCCTGAGCAGTCCTTTTTTTTATTTAAAAAATAATAGCCTTATGGCTCAGAAGTCTCCATAGAGGATGATTAGACCAGTATTCTAAGCCATTCTCAGCTATTACTTGTATCTCTAATAATGAATAGCAGCTCCAGTGATTTGACAGTTACTCCAGATTATCAAGAATGCATACGGGAAACAAACTTGGGCTTTGTTTTCCAACGGCACTCTTATTTTAACACACCTCATTTTAATGTACCTTGTTCTACATTTCCACGACACAAGCTGCAGAGCAGTCATTTAGTGTAATATAAATGCGAGATCTAAGATTTGCAGTAGATACATTGTCAGTCTCTCTTGTAATTTATTATTTACAATATGTTCTCATTCATTTGCAGTACAAAAGCACATCACTATGTGTTTTAATTTATTAAATAGTAGATTGTTACCTCTAAGGCCCATGCTCCAAGTACAAAGTAAAGCCTTTAACTGAAGCATTTTTGGTGATCTCTGTGCAAACTCTGTGCAGTACAAGTGGCAACTGAAAAATTAACATTTTTTCAGTTAAGCTGAAGAGCTGGCGAGTTGCCCAGATCAGACCTGAAACTAATAATTTGGCTGGGGAAAAAGTATGAAAAAATTGTGAACAACTCACAGTGAATATTTTTCCTTTGTAAAAAAAAAAAAAAAAAAAANAGTTGTTGAGAAAGATATTCTAGATTAACAGTTTGTTCAGCACAAGCATCCACTAGATATTGATATGAAGAGAAAGACCTGAAGAAAGAAGTTATATGTGTTTTATTTAGCACCTCTCATCCAAAGTGAAGATTGTGTTTACATTGCCTTCACTGTCTTTATTGGAGTTGCTAAATTTTAATTGGTATAGCAAAAAAGAATCCATTCTAGACCTTTTTTTTTTTTTCAAAAAAAGTATTGCCAAAAAAGGACTTGAGACATAATTCTCATTCATAGATAGGCCTTGCTACTTTATTCTTGCAGTATACAAGATATTAGAGTGAGTGCAACTGTAAATTCCTTCCAGATTAAAACCTTTCCTGCACTAGAGTGACCAGTAAGGGGGACTGAGTGCAAATGAGGGTAGCAAATGCCTTTGGAAAAGCCTTGCTTTCCATTGCTCTGTGGTCACTTACACTGCTTTTATAGTCACTTACACCTGAGCAGAATAAACATAACGATAAATCAGGAGTCTCAACTTACCCAATCATTTCCAACTCTTTGTATACATGACAGCACAAGGAGAAAGGCAAGGGAGGACGTGACTTCCGTGTAGTGCCAATCTCTACCTTCAACAATGGCAGTACTGAGAAAAGATCTGGAAATGCCAGAAGTGTCAAAGAGGGGCCACCGCTGATATCGGTCAGCAGAACACCGTGCCAGAACCTGTAGGGGAAAAACTAGAAAAAAGCATAGATGCTAACTGGAAGAACATGTTAACTGGAAGAATAAGGAAGAATAATCATAGGACCAGATAAAAAACCTTTCACTGCCTATGGTAAGACGCTGCTTGCTTTCCTCACTGAAGAAGCTGCGGCCAACATTTTCAAGCTGGGTATTTAAATCAACATTGCCACACAGCAATCTAAATAAATGTCCCAATTTTCAGATTTGATGTACTGTTGCAGCTTTTCTTGGCTCCAGAAAGTATGAATTCTCAGCACCTCAGAAGATCAAGCTGTTTATGTGGGTGGTGATCATAGTAGAAAGTTAAACCAATGTAGCTTAACTTGCACGTGCAGAAACCAGCATGTCCACACACGGGGTATATTTGCATCAGTAGATTTCTGACCTACCTACTATTTTATTCACTTTATTGCCAGTATGCTAATTTTTGAAATTAACCCAAGTAGTTTCACTTTCCATTTATTGGCATATCACCCATATATAATAAAGGATTGGATTCAATTTGCAGATTAAGGCTCTTAAATGTAACCTCTATTTTGGAAAGCTAGTCAGTAGAATCAAGAGTGGTTTTCAGTTGACCTGCTGCAAAGCTGACCTGGTGTCTGTTTTGAGGTGAGCAGAAAAACTCTCAACTAGAGTCTACTCTTTTTTAGAGTCCATTCACTGTGCTGAGGAAATCTCATTGAATACCTTGGGAACAGTGACAGGTCTCTCACATGTAGACATACATAGATTATGTGTAAATACACGTAGACATCTTACATCTTTAAACTGGGAGCTGAAATCCACTGGTTATGACTATCTTCAGGCATCAAAATTTGAATTCAGTCTTGAATAGTCACTTTATACATGCATTGTAGATTAATTTCATTCCTAGATATAAAAAAAATTAAGTCTTATTACAGCTGTCTTCAGCAATACTCAATAAGCTCTCAGGACCAGAGCATACAGAAAACTTACACAGTTTTCTGAAGTAGAAAGCACAGCTTTGGTGCTAAAGAATGGATAGTTTTCCTGGTGTAGTCCTTATCAAGAAAAGAATTTTCTTTGTTTAGACAGGAAGAAAAAGGAAAAGTGGGTCACCTGGGAGGACAGATTTCCAAATCTCAGTTGTGTCTCAGTGGCAAAATTGCCTATCAAGGTACTCAAGATAGATCTGAATTAGTTCTGTCTTGGGTAAGCCTTGGCTACTTTTATGGTTGAGGGTGGAGGGAAAGGAGAATAAGTATTTTTGTTCTTCTTGATCACTTCTGCTGTGGAGTGGTTAGTGATAATGAAATGTGGCATGCAGAAAGCTCTTACTGAAAAAAAAAAATTCTTGGCACTGTCTCTGCTTACTAAGCTCTTTAATTCCTTTAACTGAGTGTTTTTCGTATTTACCTGGGCTATTCACAAATTGTTGTTTTATAGCATCTGACATATACATAATATACAACAGAGAAAAAGCTTCAGTCAGTGACCTTGACATTATGACCTTGGGTCAGCTCCTCAAAGTATTGCTTTTAGTGGGAAATACCTAAACATCTGTAATGGTAGGAAATGTTACCAAAGACAGCGTCAGAGACTGTGCTGGGAATGGGACAAAAAGAACTCCTTTTTTTTTCCTTACAATGCAAAATTTTTACAGAGCATTCACAATTTCTGTGTCTCCCTGTCCTGAATAAGGGAGCTCCACGAGCTATCCAGTATAGTTCTGCATTTGTAGATGTGCCCCGCTGATGAAAGTATAAGTCTTTGTCATGACCTGGGAAATGAAAGGGAAGGCTCCTTACCTTCTTCCTCAGTTATGTTTAATACCATGTTTTCCTTCGCCCCATGATATTTTGCCCATCTGCCTACGCTGCATGCAGATCTCCCTTCCCTCACATCTGGAGAGACAGTGTAGTAGCGACTGCATCACTTTTAAGTTCATACTGAGAAATATAGCCACATGGTTCTCCATCAGGCTACTTAAACATTTGTACCCAACTTGGGACGATCTACATGTCCCTGCAGTGTGCCCAAAAAAAACCAAAGGAAGAACTAGAAATCTGCTCCAGCCCTCTCCTGAGCTTGACATGTTTGTGGACATGTCAGGGAAGAGAAAGCCTGAATCTACTGTAGGGCTCAAAGACCTTCAGATAGGTGGAGAGATCTAATGCCTGGCCCATGTATGCTTTGCTATATTGGACTGTTGTTATAGATAATGGCAATGACAGGATCTAGTGACTAGATAATCACTGTCTTTAGGCTGAAGAGAGTCTCTCACTTCCACGTCTACAACTTTGGCCACTGGCTAATTTTGCGGGTGGGCTGGATTCAGTTCTCTGCAGAATCAATGGAAAGATAAAGATACTCAGGTAGGGCAGATTGGATTTCTACTCTTGTCTCCCATGGCTGAGTTCAGTGAGATCTGTTCCTTTGTCAGGCAACTACATAGCTGAGTTGATTTCTATGTCCAACTATTTCTTACTTACCTATTTGAAGAGTACTGTTTATCTTATGACAGTTTGATAGTGCTGGCTAAGTCAGATGCATTACACAACAAGCCAATTTATTCTAATGGAAAACACATGTACTTGGTGTAGGTTTTGAATGGTTTGGATTCTCTTCCTTCAGGGAATTCTGATTTCCTCCTGTGAATGATGATTATTGTTTCAGAGAACATAAGTGTTGATATGAAAATACTGCAGATAAAACCACTTCAGGAAAAAAAGTCCTCTGTGTCCAAGCAGGTACATGTTTGCAAATTCCCCTGCTCTGCTTTGATGGCAAACAGATTTCTGCTGTTCTTTGGTGATCTGTCCTCACGTTCACAGTGCTGCATTGGCTACACATTTCACCGCGATTTGTTTAAATGGCTTGGCAGCCCACCACACCACCTTTTGGGCCCACCACTTTGTGCAGCTGCTGCCTTAAGGTGCTCTGCTAAATGGTGCCGAGGAAAATATGAACAGTCTGCAAACACGTATTCAAGCTTCTCGCTGCTGTACTTCTCTTTACCTCATCAGTAACCGAGTCTCTGCTTTCTGTATCAATTGCACGCTTATTTAGATTAGCATATATTTAATACTTCCTTGTTGGATCATAGCATGAAGTATAAGCTATCATCCTTTACTTATGCTTTCATCAGTGTTTGCTGGTTTTCTGTTCTAAGGATCTTTCAGAGGCTCTGTTAGTTCTATTGCTTAGGTCAGTGAAAAAACATGACGGTGTCTTCTTTCCCTCATAGTTTGATTTCTTCACATCTTTCAAATACAATAAATATAAACTGAGACACAAAAGCTCTACTGAAGCAGAATTATTATGTTCCACTTAAACTACTTGAAGCATTTTGCTGTCCTTTACTGACACAATTTTTAATTTAGCCACAGAGCTGTAACAAAAATGTTTTGCCCTTTAAGAACTATAAAAGTTTCACTAGTCAGTCTTCATAGCAATTACACATATCTGAAATTAAATCAAGCAACTACAAATACCAAACCATTGTATCACCTAAACAACTTAGAATAAGCTATTTTAAGTCTTTCCTCTGACCTAAAATCTGCAATATTTGCTTAGATTCACAGTTAATTGCTTCTTCAATGCCATTGCCCTTAAGTCCTTGAGACATTTCTTGCAGTGCATTTGTTTTATCTTAACTGTAACTGCTTCAGTGTTTTATATTTCCCAAATTACTACCCTCTGCCCTATAGTACATGCTCTTGCACTTTATGAAACTTCTATTATTGAAGGGAAAGAAAAGAGGCACAATCTGCATTTGAAAGCAGTGCTGGGACCAGGTTTGTTTAAAAATGAAAGCCTTCTGCTCCAGTACCCATAGCTGTATTTTGTTTATATGACAACTATGGTCTCAGATTTGCTACAGATTACGGTCTCTGCGATGACTGACTTGCGTTTCCACAGAGCAGGACACTGCAGTACTAGCGTCGCAGTTTAAACAGGGATATTGCCAAGTCCCCTGCCATAACCAAAGTGCTTTACAGCTGCTCATATATCGTGGAGTGGCCAGGGCTCCGCTCTCCAAAGTTTCGGTTAGTTGAGCCAGGCTCTGTGCTGAAGCCATCTGGAGTCGGTACCGGGGCAGCCCCCGGCAGCACAGCCAGGAGATGGCTGCAGGCAGAAAAGCTCCATCTATAAATCCCTCACCTGTTTCTAACCCCTGCCAAGTGCCTTAAAGGCGGTCTCTGCCAGCTGGTTGCCGCTGGTTAGGCAGAGGTAAGTATGGTCATCACAACCTGCCTGGGCACATCTGCCCCAAAGTCTGACAGAGGGAATTTTAATAGGCTTTCTGAAGAATCCTACATGCAAACCTACGCGGGTCCTTCCCACGTCGTATGTCACCCCGTTTGCTGACTCTCTGCTCTGCCAGACCATCTGCATTTAGCTCCTTCCTTGGAAAAAGCAGGGGCGATACATAGCCCTGTGGACTGATACATGTTTGTGGCCACTGGACCTCACATTTGTCAGGGGAGGTGTTCATACAGTTAAGGCATGCAGGAGCATTTCTATGCTTCTGTACACATATCTCATGGTTTTTTACAGATTGATGAATGAATTAAATTTTGTCTAATGTGGGGCAATACACGAGCTGTCTCAATCTGGCTGTTTCTTCCAAGTGAGGTCTTTTATTCTTGCCTGCAAAGACAGATTTAGTTCAGGCACAGTCTTTGACTGTGTTTTACTGGGCTCGGCATGCCGAGGTCTTGATCCTTGACTAAAGGTCTTTGGCATTACTACGATAATAACAACAAATTGTTCAGTAAAGTGATCTTGGCACCTCCTTGTAAAGCATCTCACTGTGCTTCCAGTCCAAAGCAGGGTAACAGACCAGGGTTTCTGATTTGGGTTTCTGAGTGTCAGACCATCTCACATAACACTCAGTCCACATCACACTCACAGCCCACCCACCTCTCAGTTACTCTCTCATGAAATGTTACTATACTGCATGGAGTCAGTAGGATTCCTCCCACAATTGCTCCTACTGAACAACAGGACTTTAGGCACCCACTGAGCAGGCAGCTCAAGGCCCCTTTTCTCCCATTTGGTTAGCCCCGTCTTTCCCACACAGGCAATGCTGTCATGAGATACCAGGCTGGCAGGGTAGAGACAGATAATGGAGGACACCACTCATGCACATGAAAATATTGCCTTAGTAACCTGAAACAATCCCAGGACCTCAATGTCTGTTCACATTTACCCAGGCTACCCAACCAGGCATCACTAGTACAGGGCACCAGTGCACCACCAGTTTAGCGCACTGTTCACCTGAGTTGCCCCAGGAACTCCCTGCAGCTCTTTCATCACCTTGGAACAACAGGGAAACCCTGATATTTGGTAACTTCTTTTTGTATCTATGTAGTTAGGGATTTGGCTAACAACTCCTTGTGAGAATATGGTCTGTTCCCCATTGTCTCCCTTCCTTTCTCAGGTAAGAAATGTCACCCTTATGGTCCCACAGAAAGTGGCACTGGGCTGGAACTGGTGGATCAGCACATTCTAATTTGTAAGATCATCCAATGTTCAAACTCATCCTCTTCATTCCCTCAGGGTGAGTCCACCTGTATGCTGAATCGAGGGAGAACAACAATCCCTCCTTCCTCCTTTTCCCACTAGGAGCAAGGTGATGTTTCCAAAAAGGCTGGATCCCTTTATCTCCATTGCTCTTGCTACTTTGGCACTTCTTTCTGATGTTCTCTCTGTAGAATAGTCAAAAAACCTACCATGAAGAATGAGGAAGTGTTCAGCCTCATCTACTCCTCTAGACACTACCCCAAGNTCATGAAGAATGAGGAAGAGTTCAGCCTCTTCTACTCCTCTAGACACTACCCCAAGCATAGAAGAGGAAGAGATGAAGAGGGTTTCATAACTAGTTGTCTCCAAGGATGGCAAGAGTCTACAGTTACAAACATTTAGTTTGGGATACAACTTGTGGGTAAGACGCCTAACCTGAATTACCTGTATATGTGTAAACCTGTGAGCTGAGTATCTAAGCTCCAGGGTAATCAATAGGGATTTAGGAGCCCTATACAGTTGCCTACATATAGATAGCCATAACTGTCCTTTTGAGATGCTCTAGGGTGTACTTTGTGGCCTCCACCTGCAGCTCCATAAGGGCCCGTGTCTGCCATAGATCCAGAATCGTATCTGCCATGCCTTAAGTTGCAAGATATCCTAGGAAGTCTCAGGTGGCTCTCCATGTCTAAGTTTCAGCAGCCAAATCAAATTCCAGATCTTCATGGAGTATAACCATCTAGTTCGTAGGTAGACATCTAGATGTCTTCTTCTGCAGGCTCAGTCTCACTAAATGGTAGCTACCATCTTTGTATTTTCTAGACTATATGGGAATTATTCAGGCTCTGTATTTTAGAAGACAAGGGAGTTCATGGTTAATGTGTAAACAGCTAACCTTGTTTAATTTACTCTTACAATCAGTGTATATCAAAACTTTGGGTTGAGGGGGTTATTCAGTCCACAGTCTTACTGACTAATATACAAGCTGCTTATATGGTAGGTGTGCTTTGACATCTTGGGAAAGCTGTCTCTGTTCTCAAAGGACTTCCAGAACAAGGCTTTGCTTAATTTTCCTCACAGAAAAATGAATCCTCTGTTGCCACCACTCCATGAGGATGGGTTACCTGGAATTTGGCTCCTCCATCACCATCACCCTGGCCTCCCATATGGATTCCCTAGATAATTACTTCTTTTCTCTGATCCAGACTCTTGGTGGCATGCTATAAATCGAGGGGCCTTTCATTTTGTTATGTTCTTCCTCTCTCCCAAACCTGCAATAGTCTTTATCAATCAGAGGTCTTCTTGGTACAGCCTGAGTGACCAGAATACTTCACTACTGCCTTCTTCCTTTCCCCCAAATGGGAACCTGAAACCCTTGGAGGAAGAGCTGACCAAATATTACGTGTTGGTTTTCTACTTCTCTTGACTAGCAAAGACTATGTAGATGACACTTTCTTCCACAGCTCTGCTGACCTTTTACGTGCATATCCCTTTTTCAAGTAAAGTCTTATTATTCTGTCATCCTAAGACAGATAAGAACCCTTGAGGGAATGTTTCCTTCTCATTGTCCACATTGTTTTTTGAGTTGATTGTCTGCACATTGTATGCAGTAAAGTAAGAAATGTATTTTTGTTCATGAATCTTCCTACTGTGTTAAAATGCTTACGACCAGTTCAGTGTCAGTTAATGATAGGCCATTTATAAATTAATTAAAGTGTTGAAAAGGATAATTTATACTTAGGCTAAATAGGTCTAAGTATATGTTTTAGACTTGTTAAGGTTGTTATACATATTTCACCTGAGAAGAAAAGACTTCCTCTGTTTTTTTTCCACCTTAGGTCAACTCTTCTTTCAAAAGGCTAATCTTACCGTGACTTTGACTTTGCATAAAGAGGAATTCTGAATAAATTCTTGCTCTTGCTCGGGTATTCCTCTGCAGGCCTGCCATGTTTCGGGGACCTCCTCGAGGGCATTAAGTTACCAGACAGGCAAGGGGAATGTTAGTTTTCTCAGTTGAGACACTGAGTTTCTGCTTCTGTTCTAACTCCAGTAAACCTTAAATCATATCTTGCCATCAGAACCAGCCCCCTTTAGTTCTGTAGCCATAATTCCTGACATCTCAATGATGGTGAGATGCTAAAGAGAGGTTTTACTTTTATTTAGAAAGTAGGGAGTTACATGCTAGCCTGAGGGAGGTATAGAAACCAATTACTTGGGTGGAAAGCTTGTCAATGACTTTTTGTTTTCTACAGATCACAGACTGTTCCCGGCTATATAATGTTGGCTCTTGTGGTCAAGGAGAGATAGACACAGACCTCAGATATTTTGGGAAGACTCTAGATCATTTTTATGTTTGTAGGGAGCCGTGACATATGAGCTACCATGAATAGTGCTAGGGCTGCTGCGAACTCCCAGCCAGCTGGCTGCAAGGTGGCCGAGCCAGCTCATCTTCCCTGCAGCCCGTGTAACGTCTGCGTGCCAGGAAGGACAGTTAGTTAGCTCAACAGGCAGCAAAGCCAAGGGGATGGGACATGGGACCAAGCCACTTCTTAGCATTGACTTCTTCTGCGACCTTTGCCTCACTCTCTTTCTAACTTTTCTTAAATTTTATCAATCAAGTTTCGCTTATTTTTATTTTTGCAAACTTGGGTGCCTAGAGGTAGGCACCTACCTCCCGCCGCAATGTTCTGCAAACTCCATGGGCCACTTCTCACAGTACAGCCCTTCGTTCCTCTGCGTCGTTCTTCATCTCTGAACAACAGAGTAACGGTGTTTAAATATCACGTAGCCAGGGATCTGGCAGCCCAGCAGTTCATCTCTGTGTATAAATCCAGAATCTCACTGAAATAAAGACTATAGGAAAATTTTCAGTTCCCAGCGCTTTTGTTGGTGTGCTGACCAAATGTTTACTCTGAGAGTTTCCCAAGTGTTGGTAACCAGACAGAAATCCTCACAATGCACGAAAACCACATGCTCAAACCTCTGCATTTGTCATACTTGGTCTTACACTTCCTGGAGCGATGGCAGCTTCCAGAGCTTCAGGAGAAAATATCAACATCTGACCATGTCTGAATGAATGCCAATATTAATAGAAATGTCATAGGTAAACCCAGTGTCCTGGTACTTCTATTTTATTCTCTCTTACTGAGAAAAGTTATTGGTCAAAGAGTGGACCTTTGTCCAAAGAGGTAAAGATGACCAAGAAGGTGGATATAGATGACTTTGGCAATGAGACACAAAGCAGGAGAGGAGAGCAAGCTGTTCACTGTCCCACTTCTATCACCTCTGTTTTCTCCTTCCACCTTCTTCATCTCCGCAGCTCCTTTCTACTGCTTCCTCATTGTCTTTTCCCTCATTTATTCATGTTCTCGCCCCATCACTTCCAACAACTTGCACACAGCCGAGCAGAGCATCAAAAGGGGAGAGGGAGAACATGGGCATCAGCTTCCAACTCTTCCGGTGCCATCTCTGCCATGCATGGCAACTGCTGTGGGCTTGGTCGGTGCATCCCTCCCACAGAGGCCGGGGGGGCACTGGTGAAAGGGCAGTGCTCCCGGGTGGGACTACGGAAAGCAGTGGGTGGCACCGGTCAGGAGCTGGTCTGTCTGCCTGTGGAATTCTCAACTTGTATGTGCCGCAGGTGCTCTGTAGGGTTATTTTAGCATTGCCTCTGTAGGTATTTATAGAATCATAGGATCATTTAAGTTGGAAAAGACCTTTAAGATCATCAAGTCCAACTGTGAACCTAGCATTGCTAAGTCTGCCACTAAACCATGTCCCTCAGCACCGCTTCTACACATCTTTTAAATACTTCCAGGGATGATGACTCAACCACTTCCCTGGGCAGCCTGTTCCAATGCTTAACAACACTTTTGGTGAAGAAATTTTTCCTAATATCCAAATTAAACCTCCCCTGGCACAACTTGAGGCCATTTCCTCTTGTCCTATCGCCTGTTACTTGGGAGAAGAGACCAACCCCTACCTTGCTGTAACCTCCTTCCCGGTAGTTGTAGAGACCGATAAGGTCTCCCCTCAGCCTCCTTTTCTCCAGACTAAACAACCCCGGTTGGAACAACCCCCAGTTCCCTCAGTTGCTCCTCGTAAGACTTGTTTTCCGGATCCCTCACCAGCTTCGTTGCCCTTCTTTGGATGGTGCTTGAGAACCCCAGTCTTGGCCCAGGACTCCACGGTTCATGACACCATCCTAACACGAAACAGACGGCGCTTGCCTCTGCTGGGGCCATCCCCAAACCTCACAAGGATGCTTTTCAGGTATGACGCCGGCAGGAACCGCATCCAGAAACGCCGTTTTCCAGTTGATTTAAGCCGCTCGCGGCTGCCTCAGCCCGTTGGTCCTGAGCCCACGGCGTGACCGAGATGGGCCAAAACCAGCCTTGGGGGCGGGCCAGATCCCAGGGGTCGGGACACTTCACACGGCGTGGGCGGGGGGGGGGGGGG
>RSEF01000001.1:166837916-166851399 GCA_003993805.1 Himantopus leucocephalus | reverse complement strand
CCCCCCCCCCCCCCCCCGCGGGAGCCGGAGACCCCCGGCCCCGCTGCGGCAGGGGGCTCCGCTGCCTCCCCCCGGCCCTCCCCCGGTCCCCTTTGCCCGCCAAACTTTCCAGGAGCGACAGGGCTCTTCGGTCTCAAAAGGCACGACACGAGCGAGCAGCTGCTGCTGATCCAACCGTGCGGAAAATCAAGCAGGTTAGGCAGCTACCGCGGGCTGTAATTTCAGTTTATTTAGCTANTTTTTCCAGAAACGGGACTGGGTGGCTCCTTTCCAGATGTTCTCTGTTTTGCGTTTCCTCTGCACCGCTGGCCGCAGCCCTCCCCTCCGGGGCATGCCCTCCTCCCGGGGCTCCCCTGCCTTCCCCGGGGACGCAGCCGGCCCCGCCGGTATACCGGCACCCAGCAGAGCTCTGGAGCGAGGGGCGAGCTGGGCAGGGAGGGACGGGGCGTCCGGTGGGGTGTGTGCGAGTCTCTGGCAGGGTTGCATCAGGAGGCTTTGGTTTCTAGCTGGTCACAGTTCTGTAATGAGCAAATTTGTTTCAAATTTGACATCCTGGAAAGAGTAGCTGCCTTTGATTGCTGCAATTATTTACATCTTTACATTTCTTCATAAGGAGAAAAACTTTGAGGATCAATAGATATGGGTTTTCTTGCACGGACTGTTTGGGTTTTTTTAAACTTTTCCTGAGTTTAATAGTACAGAAAGTAATGAAGCCCCACATATCTGCAGCATCCTGTCCAGCATGAAAATATTTGCAATGTGTTAGGTTCCCTGGGCCTCACTTGCTTTTGTAATTATTCCCATCTAACTGTGCCCTTCCAGCTTGTCGTACACATGGAGAGGACTCCACAAAGTGTGAGACACAAGAGGCTTTTTTCTCACAAAGAGTTAAAAATTGCTTGAAACCATAAGGACTGAGCCAGGGCTTGTAATGTTAGGATGCCATCCTGGTGGCTTCCCGCCGAGGCTCTAAACTGGGTGTGTTCAGTTTGAGCACGGCTGAGTCATGGGGAGGATTTGGGGCTTGGGGGGAAATGGGGAACGAGAGTATCTCTGGGTGTTTTTTGAAGCAAATACAACAAGTGACTAGATGACAGCTGTTGGGGGACCCATGGGAGATGAGTTAGTTGGCTGGAGTACTAGATGCCCCCGTGGCAGGAATTGCTATCGCATTTCACTCCTGGTGGCAGCCCAGCAGACAGAGGATGGATCAGGTTTCCTCTCCATTTACCTCCAAGGAGAGGCATCTCTCCAACTCAGTCAAGGGTGTTGACAGGAGAGTAGATGGAAATTGGCATTACTATAAATGTGTTGCTGATAGAGGTTTTTTTTTTTTTTTTTGTTAGTATCAATCCCGTATCAATCTCAAACACAAAACTTATTTAAAAAGAAGAGCATCTGATATGCAGGCTGTGGCTGAACTGGGATCTCTGCATAGTCCCTTGTTAAACTCCTTCTCCGTAAAATAGTCAGACTGTTCTTTCATGGTCGCCTATAATTTTGAAAAAGTTTCTAAGCACAGCCATGCAGGATCTGTTTCAAGTGGAAGCTTGGTTCCTGCCCATAAAATATATAGCGTGTGTCTATCTGAATTCTTAAGTACATTGGGGCCACCTGCTGCCTTCCTTACTCATAGAAAACTAATTTCCCACCAAAAGACAAAGGGTATTTTGCCTCAGTAAAAGCTGCGGGATCGGGTTCTTGAAGTTTCTTTCACATAGGTCTGAAAAGCAGCTCTGACTGCGTAAATACTGTAATTCCTATACTGTCAATCGATCCGCGGTGTGTTTCTCTTGCTCAGATGTAAAATTGCCTATTTACATGTATCTCACCTACTGAAGTTTTGTCCTCTGTGGAATACATTTCCTGAATTTATACAAATTTAATTATTCTCAATCAAATTAAATTGTATATTCTACTTGTTAAGGGGTGAAATTTATGCCTGCTCATGCATCTCCCTACTGTGATAAAACGCTTGCACCTAGTTCAAAGTCTGCTAATGACAGGCCATTTACAAATGAATTCAAATATACAAAGAATGACTTAGGCTTAGGGAAAATATGAAAAATGTATTTACAGATATCATTGGTTTAAATATTTATGTGCATGCAGTTTTCATTTCAGTTTGATGTTTATTCTACTTACCTGCTTCGATTATGTTAAGTATATTAATTTTGAGCTGTAATTCCAATTGACTTCAAATTTAGATAAGGAGTGATTTAGATGTTCAGAATTTGTCCCTTTGCAAAGATTTTCTGTCCAGTAAATGCCTGTAAAAATACAATCTGGAGAAGAGAGAGTTGTTTGAAACTGGAAACCGGTTCTTCAAGAGGACTTCATAAAACTAGAGATAGGAAGCAGGGCGTTACACAGACTCTGGGGCGGTATTTCGTCGTTGTTGGGTTCACTACTGAGGTTTTTTGTATAATCACTCAACATGTAGGATGAAATGCTGTGAGTCTAGAATGTGGTTGGATAAATGAAGTGCTCGTGTGCACATTAAGCTCTGCTGAATATTTACAAGTGTTTGCCAAACATGCCTGTGAGCACTGAGTCCTGCTGGAGCAGGTTTCACTCGGTGGAGGATGTTCTTGTTACTTCAGGAGCAGTGATTTGTTTCTATACCTAATTCTGTTTCAGATGGCTTTTGTGATTTTGGACACACAGTAACTTCCCTGTGCCTTGCTCTCCTGCTTGTTAAAAATTGCATGCAATGTCTGAACATTGCACAAGTGTGCTGTTGGTCCTTTGGTTTGCTTTTCGCGTTGCAGCGAATGATTGATAGCTTTTCAAAGACAAATTCCTAGTTTAGTGAACAACTTCCTCAGTCACAAAACATTAAGTGATCTTAAAATTTTGCAGTCTCTGTTGTGAAAAAAAATTGCTGTGGTGTAGCACAAGGTTTGATGTACAATTGATGTACCTGAGCACTACTTGCCACTGTACAAAAAGAGTGTATACAGTAGAAAAACAATGTACCTGGAAATAAACTTTGCAGGACTGGGCCATGTTAAGTTCAGAAAGATCCCGGTTCTTGCACAGAGTGTGTTTCTACTGTCAGAACAAAGAAAGAAACTGGGAAGAAAATCTTTTTGTTGGAGACCATGTGGTAAAATGCTCAAAGGAGTATATTCATCTTCAGGCTGGCTGTTAAAAAAAATTACTTATCATGTTCTCGAAGTGGGTCCTTAGAGGTTCTGAGCCACTCAGAAGTACTAAAAATTGTAATTGCAAAGGGAACCGATGGTGTTTGGCACCCTGATGGACTGAATTCACAGTGAGCAAAATGTATATAAGTGACGTATTCTTTTTGATATACCCTGCAGCAAAGGTAAATAGCATGTGAATAACTAAGAAAGTTGTTATTCAAATCAGGAGCATGCTGACTTTGAAGAAAATCTTTTTGAGGGCAAAACCTCAAAAATCATTAAGTGAAAGGCTTTTAGTGGACAAATGGAACGCTGGGTTGGTGTGTCTGTAGCATACTCTGTTAGAAGCACTCACATTAAATAGTAGCAAGGAAAATAAATAGTTGCTGATGAGACAGCATTGAGAAGTCAGAATAATAATATCAGTAGAAAAATTCAATGCACAAGTCAGAATAATAACACCTTCTGCAGTAAAATTCAATGCAGTAGTTTAGGTAACATGCTGTGTTGAACGTAAGCAACATTTTAATTTCAGAGTTAATACTGGATGGTTGTGTGGGTCAAATGACAATAAATGACACTCAGTTGCTGGCAGAAATTGACAGTGTAATTTTAATGTCCGTATTTTGTGTTTTCACTCTGACACCTGCTTATTTTACTTTTAACCAGAAACAGCACGAGGAATTGCACTGAACAAGTTTAACATTTGCACGCCGAAGATGGCATCTTGAAAATGACTTGGCTTAATCATTTTGTGGCACTAAAATTAACCTGGTCCTATCAGACAGTAGAATCGAACCAAGGTTAAATATTTTAATTCCATTGAAATTGTTTTGGCTTTTGCTCTCGGGCAGTGTTACAAACAAGCTGTAATCCTCTATGAAAAATTTGTTTTAAGGAGATTCCAGAAAGATCTGTATTTCACTGAGCAGATAGGGGAATAGACTGTGCTGTTCTCTGGAAATTCATCATGTCATCCATGTTTTTTTCGTGCAGCTTTGTCATTTGGAAAGATAAGAACATAGCGAGGATACAGAATGTGCAGGACTTGCCCCTCAGCTCTTGAGCATGTCCTGTCTCCAGCTCTGGGCATTAGGTGGTGTAAGAAAAATATGAGACACGAGACAAATCTAGGTTTGATCCTTCCCCTCATCTATCCTCTCAGTTTTCATGTGTCACTAGACTGTCTTAAATCAGAGCTTTTATTCAGGCCACTGCATGTAGTAGCTTCTGAAGGAGCTATACACCTTACCTTGTCAAACAGCATGCCTGCTTTGGGCACCAAAAACTTTGTGTGGCAGCGAGCTGCACGTACCCACGCGCTGCGTGGAAAGGGTGAGGAGGGGTTTGTGTTTTCAGTGGGTCCTTCGGGGGTCTTCTCCTGTTGAAAAACAGAGGCTAACGGTGCTGTTCATGCTCCGTATTTGTGATTACTGATTGTGGGGAGATTTTCAGCATTGAGTATCTCATCTATAAGGTGAAGAGCACTTCCTTCATGATGCCTTCTCTTTCCTTGAACTGTCAAGGAAATCCTGGGCGTTTCTATCATCTCAGTTCCTGTGCAGTGTAACTTGCCTTTGCTGAGGATGTAGGATGGCTCTGGCTTTGGAGGACAAAGATGAGGCAGCAGCTGACACATCCCTTTGCATGCTCTGCTTTCGTCCAGCTACAAGGAGTTCATTCCTATGGATTTTCTAGGCCTATGGGATAAAGAAGTATCTCCTGCAAAGGGCATGTTTTCACAAAGTCCTTTCTCTTGAGGGAAGAAGCGGGATATTGCTGCCTTGAACAAGCTTTTAAAGAATTAAGGTCTAGTGTGACCGAAAACTGTAATTTTATACCAGTGTTGAATGGTTTGAACAGGAGAGAGAGCTTGCATATAAAAGCAAAGACTTCTGTTTACATACAAATCTCTTGGTTCTCAGCAATGCTAGAAAAGGAAATATACAAGAATTTCATTGCCCTTTAATGAGGTTTGAGCCGAAGATGTTAATTTAAAGAAGGCAAGTTTGCCAGACTTGTTACTCTGTCAGTAAATGTATTTCTAAGCATGTCCTGCTACATTTAAACAAAACGTCCAGATTAAACAGTTCCCAGTTCCCGGTTCTCATTAGAGAAGTGCATTATGGAGCATCAGTATTGCCCAGTAGTTTCTACACATATCACTCATTGCTAATATAGGTACATTACTGACATTGAATGAGATGAACAGGAACTACCATGGCAAAATGTAGTGGAAAATAGAGAAAAAGATGTGGAAAAATTGTACTGTAGGGAAATGCTCAAAAAAATCAGTTAAATCATTAGTATAACTGTGTCTTATCCTATCAGGAATATCTTAATAAAAGTTAAATTAATAGTAGTGCTTATTAATTCATAGTGCTCATGATATAAAAAAGCATTTTACAGTTCTGATTTTCTTGCAACTAGAAGTTGCAAGTTGATACCCAGACTGCTAATAGGCTCTGAGAAACTGAACCTAAATGTGATTTAGGCAGATTATTCCACTAGGAGATCAATCCAAGATCTCAGACATGAATCAACTTCAGGCTGTCTAAAACCCAGGTGCAATTTTGTGGTTTGGTCTCTTTCAGCTTTCCCTGAAATCCATGTTTTTAAATGGCATTAACAGGTGGATTAAAATTTGTAAAGCCTTGTGCCCCCCCGAGATTTCCTCCTAGCCCCTTGCCAGTATCAATGTTTTTTTTTAATGTTTGTCCCCACGTGAAGGAGACTTTCTGCCTCGAAAAATAGGGATACACAGACTTGCAGTACCGACATTTGCGAGTCTCCTGGCTTTACTCAGACCTGGTTTATCCCTGTGAATACGNTGTCCCCACGTGAAGGAGACTTTCTGCCTCGAAAAATAGGGATATACAGACTTGCAGTACTGACATTTGCGAGTCTCCTGGCTTTACTCAGAACTGGTTTATCCCTGTGAATACANAGTCTCCTGGCTTTACTCAGACCTGGTTTATCCCTGTGAATACGACCTTGACCCATCCCAAACTCTGTCGCCTCCATTATAGCCTCTCACATCTCTTTCAGTTCTTTCACCTGCTGCTTGTGCAGGCATCTCACCTTTTTTCTTTGGGTTAGGGTCTCTGAGGAAAATTAGCCCTTAATTATATTTCTTTAAGATACTTCTAAGTTCTCTCCACCACTTCGAATAATTAGCTAGTGGCAGTGAGCAGAACGACTGCACAGGTTATTACTGATGTAATAGATATTTATGATGGATGAAGGGTAGGCTGATGGACTATTCTTTGTTTTATTGGGCATGAGCTGTATGAATGATGGGTTTCCTACTTACTGCTAATTTACAGTAGCAGAACAGTAGCAGAAGTACATAAATGTAGAGGCAGTAAAGCAACTGTGATTGATTAGGAAAAGACAGTAAAATCAGCAAGAGGATTCAGAAGTCCGAAGAACAAATGTTATCCCTTTCATTTGTTTTGAGGATTGTTTGAGGATATTACTTGCTTGAGGATAAAATGCTTTATGTGGGATTCTGCTATTAAAGCAGGACTCCTCAACTCCAAGAAAGTTTTCTGGATAATATTGCAGAGCAATTCTTACTTGACCTGGTAGGGAATTGGTTCCAGGTCCTGGCTTTGCCGGCTGATGTGGACACTACGTGCCTCCTTGAAGCTTGTGGCTGTGGTACCCTGCTGAAAAGTTCGCAGCGAATTGCAAAACCTGTATGGATGCAGGGCATGCCACATACGTCCATACCTTCTGCAGGCTACAGACAGAGCAAACTTGGCGTTTGCATCTTGCTCACCTTTGACTCACCTTGTTCACCTCTGATTGAGTTCACTTTTGATAGTCTAGTTTCGAGACATTAGTGTATGAGAGGATTATGCCGCTTCAGTGCAACACGCTGTAGGGTTCCTGCTGACCAGGGACATTTGTGGAAAAACCAGTGACTGTATGTGTTATTACTCCCTGTGTTCTGTTCTGAAGTGTTGAGCTGTACCTACTTGTACATGTCTCAAAGACATGTTTACTTTTGAAACTCGTAGCATGGACTCTTCTTCCATGGAACAGGGCACCTAAAATCAGTACGGGGTTGTTTTACAGCAAATAATGTCATTATGTAGTGTTTGTATTGAAGACCCACATTTTTTGAAGGAGGCCTGTTTTCTTTTAGAACTGGACTTTAAACCCTGATAATGTTCATGGAGTTGTAAAAGTGTAAGAGAAAAAAAAATAAAGCTGTTGTAGTTTCCTAGGTAATACATATCTGGGTAAAATCAGTGAGTTTGCTCATGGTAGGAGGAATGTGTGCCAAGGTAGTGGGAACGGAGTCATTGTGATTTTGTGTTCTAGTGTCTTTTCTCATTTCAGTTCGTCTTCGCAGTTTATAAGAGATGATGTACCTAGGGTATTACTGACATGGAGTGGAAATGAGTCCTGTGATTTGTGGGCCACAGAAGATATTCTCTCCTCACTGAAGGTTTTCAGTGAAAGTGTATCTATCGTAGAAGACATTGGCTTTCTTAGCACTTCAGCATCATGCGTGTTGATTTTGACCATTGCCATACACCATCGAGGAAAACGCAGTCTAAGGGGTTCCTCAAGATACCTAAGTAAACAGGGTGCTTTTGGTTAAAAACAAGTCTTTAAGCACAACGAGAAAAATTAATTGATATGCAGGTGAATATCACAGTAGTTTAACTGCATGGCTACTTAGTTCCATTGCCTCTTAGATGCTGCATGGGAATGATTTTATTGTTGTTGTGCCAATTGCCATCAGGATGAAAGTGGAGGCAGCAGATTAGGACCTTATAACCAAAGCAGAAGTAAGCTGTAAGTTGTGCAGTCTAGGTTAAAACCTTTTGATAAAATATCAGGAGAAACATCAACATGAGGGTTCATGGTGTTTGCTGAGGCCCATTTTCCTTGGCTTTCAGTGGCTGGCTGGAGTGACTATCGTCTAAGTTGGCTGCCAAAAAGAATACCTGCTAATAGATTTAAGATGAAAGATGAGGAAAAGATAAATACTAAGCCCTTGTAGTCATATACATAGGTTAAGAATTTGGGGGTGGAACTTGATGAAGTTGGAACAAAAGTAAGTCAGAATGCAATGTTAATACATTAGGTGAGATTTTTTCCAAGTGCTGTGTGGATGATACATGAATAGTGTGGGATGCTCTCTCTCCCACTTATTCTCAGAGGGAGATGAAAAACCAGAATGACAAAAGAAATTATAAAGTAAATAATAAAGGGATTAAAGGAATCTGTAGTCATTTAGAAAGGTTAGTGATAGAGAGTCCTACAGGCAAGCAGAATTTAGAAATTGTTTAAGCTACTTATCAACTGAAGAGCAAATAGATCTGAAATTTAAGGACATTTTCATGGAAAACATCTATTTCTAGAAGTGTTTCTTTCCCAAGGACATCTAAGAGAGTTACATTTGAGAGTCTAGCTTCTCTCAATTTATTCCATTTATAGCTATCTTGCTAAAGGTGAGATATCCTTGTAAATGTTGCTTTGCTTTTATAAATGAAGGTGCTCCCACACTCGCATGAGCCTACCAGCTGTCACTGCACAGCTCTGAAGGAGTGACCTCCAGGGTGACCTTAGGCTGAGTGTCCGGTGCCTCCTGCCTGCTCGCCTGCTGTCCTGCGGATGATCTGGAAGCCGTCTGCGTGAGCACGCCTGGCAGCCCTTGCTGTTTCGGACCCGCTTGGGCATGAGGAGTCCTACCTGTGCTGCAGCTGCCTGGGCTAACACCTGCAGGCTCACCTGCAGGAGGGATGGCACGGGAGTCTACTCATGAGGGTGGCCCTCAAGCTGAACTGAAACAGTCAGTGTAGTTGCCACAGTAACTGCTCGTGAGAGGAAATGTATTATTCCCCCCTGCAACTGATTTACAACACAACTTTTAAAAATGCAGTGTACGTGCTTTTATGGATCTTAAGCTTTGTAAATCTTTTATCAGACACCATACACTGGGCGGTATAAACTGTAGAGGTATCCAACACTGGAAACATTTAAATAGCTTTTGTCTATATCAGGAGGTTTCAAAGGCATTTCTGCATACTTACAAGCATTAGGCACTGTGAAGGAGGGTAGTATAGGTTCAATATTAATTTGCCTTTTTCTTCCAGTAGCTTATTCAGTCCACAGTCAAATCGACCAAGAATGTTAGGTGCCATTCAGACTTAGCAGATTACCATAAATCTGCGTCAAGAAGCTTATACTGGAGATCTTAAAGTAACTTCAAAGGGAAAGCCAGTCTCATCTTCTCGTTAACAGATGGCAAGTAAGAATTGTGAGTAAGAACTGTCCACCTTCAGTTTGGCATTGATATCCTTCCCCACCTTAAACTCCTCCTAGTTGTTCAGGAACCTAAGACTGCATTTATACTGCTTAATTAAAAAGGGCCAGTGATTGATCCAAGTCCAAATGGCTTCTGGCTGGCTCGTGTCCACATTACTTGCAGTTACCACCCTCCCTAGCAGATTTGGCTTGGAGACGGCTAGCTGAAGTGGTCCAAAACTGCCTGGGAGTTAAGGAACAAGCGTGGGTGATCAGAGGTCTAGCACTTCTTTTATTTAGGAGTATGAGAACAGCCAAGGAGGATCAGAAAAGCCCTTTCACCTCCACTAAGGAAAGTTAGGGCAAGCTCTGCTTGTATGGTGATTTACTTGTGCCCCCAGCCTCAGTGTGGGAATGCATATGGCACCAACCCAGCCAGGCAAAGGGGATATTAGAGCTTCAGTAGAAGGGATGAATCCCAGCTTCATCCTTTGAGGAAGGAGCACCTAGAAAGGGGCTTCCCAGGGGCTCTTGTTTAACCCAATGAAAAGCTGGTGGAGGAAAGACACCAAGGTACCCCGCTTTGGAGTGTGTTTGGCAGCTGGGCAGCAGAGACCCGAGTCTGCAAGGAATGAATCATAACAAGTTTCTGAGGAGGGCGAACCAGACAGGAAGGGAGGCTCAGCCTTGCTGGGGAAAGCAAAAAATTTCCCCTTTCTCCTCTCTCTGACAAGAAGACGTAGCTCCAGAGTAAGGAAGAGTTGAAGGACAGGAGGTTTCCTCTGTCTCTAAATAAAGCCTTTTTCTTCCACTTCACTGACTTGTACTTTCTTTCCTCCTCACTGACCTCAGTAGGGATCACCCCTTCATTTGTGTGAGCATGTGCAACAGAACTGGTCAACGCTATCGGTCAGCTGAGTAACCTGTTGTTTTAATGCACTCCCATCTTCTATTTGCTGAGTTAGATGGACAATGACCTGAGTTGCTGCTACACGTGCTTCTTGATCTTCCTTTAATTAAAGGGTATATATTTCTCCCACATGACCACCAGTCTCTCTCTTCCCCTATATAGTTGTGAGGAGCACAAGTAAAGAAACATTTTTACCGATTATTGATGCTTTAAATATTTTGGCAGGCTAAATCTGGTCATGGTCTGTGAATTAGAAGTGTCTGGCTTATAGCCTGACAGGATGTTCCAGTATATTTGTTTGTATTTTGCCTATATTAATGAAAATTAGAAATCATAAAGCAGTTTGGGTTTTGTTGGTTGTTTTTTTTGTTTGGCTTTTTTTTTTTTAATAGTTTTAGAGAAAATCAGTTTATAACACTTGGAATCTCTTGATTATTTTCTCTGAGGATGAAAAGGGTAGGTTTACTCTAGCATTTAATGCTAAATATGAAAAGGTTGAATTTAAGCTGTGGATTCTCCTCTTTTTATGAATTCCCTGAAAACCCCTTAAGGTAACTGTTCCTTTACAAATTAAAAATCTGAAGAAACTCAAGTATCATTACTTAATCTGGAACTAAGAAAGGTGTTGCATTTAGCAAGAACAGAGATTTTTGTTTTCATTGCCTACAATAAAGCCAATTGTGAAAAGCTCTGATGATGGGACATAGTTTTGTGTTGCCTTAAAATAAAGCACAGTGGGGGGGTTGTGTTCAGCATGTGGGCTTGTTACGAAGAGCTGGGTTTTCTGAAACTACTCTAATCACTCTGTAAATTTGGGAATTGAGTCAAATCTTCTAAGCTGGTAGTGTCTTTTTAGCAATAGAGGAGTAAAAGACTTTCAGTTTAAATATTTCTTAATTTATTAGGTGTCTTGGAAACTTCCCTTCAGTTACTAGCACATTAATGTAACATGTCCGGGACCTTTCACATGGCATGGCAATTAAGCCAACTTGGGCCAGACTAACTGCATTGAGATTCTTTCTAAGAGTGAAAATATCTTTTCTTCATTCCCCCTCCCAGGCTGGGGAAATGAAGTTTCTTGGTGTCTCCTCATTTAGAGTGTATTTCTTGTTGGCATGCTACCTGAAAGCACCAGTTTTAATCCTTCTTCTGGAAGTTCCTTGCTAATTGCTTTACACTGCAGTGCTCCATTTTCAGATTAAGTCATCAAAGACCTCCAAAGAAGGGTTTTACAGGAGGGTAAATGGAACATGGTTTCCATGGACGGAACATGGGACCATTCTTGTGATAGAAGTGATCTTTTCCCTCTTTTCACTCAGGGGGATTTTTTTGGCCTGGGCACACTGGTTTGTGTTTTAAAATCTAGCTAAATTTAAATACTCAAATCCTTTCTTGCTAATCCACCACTCCTTGGTCTCTGTAAGGAGGGGCCCCTGTTTCTGTGGAAGACAATGATTTTCTTGTACAGATTAAGTGGTTCTGTGCTTAATCTAATATTACTTGAATAATTCTTACAGCATCAGTCTCAGTCTGCTCCATCTTCTTGTCTATTTTAACTTACAGTGACTAATTTGCAGAAGAAGCATGTCTTTCCCAGTTTGCATTCAAGGGCATTAATGTATAATGAAACCAATCTAGGTCTACAGAAACCAAATAGAACAAGCAGCAAATGAACGGTTGGGACAGAACAACAATTTCCCCCCATGCGGACACAGTCTTGTCGGGTTTTCCCTCTAAAGAGAATTGAGCTTTTTCTCAGAATCCCAAAGTTCTTGCTTTTTTCATTGTTCTATTAGGTACAGGCAACAGTGGAAACGAGAACAAACTGGAGGTTACACAAATAGATTTCAGAAGTCTCAGTGTGTCTTCAATGAAAGACCTCGAAGCAAATTTATAAAATGAAAGGCTGAGTTGGCAGGAATTTCTAATCCTTTTGAAAAAAAAAACAAAAAACCAAACCCTTCTAAAAAAAGGAATATTAGAGAGTGAAAGTCCTAACTGCAAACATTGCAGTATACAAATGAGTAAGTGCGTCACCTGGTAGTCTACTTGCCCCTGATACATGGCACTAATGTTTTCTGAGGGGGATGTGCAACAACAGTATCCCAAGTCCCCAAGAGAGTACTATAATTTATTTATTTATTTATTTATTTTTTAATCCAGTACAGAAAGATCTGGCTAGTTTTGAAATATGTGGCATTGGTAGATATTAACAGTACTTTTCAAAGAATACCGCTAAAAATATGAATTAAGTTTAGATATAGTAGTGAGTTTATAAAGCTTCTGAAAGAGCACTGGTGGAATGGCCAGTACGTAACGTGCTGCCCAGTGGACTGTAGTACACTCAACTAATTATGAAATAAGGGTCCATTACTGGAACAAAATGTGAAGGTTCTTGCTTTAAGTTTGGTGCTGTTTTACTTAGGAGGGCAGTAAAGCCAAAAATCTCCATGATACTAAACCCAGTGTTCGTGGTACCCTCTGTGAGTTCCTAAACCTTTTGAACTGAGAATACTCCAAGACAGTCACGCGGTCGAGGTAGTGAAGCAGTGTTTTCTGGAGGGCTTATAAGAACCAATTATATGCAATTTGTTTAAATTAGTGGTGAGCAGTTCTACATTAACAATTGTGTTAGTGCTAATAAGTAGGAGTGTCTGGAGTGCAGTACTTTGTGTGCTCATGTCGTACTTGCGCTTCAAAAGGAGCCAGATCTTTCATCACACCCAATGCTTTCATACTGAAAGGATGGAGCTGAAGCTTTATTGCTCAGATATTTTTACGAGTTCATTTTACACCAGTGTGCCTTTGCATCCCTGTTGTCTTTTTTCTGTTTTGTTCGTAACTGGGCAAACTGTTACCACACTGTTTTCAAGGTCATAAATTAGCCGTTGCTCCTACATTTCCTGTCATAGCCCTGTTAAAATACAACATCTTTGTCATTATATTCCACAACTGATGACTGGGTGGACTGCTCTTGCCCCTGGGTGCAGAGTTACCTAATTAGATTTTAGGCAATATTTTAATTCAAATATGTAAATATTATCCCGTTACAGAGTTACAGAGTTTCTTTAACCTTCATGAGGGCCACGAAGATGGTCAGAGGGTTGGAGCACTTCTCCTATGAAGACAGGCTGAGAGTTGGGGTTGTTCAGCCTGG
>RSEF01000001.1:166820999-166837816 GCA_003993805.1 Himantopus leucocephalus | reverse complement strand
TCATGGTTTCTACTACAGTCCATCTGCTTATTCCCCTTCTTCCTCCTTCAGCTCTCTTTTCTCATCTTCCTTTCAGACATCTTTGTTAGCAAGAGAGTGAAAATCCTGCTTTAGAGCACCCAGCGGGGAAATTTTTTCACCTGGGGATGGGATGTGGAGCAAAGCTTTCTCACCACTCTCTCCAATTCTGTGGGCACAATACAAAGCTGCTGTCAGCTCACATCCTTCGCTGCGGTGCAGCACCTCGGCAGCACTATATGTTTTCATGTATTTTAAATCCTGATGGATTTTAAAAAGCCTGAGAGCTAGGACACCTCTGCTGTGCTCCATAAGAGATCTCATGGTCCTTCTCCTACAGTTCCCTTCAGTGATGAGGGGAAGTACCCGGTGCCTGCTTTCGATGCTGTAGTGACAATTGCCGTCACCCTCGGAGAGTGGTGTGTGGCCCTGCTACCTGATGAAGTAAAGTGTGGCCCTGCTACCTGATAAGGTTCAGCATGGGGAAGCTGTTTTGTAACAGAGGAAACCCTTGCTTTAGACATCAAGGGATTTTGAACTTTGAGTTTATGGTACTGTGGGGCAAATACTGCCCTTCTGAGAACAAGCTCTGCTCAGAACAAATTAGGGTGGATTCGAATAACAGATGGGAAGGGAAAAGGCTTCTGAAATTTCTCTAGAGAGAGCACGAGTCCTGCTCACTGTAGCATCCAGCCTGTGTGCAGAGGGATTTGCGTGAGTGGAGTAGGGGGAGGAAAGAACAAAGCTGGTAAATCCACTGGTACCCAGATGTCCCGCAAATGAGCTTTGGGTTTTGCGGCTGACATGTCAAAATTTTTGTGTGTTATTACTAAACATTCTGTTCTACAGAAGGTGAAAACAGAAAGGTAGTTTTAATTTTATTATAGAGACTCTCCTGCACTCCCATGTACTATACTGACAGTATTCACTGCGTACTCCCCTCCCTTCCTGCTCTTCCAGGCTCATGGATACCGCAAGTCTGTTAATACTTACAAAATTGCCTTTATTTTGATTCTTCTTCGTCATGCTGCAGCCATTTCAGCTGTGTCCACTCGACTTTGCTCCATTTCTGGTGACACTGTAATGAGGATTTAAGAAGATAATGTCTCAACAGGAGCCAAATAGTCATATTTATGATGAATGCACAAGGACCTGAAAGAACACTTACAGGTCAATTTTGGTATTACTGCCCTGGTATCTCGTAGTTTGGCATGTACAAAGAAGCATGAAGGATTTTTCAATGGATGGTAGTTCTATTAGCTTTTGGTTCTTCGCAGACAATTTTAGTTTAAAAGGTCTAGTGATAATTTGAGAGATAAATAGGTTAATACACATTATACAAACTCCAATTCTGCTGTTAACAGATCACAAAACGTTAATGCTGGAATCGGGCTCATGGTTTAGTTGTCATGTCTTGAAATACCAGTTGTGTTACAAAAAAACCTTTTTGTTTGGAGCATTCAACCCCAGCCCAAAGGTCTTTTCTGTAAGGGGAAGCACTGCCCTTGCCTTGGATGAGTTTTAGAGAGAAAATTTCCCTATGTTTATTTAATAACCGGGATCTATTCAGTTAGCAACAATGTAAAATAGCAGGTGCAACAGCCCTGTTTGGTTTTAGGGGTAATATCGTTCAGTTTCTTAACCAACCTTTTCCAACTGTATAGTTTTACCAATGCATTTCAGTGTTTTGATAGGTTTAATGAAGAGCTCAATCATTCAGAAATCGTATCAATTCAGTAATAGCAGGCTCAAGGCCCTGTCTGTGCCTTACCCAGGTAAAGCTGCTATCCTTTGGTTACGTTACAAGGATTAGTAGCAGAAAGCAAGTACAAATTTGCTGTATTTAAAATGCATTATTCCTGCAAATGATGCAGTTGTTTAATTTATCCTTCAGAAATGAAGAAGTTATTCTTTCTGAGTATCTTTTCTCCCACCTTTTATTTTTTTTTTCTTTCCCTCTGCTCTTGGAAACTGGAACAAAAGTGTTGCAAATTGCTTTTTTTCTCTCTCTACACATTTGGAGTCTTCCTAGCTGTTATTGGTACCTCAAGAGGCCTAGATAAGAACTGATTTTACTGCATCCAGCGATTCGCCGTACAGCACGTTCATACTGAGCTGCACGATCTGTGCCCGCTCATCAAGTCTCAGGCTGCAGCTTTGAAGAATTCTGTATGCAAAGATGACAATTCCTACAATTCACAAGCTCATGTCTGAACTGATATTTTTCATTCACATACTGTATTATAAATACAACAGAAAAATATTGCCCACATGCAAGTCTGAGGAGGTACAAGAACCACTGAGATTGCTGGGCTAAAGTTGTCACTCATGTAAATACATGAAACTGTATTGACTTATTAAGGATTGTTTCTTTATAAAGTGGCTCTAAATGCTGTATATTTTTTTTCCTAAAAGACCCAGTTCGGGAGTAGTCCAGTGGCCTAATATAATAAAAAAATAAATAAAAAAATATAGCCATATACAGAACCTTATTAATAGAAGCAGCAAACATGCATGTCAGAGAGCAACCCAGTTAAGACATAAAATTAAAGATTTTAGGGTATTTTTATTGCCTTAACTAAGAAAAATGTTCACATTCAATAAGCAGCATGAAAACATGGAAAGTGAACTCTATTTAATTTGTTTTATTTATTACTATTTTAGCCTAAGGTGATTTTACTTATATAAATAATACTTCAGTAGGAAATAAGGAAAGTATTTGTATCTTAACAATGTCATTTAAAAGATAGTAATTACTCACTGTTTACTCTAGGTATCCTTGATCCTAAGTAAATTTCTTTATTAACAGTCTTCATTTGTCTTTGAAAATGTTCCAGAGATAAATGGAAGGTAATGCTTCATTTGTCTTATCAGTGGATTGTTCTCTCTTATTAACTAAATAGGTCATAGTAGCTGTAGGAGTGGAGGCACTGAAGATGTGGTCATATACATCTTCACTTTTAGAACCAATGTTGGAAACCTGTCTTGCTTGAAATACCTTTTCAGGGACAAAAATGATTAAGAATAATGTCATCATACAGTTAAAATAGAACTTTGGATGGTCACTGTACTTCATCCCAAGACTCCACAGTACTTGCTGCTTTCTGTCCAAATTCAACATGTCACTGGGCAGTGGCAAAGGACGGGATTTTATTATTGAGTGCCTCTGCTTTATCTGCATAGTATTGCCATGGTCAGGAAAAAATGCACTAAAAATATGTGCTGACTATGCCAGATGCATCTCAAGGAAATCCCCATATAATGATGTGCACTCATTTAATTGGTGCTGTTCATATGGTAAGGGCAAGATTGTACGTAGTTCTGCATTTGCCGTACCAAGGACAAGGCAGCACCTAGCTCTTTCTCTCCCCTGTTTTCCTGCGGAGTGGCTGGCACAAACAGATTTCTTCAGTTCTGGGCGTAGAGGGATGTCCGGGACATTGATTCTTGACAAGGTGGGAAAAGCGGCGTCTCTGCTTTTTCTGCAGTAGCCAGAAGTCTAGAGGCAGACCTGTCGGCTGCAGGTCGTAGAGTAACACCCCATTTCTTCCAGTTACAACAAATCCATCTCTGACCTCACACGGAGTGGTGCGATTCTGCTGATTAAAAAGGCACCTGATTCCCAGATTCCTAATGACATATGGGACACAACTGCAAAGCNACAACAAATCCATCTCTGACCTCACACGGAGTGGTGCGATTCTGTTGATTAAAAAGGCACCTGATTCCCAGATTCCCAATGACATATGGGACACAACTGCAAAGTCACTACTCTGCTTTGATGTAGGTAGCAATTAAAATTGACAACTGTACCTCAGTTGTCCATAATATTTTTTCAAGTGTTGTTAGATGCTTCCTGCTCCTCACCTGTTTGTCCCTGTGCTGCAATGGGTAGTTCTACTTAAACTGCAATTCACGTCTCCTGTTTTCCTCATTTCCTTTGATCAGTTGTCAGTGTACACTACTGTCATATGTTGCAGAAGTTAAAACAACAAGTTACAGGATGTTATTTCAAATCTTTGACAAATAGTGACTTCTGATGGCTACTACTTGTGGGTGTAAGCAGGTAGATGAATCGTGAGGGCTTTTAGCATCTTTCATCTCAGATTTTGAGCTGTGACTCACATAAAGTTGCTAACATACAATATTTACATGAGCGGAAGCAATATTACCTGTTCTACTGCACTTTGAGCATCTGTTCAAAGCTGGATGTGGTTGATATCCAGATGACTCGAACACAGCACGTGCAATGCAGGCAGAAAGACCGGGATGTATTTTTGGGTGTTTCTGCTTGAGTAAGGGTGACTTCAGCAATCAACAAGGTGGACGAACGAAGAACCACCTCCTGCTTGTTGCAGAATAGAGATCACTCATTTTTCCAGTATTTCTGGTGTCTTAAGACCAGTTTCTTGATTATGCCTAGGGCATGAAGCCAATGCATGGGCATACGATGTAAATCAACATCTTCGCTGCAGACACACATTCCTTGACCGGCTTTCTAGTTTCCTGGTTCAGGTTAGAAATGATGTTCAACATTGACCCCAGGGGGATGAGATGACAGTGGGAGTACAAAGAAAAGAAGTCATGCCCCAGTTCCTCTGAACGCAACCTTCCCTCTATGAACACGTGAAAGAAACTTGCCCAGGAGTCATAAGTGTTTCCCTATGTGATGTGGGGACAACGTTGACAATTCTCCTATGTTTAAGCTACTGGAGCTGCAGCAAGCTGCCAACAGCCTGAGGAGAAAAATTAGCCAAACCCCTCACCATAGAACAGTGTCTCAGCTGATGAGAACGGAAAGGTTTTCTTTCACATCAGTGATGCTGTGGAGATTTGCTTCTGTCACAACAGCACTTACCTCCTAGAAGGACTGCCGCATAATATAATATCTGAAACAAGTGCATTACCTTTTTTTCTGTATGAATAGAAGTAAATGAAAAGTGCTCCAGAATATTTTGTGACTGTAGTGATTTTAAGGAGAAATGGGTAAAAGTTTTTTGGCTGGTTTCATTGATAATGCCAAGCATTTTGATTTTTTTACTGGGGAAGAGTGCAAAGAATAATTAGTACTATGGAAACTATCAGAGGTGTGGTAGGTTTACTTTTATTTTTTTCCTTTAAAATCAGGTCCATTTAAATCCATTCAGTAGTGTGCTGAAGGCTCTGAGAGAACAGAGTGTAACCAGGAGCTCTGTATTCCTTTGCTTTCTATGCGGTAGATAGAAATTCCAGTTTGCAACATGCAGTTTTTTTCACATGCCCTATAGAAAAAATAGTCACTGAAAATTAATTGCTTTAAAGTAGTTGTATCCATCCATGATCATAAATTATTCTGCAGATGTTAATTAGGACCCAAAATTTCTGTGGGCTAAGGGAGTCTTCTTAATAACCTCTATTTAGAGACAGGGAAAGGAGGAACAGAGAAGCATAATGACTTAATGTTTTTGTATAATACTCTTTCTAAGAACACAACCTTATTTTTCAATGCCTTAATACCGTTCTTTGTTCACTAGCCTTCATACTCTGGCATTCAGATATCTGAAAAAAAGTAAATAGCTCCCAGGGATGTGAGGCAGTTAAACCTGCTGCCTGTAATCACAGTGCTTGTTTTCAACTTGTTTTTGTTGCTGCTTGACAATATTTGTCAATACATTATTAAAAACAAACAAATAAATTAAAATTCATTAAAAGGAGCTGCAAAATCAAGCATTCAAATGTTATGTCTAATTGACTTTAGAAAGCTGTACTGCATTAACTACAGCAGTAGGATTAAATCCCTTAGTTTGTTGGCCGTTGTACCAGGAAGGAATGAGAAGCCCTGGTATAAAGCAACCACATGTTGGCAGAGCAGCTAACTTTCTTCTTAACTGGTTTCCATTATATGTATTAATTATGATAGATTTGGGCTTTAATGACTTGATTGCCTGTTGGTTTTTATTCTTGGTCTTCACTGCCTGAGCACTGAGCATCACCTGAGCACTGCGGGAGCGCTGGAGGGAGTACCTCCCAGACAGCTTGAGAAAGGTGTTAGGAGCAACGGGAGAGAAAATCCTCCCTGCCCACTGATCAAAATCCTGGGCTGAAGCATGCACAGCACAACCAGAGGCTTTAGCTGCTAAAGTCTAGTAGGTCTGTTATAAATATGCAGTCTGAGGTTTTCTGTGATGCTTTTACGGACGTCTGCTCTACTTCACGGATGCGCTAGACCTTTTCAGAGGAATGACTGAGAGTTTTTTTTAAATATGGGCAAGACGTTTCCAGACAGCTCAAGCTGACACTAATAAGTCTCAGGAGGACTTATTAGCTCAGGTGTGATTAGAAACCAAGCTGTCTGTGTCTACTTGTGCTGCACTGTGCCCAAGTGAGTAATGTTTCCTATAACGTGGTGTGCTGAAGAGTGCAACGCAGAGACGTCCAAGTGGCTCCAAGCAAAGTTGTATAGACCCATCTGAAACTGGTGCTTATCTGGAGCTAAAATACCTCAATGGATGCAAACTGATGCCAGGTACTTCACGCCATCTTGTTACTGGTGTGAGCGTAATTGGGGAGAGGAAGTCTCCTCTCCCTGTGCAGAAAGTAGTTAAGGTAGGTGCCGGTTCCTTGCCAGGAGTTCAGCGTCCAAACACCTTTCATGGTTGAGGACTGCTGCCTGGTGAACTACAGAGGCTCTGTGGACTTTGACAAGAGAAATGGTTGCAGTTGCTGTTTGAGTTGGCAGCTACTGTATGGGAACTGATAAAAGTATGCAGGATTCAGAGTTTATTTGCTCCCAGATTTTCTTTTTTTGTTATTGTTTCCTGCTTGGTCACTTATATGTCAACAGGACCAGGCACTGACTGACTATTTTCCNTTGGCAGCTACTGTATGGGAACTGATAAAAGTATGCAGGATTCATAGTTTATTTGCTCCCAGATTTTCTGGAGCAATTTGTTATTGTTTCCTGCTTGGTCACTTACATGTCAACAGGACCAGGTGCTGACTGACTATTTTCTTTGTGGCTAAACTTTATGCTCTATTTTTATGAACTAGAGCATAAAGTTTCACCATGAAGAAAATGAACTATGGTGACCACATTATTTAAAGCCGTAAGAGGACAATAAAAAATTAAAGGCGGTGTTTCACCGCAGAAGTGGATGAATTTTATTTGTGACACTGGGAATAGTTTATTACTTTGCGCTTTCTAACCCCCTAATAGGAAGTCTTTATGAAAGGCTTATTTTTGTCAAAGGTATGCAGGTGCCTACATAACAAAGTACTGAAGCAAAATCAGTGTAGCCACTGCAACATTTTCCTCTGTGCACCTTCTGAACAGAAGCCTGGGTTTTGCATTGTTGTTCTTTTCAGGAAGTGTTATACAAACACACCCAGGACATTGTATGGAAGCCTTGAAATGAGGTCTAAAAATTTTTTAAATATTGTTTTGAGAAACAAGCTTCAGATATTCACACTGAGCAAAATACAGCATTTAAAATGCTGCCTGAAGTATTGTAAAGAAAATTTAAACAATTTGATACAGCTTTTCTGATAGTATTATTTGGCGGTTTACATAATGCATATTTATGGAATAAAATTTATGGAATAAAGAATGTACACTTTTGGAGGCGGGACAGAAGGGAAGGAGAGGTTTTAGTTTTAGCTCATGCACACAGATGTACATACTTTGTTTTGTGTTTATTACAGACTTTCAGTTTTTGTTTGTGTGGCATATAATATCAGTGATCATGCCAATTTGCATACTGATTGTTATTTGCACATAACCATAACATTTCCGGACATGAGCTGGAGAGCCTGATCATTGAGCCTGATCATGGGTGCCAGGAAGACACTGAGGAAGGTGGGCTGAAGGTGGGCTGAAGGCAGGTGGTTGTGTCTTGTTGGAAGCTTCTGGCTGTTGTGAGGTCCCTGTTATTGGGAAGGTGGCCCAAGTAGGCTTACTCGTGCTTGACCAGGAAGAAAGTTTTGAGGCAGCTTTGAGATGGGGATAGCTTTGAAGGGGATTGTCACATGCAGTAGCTCCGTGGATAAAGAGGCAGGAAATTAAGACTGGGTCCTTCCTCTTGGCATGAAACTGTTTGTCCTTCCTTACTTTGACTTCCCAAATACACTGGGGTGATGGGATGGGTGGTCCCATGTGACATGATGAGCAATGACAAGGCCATCAGCTGCCTTCCCAGGCAGCTCCGCTGGATGCAGGAGGCCAAGCTGTGAGCCGACACTGCCAGATGAAATGAATGTTTGGCAGCCCTGGCCACAGCCTGAAATGCAGCATTTGTCATCTGAGTCTTCACAAGCAAGGGTGAAACAGCAGCATATCAGGACCAAATTCTTCTGCAGGGTCAGAAAATGTGACCCCAACTCTCCTTTCTGAATTTTCCTGCAACGCCCTGGTTTCCAGACTCAGAAAATATGTCCCAGTCAGACTTGCAAACTGATGAAAATCTTGTCTGTTGCTGGTGCACTACAAATTGTGCGTTCAAGCCTGGATGGTGACTGTGTTTTTGGCCTTCTGACACTGGCTGTCTAGGTAAGCCAGAGCAGGTCTCCCATCAGCACCTAGATCTTCAACATCCTGGCTCCTTTCCTGTACAGTGATCTCAGTAGTCTGAACTCGCAGGCTAAGGCCATGTAGGAGATGTATAAAACTGCCCCTGCGACCACTTTCCGTAAGCTTTGATTAACCAGTTTGGAGCCTTCTCTTCTAGATATCTTCTGGGAAAGTGGGTGGAAGAAGAGGAATAACTGTAGGAAAGAGGCCTATTTCATTCTCTGTCTGCTCAAATAAAGATGAAGCTAGCAAATTCTTTTTTCATTCCTATTACTGTTTTTCTCTTTTTGTTCATAACTCCCAAGCAATGCGAAATAAAATGTTACCGTTTCAAAGGAAAATTGGATTATACTCACTTGGAGGGAGGGATGGAAGAAGAAAACAGGCTTTATATTTTGACAGAATTCAATCCAGACTTTAAAAAAATTTAAATGAATAATTTTGCAATATTTCGTAAGACTGTGTATTCTAAAGACACAGCTAATCAGATATGCATGCAAATTTAACACGGGTTGCCAACTCTCATGAATTTTTTTTATTTTTTTTTTTGCTACAATTATGCGGCGTAAAAATTGGCCTCTTGTGAGAAGTTGCTGACAGCTCAGCAGTTCTGCTTCAGTGCTGGCTGCAGAGGGTGGGATGGCTGCCAGAGCGGGAGGGTGGAAGATGGTTTTGGACTGGGGTGCAGGATGCTTCCAGCTGAGGCAGCTGTTGCGCAACCTGCACTGGTTTCCGCTGTCCCGGGAGCGGCAACCTGTGGGGCAAACCAAGAAGTTTGCTGCATCTCCTTACCCACCCTCTCCCTTTACTTGGGGTGAAGTGGGAGAGGGAGAAGCAAAGGAGAATGTGTAGCAGATGCCCAGAATCTGTGTGTTTCCCCATCTTAACCCCATATGCATGTAATCAGAGCCCAGGGGAACGGGGGGGAAGATGAGATGAAGAAAGGCATAAGAGCTGTTTGGAAATAATATCCATGGGGTAGGAGGTAAGAGAGCTGGTCACTTGGTCCTCTAATTAGGCACACTGCGTGAAGAAAAAGGAAAACAGCAGTTTTGGAAGATATGGGAAACTGGACAGGAGCAAAGCTAGAATTCATGAAGGAACAAGGTCGGGGGCTTGTCCGTGGCCATGGAGGGCCACAGGGAGCAGCACTGGGAGGAAGGAGCCAAGGGAAGTACCCCTGCCTTTTTGCAGAAGCAGAAAGGTGAAGGTCCCTGTGGAAGGGTTCCCCAAAACACTCCACAACAAAAAGAGATGACCCCTTCTGAAGAATGGCCAAAGCCAGGATAAAACTTCTCTGTTCAGCCTTGTGAATGTGTTTGGTTTTGCTTGTGCGTTATAATCTCGTGAGGTTAGCAATGCTATGTGTGTTTATATATATATAAATCTGTAAAATTTGAGAAAATTTGCAGTGACAAAAACCAGAAGAAAAACCAGAGAATATTTTTCCATTACTGGGCTATTTAAATCCTGAAGAGGCAGCTATACCTTCATTAATTTGATGCCTTATATATTTGGCTTTTTGACAAAATACATAATTACTCTTGCCAGGTAGCAGTCTCTTGATAGCAACAATCCTATGCACAAGTTTATTGCATTTAGAAGACAGACATGATATAGTTAATTTTCTTTTATATTCTCGGATATGGTAGTGTATATTTGAAGACATTAGTTAGCCAATATTATTACCTGTAGTGAGTTCTGGTGTACGGATATCCAAGCCAACCCAGGAAAATAAGCCTGTACAGAGATTTGACCAATACAGGTGCTTTGGTTTGTGCCAAACGGTGGCTGAGAAACAGACCTTCACTGACTCACTTGTCTCATTACAGGCTCCCACTTGCTTCAGTGGTCAGATTGGAAATTTCAAACCATGGCAGACAGCTAGTAGGAGCCAGATGAAATGGAGAAAAGTTGTCATTTTTAGCAGTCTGCAAATATGTGGGAGTGAGAGCTAGCTGGTAAACAACTTGGAGAAATGTTAGGCTGACTTCTTTACTGCTGTGCACGGTGTGAGGCCTCCTGTATTTGTGCAAAGCATAAATACCAAATCCAGTCTGTCTGCTTATTTCACTCTCATTTTGCATGGTTGTGAACTGCACAAGTTATGGGATGAAGGCCGGTGAGTGAAAGAGTGTATGGGCTGGAGATGTGTCACACGGACCCGACGCAGATCGACTTTGTTGCCTTGTGGCACCATCGTCATCTCCCTGACACTGTTCCCCCAGGTCCGTGGGATGGAGGCTGGATGTGTAGTACGGTGTCTGTGGCACCATACTCTAGCTTCTGGCTCAGAGCCCCCTTTACGCCCAGCCTGGAGCTGCTACTCCTCCCGAGGCTCTACCTAATAGGGAACATCCCATTATGCGAGCTTTTTGGGTGTTGCAGAAGAGCGTTATCACATGTTGCAACTGAAATGGTGAGATTTGTTGCTCGAGCTATAATTCCCTAAGTGTGAATGTTTTTGAGTGCTAATTTTAACTTAAAGACCAAAGACTTGAAGACTATTTTTAACTTAAAGACTTGATTCTCTGTGCTGAGAAACTAAAGCTGGGATACAGTCAAAGGACGTTATAAATACAGCGTGCATATTCGAACGCCTCACTTTCTATTTTGATCACGTAATGAGTATTGAACCTGAGTGATTCCTATTGTACAGGGATGTTGACTTATTTTGCAAGTTATAATTGAAATTAAAAAGAGAGAGATGGCAAACTGTAACTTTGTAATCGGTGTGCAGTTATATTATGGACTGAAAAAGAAAATGGTCCAAAAAACCATGTCTGGTACTGCAGACTTTGTACATATTTTAGAAGGGTCTTTGAGGGCAGACACTTACTTTGTGAGACAAAGCTGATGAATACCAAATGGATTACTTATGTATTTGCTATGAAATTATTAACAATTGACACCAAGTGTGTGGCACTTAGGGTGAGACAATAGGTCATATTTTTCTTTTACACAAACAGAAGAAAAGGAGAATGATCTTAATATCATAGCAAAGACACTGTATGTTCCTCTTTAGAACTTTATACTCAGATTTCAAGTATATAACTTCTTGGATTTGTGCTCAAAGTAGGAACAGAGCTGGGTGAAGCTGTTTCACTCTGATTTACCCCTGTACGTAGCTTGATCCTGTTTAGGAGAACATGGGTACTCAAAGGAATACTTAGAAAAACAGGGGGTTTTTTAGTTATTGGAGAATATTAATGAAATGTAAATATGGAATTCAGGCTTATGAATGGACATGCTGCAGATCAGATGAGTTATGTTTGTGTAGACAGCAAGAGACACGTTTGGCTTGAGACCTGTCAAATTAACTTTAATTTTGAATTGTGAGTATCCAACTTATGATACTTTCTTGGAATGAGGAGCTTATTAAAAGTCTGTAGGAGAGGAGGCGCATGCATTAAAACATGCTCAAAAGAATTTCGAACAATGAATGCATTTATGGAAAACATGTTCTGTTCCTAGGCAATTCTTGTTGAGTAATAAGTGCTAAATTTGACTTAATTGCTGGCTATTATTATTTCTCACTGTTTCATGTGGTAAACCCATTGAAAATAACCCAATTTTGTGAATTGGGGATTAAGTGAAAAAAGTGAAATAGCAAGGATGATTTATTTCATTGTGTACTGAGAAATGCTTTCTAATACATTATTTAAAACTAAGGTGAGTCAAAAATACCTTGGTAAACCCTCTCTGAAAAACAGAGAGACTCTCATATATTGTAATGGCATGAAGTCAGATGGAGCCGTGCAGTCAGTATGTGACACCAGTGGTGAGAGCGTGAGTCTGCTCTGAGTTTGTGCCAAAGACACCTCATTTGATCCATTTCTAGCTGGGCAGTGGGTCATTAGGGCTTGGGAAACAATGGCAGTCAGGTGCTATGGAAGCTATAGGAGCTATCTTGTGCTCCTGAATTGCTCTCTTTGGCTGCAGACACCAGTATGCCTTAACCAGACTCATCAGCTTAGACTGGTATGGTAAAAAAAATTAGACTGTATTTAGGTGGTGAATACATCTCTAACTGCTTTGCTAGGTCTTCGGGCTGTGGATGTGGGCACGGTGGATGGGCACGTACAAGCTACAAAAAAGCTGCAGTGTTGCATACAATATCTTAGCTAATTTACTGTCTTCTTGCCATAGGATCAAGATATTTATCAGTTATTATACCTGAGCAAAGCAAAGCATTTGTCGAGTGAGGAAAGGTGACTGACCACAACCTTGTCTTGCGCTTAACGCTTCTTATGTAAGAAAACAGTTTCATCTTTCATTGTTGGTCCTTTCAGAAATCTATTAAATGTTATTAATGTTTAGTATAACACACTAATACACAAATATATATTAATAATATAATCAATATAATAACATATAATGCATGATATATAATATCATATTAGCCATTTCATCCTTTTCCGAAGATGAGGATTGCATGTTGTGAAACTGACTGTTCTGGCTTTTTAGAAAGATGCATATGGTTGTTAGAGAAGATTCAAAGAAACACAACTTGCATTTGAAGTGGAAGGTGAGCCCCATCTCTGGTGTTGATGCATTTTACTGAGAAAAACTTTACTGTAGAAAGTTCCATTGTGCCAGAAGGTTGAAATTATTTGCCAAATCCTTACTGCGTTTGGACGATTAGATATCTTGTTGCTCAGCCATTGAGTATGCTCAGTATTGCTCAGCCCAATTCTAAAATAGGGTTTAGGGCCTTCAACCTGCGTGGAAAATGCATGCAATGCAAAACCAGGTCTGATAATCAAAATGAGTATGGAGATGCGCTCCGTTAGACTGAGTCACTTGGTATTCACTCTTCTGTATAGATTAAGTTGCTGATCTGCAACTCAGTGGTGATGAAAGTGTAAACACCCCAGGGAAGTGCAGGAGTCACCAGCTAAGAAGTAAATGATACACAGTTTCATTTTAATTAAGGAAAACCAAGTAAATGCTATTGTCATCACTCCTCTAGACAAATAAATATCCACCAGTTGTTTTGCTTCTGGTCTGTGTGCGTATATATGTACACGCACACACACATATGCATCACCTTTTCAAATCCGGTCTCGAATGCAATAGAAAGTGTTTTGTGCAATTATATGTGCCATCACATGTGCATATGTAGAGTTATATGCCAGAAGGTAGTCTTTATGGTTATATACAGCTTGATTATGCACTGCTGCCTTTGAACACAATACCTGTACACGGTTTGACATGTCAAGAGGTGCAATTAAAAGGTGAGTTTTCAGATTAGCTATTCTTCTCTGGTAAGAATTGAAAAAGGAGAGTAAGCCTTATTGAATTTACATTTGTAAGTGTGTACACCTGCAGTTTTGATAGAAATGAATGTAGTTATAATTCAAATGGTCTTTCTATAACATTTTCTGTTCATGCAATTAGGAGAAGACGGGTAACCTTTGTATAAGGCTTTCTTCAAGAATGATTTCCTGAGGGAGAAACTGAAATCCCTGTTTTTACTCCCAGGCTTAATTACTGTTGCACGTAGCCTTCATGGCAAAGCTCTCCTTTTTGTCTCCCTTTGTTTTTGACACAATTGTCGGGAAAGATGTCTTTCTATAGATCAGTAAAAAGTCATAAAACAGAGCAGCATTCTTCCATAGCTGAGACAATACTGCAAAACACATGAATAGGACTACAACAAGTAGTCATCAAAAAGGCTGAAGCTCTAATTTTGAGTTTCAAAAGCCTGCATTTTTCTTAAGTGCAGGGATCTTGTTAGGAGGTGTACCAAGGATTTGGGTTTGATTTAATATAATCTGGAATAATACATGACAAATAACTAGCCTAAATCAGAGGGGAGTCACTGGCATTATAGCAATGTGCATCTGAAATAAGCAAGGAGACCTTTCAGACTCTGTGTTGGAGTCCTTAAGCACAGACAAAACAATTTCTCTGTTAATGACTTAACCTTATGTACCTTATACGACTGTCTTATAAAAACTTTTAGCATACTAACATTTTAGCTGCATTATGAAAATACTATTATATGTTTCTTTTGCTTTATTCATTGGAAAACACTGTTAAATAACCAAGTTAAGTTCAGAAAAGGTCTTGTTCTCTTTTATATTAACTAAAGCCTTTATGGGTTATTTTGTAAATAAGGACCAGATTCTGTTCTCCATTGTCTTTTGCTGAATTAATTCTCTAAAAGACAATGAAAATAATCAGTTCCTGAGAGAGATACTAAGAGAATCACTCCTGCATACATGAAAATCATCCATGGAAGCTGCTTTAAAAAGTGCTCTTTAGAGGTCAGGCTCCAAAGACATGACTAATATTGATTTTTTTAGTATATAAACATGTAACTCAGGTGAGTTCAAGATTTCCCTTTCTCCTGAAGTTACAGTTAGAAAGGTTCTTCTGTCAGAAGGCAGTTTTGGTGCTGCAGCAGAGCTGCATTTACTACATCTGAGGGGGAGGTGGGATTCATACACTGTGATTCATCTGGCACAAACCGTCTCCATTACTGATGGGTGCAGCACAGAGGGGGAAGGATGAGGCCAATCCGTTTCATTTCAAAGGCTCAAAGCGGACATGATGTGTATACGGGCAATGAAGTTCAGGCCAGTTGCCAACTGTAGGCGCCCACTGTGTGCCTAAACTCACTGGCTACCCCAGGAGTCTGTGCAGGCTCCATCCTTGGAGGTCTTCTAGAGCGAACTGGACAATGCCCTGAGCAATTTGCTCTGGTCTTGGAGCTGACCCTGCTGTGAGCAGGAGGCTGGACTTGAAGCCTCCTGAGGTCCCTTCCAACTCAAATTACCCTATGATCCTAATAGGTGATCAGTAGCAGATTGCTGTTCAGCCACCCAAGGTTGTCTTGTGGTTGCTAGCAGAATCCCCTATCTGCGGGCAGCACCAGCTGCTGGAGGACCCTGTGTCCACACAACAAGAGGGGTGCTCCATGGGCACCCTGTCACACAACTTCAGCTGTGGGACCACTGAGAGCGTGGAGCACACCAACAGTGCAATGCAAATTTCAACCTTAATAGAGCCTCTCTAGTAAATGGCTGGTATTAAGTGCACGCTGTGTTGGCTCTACACTGTTAAGGGATGACCTGGATCTTAGCATGACTTGGAAAAATCTCAGGGCTGTTCAAAATGCTGTCAGACTGTCATAGATCTGACAGGTCGGTTTTGCCAACAGGCATTGCTGGAGTATTATTTCTTCCATTTTTTTTAATCCCATTCTTAGTAATTGGAAGAAGTTGGACACAACTTGTTCTATATTTCAGCTAGAAAATTGTCACATATTGACAATCACTGCATTAGGTTAGCCAAAGGTAACTGATTGCACTTAGAACTTCTTTTTTTTAATTATTGGGCATAGGTATTATTCCCCGTTCAGTTTATTTAAAAGGTATTTTGTTTGAAATAAGTAGTCAAGAGTGGTATCCCCACTTGGCTTTCAGACGAATATAAATATGGTCCTGTTCCAAATAATTCTTTGTTTCAGGCCCCAGTTTTATAATATTATATTTACAATATAAATCATTCAATAGGTAGACGTATCAACTGGTGCTGGTAGCTTTGGCCATCAGGCACAAAGAAAATTAAATTGTTTCTTTATTGAAATAAAGCACTTATAAATGCAGGGGTTTCTTCTTTTTTTTTGCTTTACGTTTAGGTGTCAGGTTCTCTTTATGTATTCTAGTGAAATTTCCCTTTTTACCTTTCCAAAGAGTTCTTAAGTTCAGTTAAATTACACAAGAAGTGTTTTGCCTTGACTTGCTTAAAAGCATCATAAATATGTCAGAGTCTATGAAATAGTTGCATGTCCATTATAGCTGATTTATATATTTTTCTGGATTATATGCGATGACATAAGTGAATGAAAGTTTTACTTACATGTACCTGAACACCAAAAATTCTGTATTAAAACCTTTCTTTTTTTATCACATAATAGTATCCTTCAGCCTTTACATTTTTTAAAATACTACTTGCCTTTCTATTTCTCAGCATAATTGCTTATTTTGAATAAGTGGGATATCCAGCCCTAGTATAGACTAGATTCAATGCATAGCTGTAAGTAGAAATCTTCCTGCCCGGTATTTAGATAATATTGATGCAGATGGCAACGGTTTAAGTGACTCCATGGACTGATTTTGTGCTCATTGGTGACTCAGTTATATCTGAAAATACCACATTAAATTGTTTCAAAATCTAGACTGAATACAAAGAGGACAACTAATTGCAAAACCTTCTCAGATTTGCTGGATACTTATTCTAAACA
>RSEF01000001.1:166784209-166820899 GCA_003993805.1 Himantopus leucocephalus | reverse complement strand
TTTTTTTTTTTTTTTTTTTCTATAAGAATGGAAGGCATTTACTTTATAAGGACTGTTTTGATCTATGACAATTTTTTTTTCCTGTGCGGGCTTGAGCATTAGTGTCTATCCTTGAGACCTTTTCATTCATCGTTTCCTTTAAACTAGGACTTTATGTTCTAAAACTATGAATGTCAAAATAGGTCAAAATAATATTTACCATCTCGCCAGATACTGTTGCAGTGACATATGCACAGTTTTGTAAGAACGGTTTCCTGCATGAGGGAGGTAAAAGAGCTGAGATGACCTTTTCTGTTATTGCTGTTTGTTTGTTTCTTTTTCCCCTGGTGATTGTTGAATATTTTTGCACTTAACAGGGTTGTCTGGTTTCTAAAATAGTTTCTTCATGCATAGAATTAAGCCTTTGGCTTTTTTTTTTTTTTAAAGGAGAATTAATGGAACATTTCACATATCGAGACCAAATTAAGTTACATTTGCGGCAGAGCTAATAACAGCAGGAAGCCAGTGTCTGTATTCCACTATAAAGCTGTGTGGAAGGAGAAGAGCAGCAAAGACACTCAGCTTGTAGACAATATATTCTTTCAGTAATTTCATATGTTCTCAGAGCAGACACAGGCTCGTGACAGATTTTTGTGCAGGTTGATGACAAGAGATCACTAGGCAGAAGTAATATATCACCTTTGTATTTTGCTTTGTTCATCTGAAGCACGTGTTGTTAGAGACAATTGTAAAACGTATTCCCCTCTGTGTTTTTTCTTCCCTTCCATTTTCTTTTCATCAGCTTCATTGATAGAAAATCATGTCTCGTTTGAAATCCTCACAGTTTCTTAAATTTGTGCCTTGAAAACTGCCTGCTGATTGTGTTAATATAAAAGAAATTTCTATCTCAGCTGTTGATAAAGTGGATTTTTAAGGTGCTTCTCACTGTGATATCCAGATGCTGAACCTTGATTAGAAAAATAACCAAGACTCTGGAGCTCCTGTAAAGTTACAATGATGTTTTTGAATACTGTGAGATAGCATGATTTCATGAGATTTACAGAGAATCACAAATGTTAGTCCCTTGAGAAACAATTTAGAAAGGAGTTATTTCTGAGCATTTGATATCAAAAGATATTCATGTTTATAGGTACAAATTTTACTGTTCGGTGGGACTTAAATTCCCAAATTATGACATACTGAAGATGTGATTTTTTTTAGGTTATAACAGTGAACAAGGAAGGTATGAAGAAAAAACAGCCTGAAAATAGTCCTACTTTTGAAATTTTAACTATTACCTGCTTTCCCCACTCTGTACTAACTCTGTGCAATTCAAGATTTGAAACAAGAGATCTTGGCCATGCATTTCAGAACAGCAGGACCTTGTTGGCACGTTAAAGAGGAGCTCCCTCAATTATCCTGCAGAAACAGAGACCGAAATTCTTCCTGAGATGGAGGTAGTCAGTCGACGGAGCTCGATCACACGTGCAGAGTCCTGTAGTCACCACGGGGAAAATCCTGGTGGATGTCAGTGGCTGTTTGGGTTAAAAACTCACCAAAATAACTGGCAACGGGATTGAGTCCCAATGCTGGACATGGTGGATATCATTATTAATCTTTATTAATTAGAAGTAATGCTTGACTTTCAGAAAGATTAAAATCTGGTAAGTTTGGAGGGGTAACAGCAAACTGCCTTGCACTTACCAAGAGACAAAAAATTACATACAAAGCTTAATGTTATGTTCTTCTGATTAGCATTGCAAATGTAAGTAATTTCCTTGTAACGCTTAATTAAGTTAAAATATTCTTTAGGTTTTGAGAGAATATTCTTTCTGTTTTCTGTATCTAGCAATTTTCAGGCCAGGTAAATATTTTTAAGATCAAATTATGATGTCAGCCACAAAGCAGGACTTTTAATATGGAGGTTCATTAGTAGTGTCTCCAGAGCTTAACTGTTTGTTATTTACAAAATTAAAGCCACCTTTGACAGTAGTTTCTAGCGTGTGACAGCAGTGACTGACTGTGTATAGTACACACACGTGCACATGTATTTAAGCACATATACAAGTTGTTTAAGAGAAGAAGAGATCTCCAGTTCTTTCCTGTCCTGGCTGTGTCCTTATATCACTGGGACTTAGACTTATCAGAGATCAGTAGGTCTACTAGGAATGGCTAATGGCAGAAGAGGTTCTCAAAAGAAGTATTTTAGTAGATTTATGCACTGTGTATTGTGTCCATTATAGGTTTCAAAGGGAAGATGCACCATGTTAAAATGCAGTGACTGTATCCATAACTTGGGGGATGGGAGCTAAGTGGATGATAGAAAAGGCATCTGTTGACACAAAAATATTGTCCAGAAAAAAACATCATCTTTGTTGGTCCTGAAGTAGTGCGTGGTCTGTTAGTACAAAAATTAATGAGGATTTCTACTAAAACTGTATTTTGGATAATTTGTGTGGTATAGTAATGGTAGATGTTTTTCCAGAACACTGCCATCAGTCTGACCATGTAAGGAACTTCACAGTCAAGAAACGAATGGACTTAATTCATTGAGATGTCTTTGTTTGTTTCATATAAACATGTTTTATAAATTCAGCACTTTTTGAAGTTCCAAAAACTTTTTTCAGTCCATTTATGCATATTTGGGTTTCTCTCCACCTGCCAGGTTTTCTCTTGTTCTCTCGGGGAATGAAGGTTCATACTAAGATCCAGTAGAGACCTGTCTTATTTTATCTGACTGTAAAATCTTTGGTTTCTCATGAATTCTTAGCCTATGCTTTTGCTTCTGTTGGTTTAAATGGGAATAGCTAGAAATGGGTCTCAGCTATTCAACTTCTTCATGATTGGCGAACTGCTACTCATTTTGAATATTAGTTTGCTTCCCCATTATTTTCTGTTTTTCAAAAGTGGAAGCAATAAAATAAATTAAAATTGCAGATACAGACATTTTCTAACATGTAAGTTATAGTTATAAGATATAGAAACTGATATAATATTACATTAAATTAATGATTTCATCATTGAAAGGATGCAATTCATAGTTTACTGGAAGCTATTAAAAGTTTAGTTCTGTAAGCAATATCAAAATTTGCCCTTAACCTGGTTTGTAATGAAGCCTAAATTTAATTCATAAGAAAAGAAAATAATTTGCCTCATTCTTGATGATTTGCCAATGTACTTACCTGAAAGCGAAAGGGAGAGAGACATTTAAATTTTTTTCAAATCATCTATAAGTTACGTGAGGAAATGCTGTTCCCACACAATTATCATGGAAGTCCCATAGCAGAATTTCATTTCTTAAAATATAAATAAATGAAAGAGGACATTAAAGTCTGGCATGGTTACTCCAGGCATGTTCTCAAGGACTGTCTCATGCCTATAATTCTTTCTCTCCAGAGATTAACTCCCACATCCCACTTTTGATCCGGGTGGGAAGAAACCTTTTCCTTCATTGGGAGAAGATTGTTGGTTGTCAGAATTATCATTACCTACAGATACTGAGGACTGTTAAAAGCAAACAATGCCAAATGATGACTGCCGCCCCTTGGTTAGGTTAATACTATTTTACCAGGGGTTTCTATAAGTAATAAAGCAAGGAAGTTGTTTTTCCCAAAAATCCAAATATACAATGTATTTATAAATTCCTTCAGAGTTCAGTAGTGATACAGGAAATTCTGTTCTTAATGTTAAAAATGGAAAATAGTTTAAAAGCTAACCTAATGTTAAAAATAAGTAGTTGAATAGCTGATTTTTCTAGTGCATATCTGTAAACAAAAGAAACACCCAGCTATTGTGCACTCAGAAAAGACATTAGAGGTGTATGCAAATAAAAATAATAATAAAAGGATTTTTTAATGGTGTTTTCTAAGTTTTGCTTTTGAGAAGGGAGAAAAGGAGAAAACAGCTGTTAACTGGTGAAAAGCAAAGGCCGCTAGAGGTAGGGCAGGCCAAGCAATACAGCAGTCTTCTGGAAGCAAGGACAGGAGTTTGAAGCATTTATGTGGTTGAGCACGGTACATTCCAAGCTCAGCTTTCCACTCTCCATCATCTGACCAGCAGCCAGCTGTTGACTGCCTGGTGACGGCTAGTCTTTAGGACTGGAGAAAGACCTGGAGAAAATCTGTCCTTTCTCTGTCTTGCCTGCATGGAGCTGTGTGACACTGGTGCAGGAAAAGCAGAAGAACTATCACAGCCATCTAGACCCCATCTGCCAAAAACTTTACTGGCTCCTGGTAGCCATCTGAAGGGCTGTGAATTACTTATGAGGCTTATCCAGATCCTCTTCCTTCCTTTTCTTGCATTGCTTCAGGAGGTTCCCAGCAAACACAGAGGAGAGAGAAGCATTTTTCCTCCAGTAGGGGATTTCCTGCTTCAAGCTGTAAAGTAACGAGGGAACGATGCAGGGATGCTGGCCTTTCTACAACAGGACTCTGGATGAGCCGCCAGCACAGCACTGGGGATCAACCTTGTGGCTGTTCAGCTCGTTCTGCTTCCACGGCAGTTTTTTGTAATTTGTCACCACGCTGAGGCTTTTCTCCTTTTTTTTTTTTTTTTTCTTTTTNNNAAGTAGGGGAGGGGGAGAATAAGATGGGTTATATCTGTTCTGACTTAATGTCTGGTAGTAAAATCATTCTGCAGGAAATCCTAAAAATAATCAGTGTAAATGCCTTAGAAATGGAAATGTAATTCATACAAGCAAAGTGAAGGGACATTTTGCTAACTGAGCTGCAGCACTGGGCTTTCCGGGGAGATGGGCTGGTACACCAGTGGCACAGGTTGTTCTGAGGTGAATCCACGATTCACAGTTTTGATGCACCTCCGAAAGCGCACCGGAGCTCAGGCCTCGATTCAAGAGGCTCTGGGCCCTGGGCTCCATGAGCTGACTCATCCGAGGACATACACTGCTCGAATGCCAAGTGAAGCGATGCAAATGAGTTGTCTTTCAGAAAGCTGTAGAATGTTCAAAAAAATATTTTCTAGAAGCTGACCTGAAAGTAACTGAAATGAGACCTCTTTGTATATCACTGGATCACAAAGAACAGAATAAATAAATGCAATATGCATTTCCTTAGGAAAAATGTGCATCAGAGTGTGGGCATAAGAAAGTAGGATCCAGGTCTTGATATTTGTTTAGGGAAATTTTAAAGGTTTTGGAGCCAAGAATTTTATTCAGAGTCAGGACATCCTACAAAGATCCGCAAGGGGTAAGCAGATGGATGTTCACTGTGTTCCCTTTCCCACTCCCTTGTTGAGCTTGGACCAATTTTATGACAATTAGCATGTACCCGGAATAGCAAGCCTTAAAAATCTGGAGGGAAAGAAGAAGCTTAAGCGTATGTTAGCGTATTCTGGGTAGACATATAGAGATGAGAAGGAGGTTTTGCCTCTTATCTTGCTATAGTTGCTGTAGAATTAAACCTCTAAATCTGATCTGTTAATCCTAATTTCATTTTATAGCTGACGGAAAGAAATGGACAATTCCAGGAAGTGCTTCTTCTGACATTTTTAGACACTTTCTTTGGGCTGAGCTGAATCGCTCGGTGGAAATGTGAGTTTCTTTCCATTGAATACAGAGTGCTCAGGCTGATTTGCTCAGACCTGGATGTCAAACGTGATATTCCTATATTAGGCTGGTTGAATTTCACCTGGATTGTAGGAGACAGGACATGTTGATCCAGACTTGATCAAGAAGCATGTTTTATCATGATAATCTTGTTCTAGTCCATCTTCAGTGACTGTATGCCTTGATATGAGCACCAGTCAAATTTACCTACCTCATTCTCAAAGCCAGAGAGAATTTTTTCCTCATGAAAAAAGTCAGCTTTGGAAGACAAAGAGAGGGAGGGTCACTAATAAGGAAACATACTGTTTCCATTCAGTCCATCAGAAAACGTATAGAAAAAAATGTTCTGTAATGATCAAGTAGGCCATTTCATGAGACCTCATTATCTAAAGTGACTATTTCTCAAGAGATCCTCTCTAAAGAATAGAGGCAGAATAGTACTGACTTGCTGAACTACTTTAGTCCACGTGCGGCACTGTGACAGGCTGCTGCGCAGGGCTCGGCTATGGAGCCTGAGCAGGGCTTTAAAGTGCCACATTCTCTCACTTACCTGTTTTCTAAAGACTGTTTTATGAGCACACTGTGTGGCATCATGGGTTGTTTTCTCTGAACAGTAATTAAATTTCTACCTGGAGTCTTAGCCCTTGGGAAGCAGGTTTTCATGAGACACTGAGATGTCTAACCCAGAGGGGCCTCCAAGGAACGTTACACAGTGTTCAATATTATATCTGCATGGAAACTTAAACCACAGAATCACAGAATGGTAGTGGTTGGAAGTGACCTTTGGAGATCATCTGGTCCAGCCCCCCTGCCAAAGCAGGTTCACCTAGACCAGGTTGGACAGGATCACATCCAGGCAGGTTTGGAATATCTCCAGAGAAGGAGATTCCACAACCTCTCTGGGCAGCGTGTTCCAGTAATCTGTCACCCTCAAAGCAAAGAAGTTTTTCCTCATGTTCAGATGGAATTTCCTGTGTTCCAGTATGTGCCTGTTGCCCCTTGTCCTGTCGCTGGGCACCACTGAAAAGAGTCTGGCCCCATCCTCTTGACACCCGCCCTTTAGATATTTACAAGCATTGATGAGATCCCCTCTCAGTCTTCTCTTCTCCAGGCTAAACAGACCCAGGTTTCTCAGCTGTTCCTCGTAACAGAGGTGCTCCAGTCCCTTGATCATCTTGGCAGCCCTCCACTGGACTGTCTCTAGTAGTTCCCTGTCTTTCTTGAACTGGGGATCCCAGAACTGGACACAGTACTCCAGATGTGGCCTCAGCAGGGCAGAGTAGAAGGGGAGGATGACCTCCCTTGACCTGCTGGCCACGCTCTAACCTCTAACCACACTCTAAATCCTATTTTGGATGTTGCAGAAGACTCCACTGCCATATATATAATGTAGTTCTCAAATTCCAGCATTTATCTGAAATGTTAGGTTTTCTTTCTTCTGAGATTTAAACATTTTTAATTAATTGTATGTAGAGTGTGAGGTTATATTGTCCTGCCACACAAGTTTATGGAGGTTTCCTGATTGTATATTGCAAATATTGGGGCACAATATCATCTTGATGGTCTTGCTTGCCACAGTTTGTCTCTTCAGGCTTCCTCCTTCTCATTCACCTACATTTGTAACATCTCTGGGAAACGTGGGGAAAGAAAAGAGGTAGGCCTTGCAGAGGACAATATTTCCATGCACACATTTATCAGCTACAAAGTTATTTTTCAAAACTCTTACTTTGACCATGATCTCTCCCTGGCACCCCTAATCTCCCCTCTCAAGGCCCTTCATAAGCTATTGGTAATGATATTATCTGTCGTTCACGGTTCAGATCCAGCTGGCCTAGGATGTTCAAGTATATCCTCCATTTTTTAATTATCAATCAAACATTTTTGGCTTCATCCCTTGAGCTAGGAGGGGCTTCTACATAAACTTTGTTAAAACTCTGTCTAGAACCTTATGTGTACAATGAAAGTGTTGTCTGTAAAAAGTGCTCTTTCTTTGTGAGCTGTAAGTTCCTGCCTCTACAACATTTTATTTAAAATTTTCTTTTTAATTTTGTGACTATTCAGTCCAGTTAATCATCCCCTTATCCCTGTGAATATGAAAGTGAGTATAAAATTTACTTTCTCATGCACCCTCTCTTTTTTTTTTTTAAGTTTTTTTTTCTACCTCACTGAATTTTCTCCCACTTAAGCTTTAATATCTTCATTCTCCATGTCTTCTGGTCTTTCTGTGGCTCTAGTGTCTTGGGGTGGAGGGACTTTTCCACACTCTCTGTTGCTCCTCTTTGCTTTCAGAGAACTAAACAGTGTTCCAGTTAAGGCTGTACTGATTCACGTATAAGCCTTATAATTATTCCAATATTATTTTCTATTCAGTACCTTATACATCCCAGCATTGTTTGTTTTATTGATGTGCAGGGCGAGCAGAATTCTTCACTGAACTCTTCTGCAGGGTATCCATGGTCTTTTCCCACAAAGCATTTTACCTGCTATTATTTCTTCCTATTGACTTGCCTAAAGTTAATTCTCTGAAACATAGAAGTACTCACCCCTTTCCCATTATTTCTCTTTTCTTCCTCCTTCTGTGCTATTTAGAGATTTAAGTATTGGTATTTTACCAATGAAACTGTTTAAAAATCCTGAATTTTCTTCATGCTGTTGTTAAAATTTTAGTGCACTCACTCTTTACTTACTCTTTTTGATTAGCTTCTTCACTTTTTTTTTTTTTTTAATAGTCTTTTNCAGAAGATTAGTGTGACAATATTATTTTATGGCATGATTACTCCATGGAGGAAGTTGAACTTAATTGTATTGTGTCACTGTTAATTAGTGGCTCAGCTGTAGTTACTTCTTAAACTGATTCCAGCATGTTTTAGAGGAAAAACCTGAGAATAGCTTCCAATCCTGAATACTGTGAAAGAAGCTGTTCTGAGAAGCCATAATTTTAGGGGTTAAGCACATGTGACATATTTTGCATGTGGAGCTGAAATATCGTATAAACACTTGACATTTGGAGCTGTTTCTTAACTTTGTACACCTGACTTCCTTTTCTTGGTCAACTGGCTTTTGAAGTACCAGTACTATGTTATATATTTATAACTCAAGATTTGTATTCATTCATCCTCTGGTGAAGGTATCTCTTCACTTATTTCTTATCATGATTTTCAGCTATAATGCTGCTTCCCTCCACTACAAAAACTCTGTCTTTCCTCTGTGTTTTCGGGTCAGGATTTATATTTATCTTCACGTATAGTAGTTTTCTGTGTTTCTATGATGTCTTATATCATTACCAGGCAGACTAAATCACCTAGTTTTGTTTCTCAGATTCTCCCATTGCTTGCTGACATTTATCTTTTTTTTATTATGGATGCTACAACTATTTGAATAAAACCCCTGCTGTCTCACAGTGTGTCGCTTTTCAGATTTTACCTCAGATGTTCTGCTGTCATACTTTCAGTACACGTTATGATTTCTTCCTTGTCCCTATCCAGATACTGAATTGTGTGTAATGTGAGGAAAGAGATACTGAATTTGGATGGTACGTGCTTGGTTTCACACAACAAATAATAAAATACCTAAGTTTTTGAAAAAGATAGTAGGTAATGTCTGAGCTGGAGAATATTGCCTCCAGTACAAAGTAAATTGTCATTGGTATGATGGATAACAATGAATTAGCCATAGCACTTGGACGTGGTGGCTATTTGGGGACCAGGGACTAGAGATCAGAACCCAAATATGTTCATTATAAGTAAAAGCAGAAAATCTCAATAAAACGTTGTCAGGAAAAATCTATGTCTGACAGAGCTAACAGCAGTAGGAGCTGTTTTATTTTTAATAGATTAAGAACAAAAGAAATGTTGGCAAACGTGTCAGTTCAATATGGAATGGAAATTCTAAAATTGTTAGTATGATTCAGGAGAAACAAAATTGTTCAAGAAATATTTCTTTTCTGTATTTGGAAAGAAGTAGGATGATGTATTCCTATTGCATGAAAATAATTTAGTCATTCTGATCCTGGTTCATAAACAATTAGGATGTTAAACAACATCTGCTAGGGATAGCAGTTTTAAATCAGCAGGACTTGTAAGTAGCTGATTGGAAAGATATCTGTCACCCTAGTGTTAATTTTTAATAAATATCAGAAAAATATTGCAATTTGAGAGAACTGTCACAGGGCAACATTGCTCCAACATTAGAGAAATATAGTTGGTCTGACATGGGTAACCACAAGTTAACATCAGTCCTGGGCTAATGGAAAAATTGATATTGGATGTAATTACTAACATCTTAAAGGACAGGAAGTTAATTAATGCTAGTCAACATGGTTTTATGGAAAATAAGTCTCATCAAACAACCCTTATTGCATTTTGGAGGGATTTTAAATTAGACTGAAAGACAGAGAGAAAACTGTGTAAGTAAAATCCAATTTCATAAAGCTGATGATTGAGTTCTACGTCATTCTAGTTTCCGACTTTTAGGATCTGAGAAGTTGCTTGGTTTTTTCATAAAGTTTCAAAATGAAATTTAAAAGTCACTGCTGATTTAAAACAAACAAAAAGAACAATATAACGAGTAGATAACTGCACTTTCTAGGAAGGGCGATCATGGGGCGTGACTTGGATTCCTAGGGAAGGTCTATCTGCTAAAGCAAGCATACACTGGGACAAGGGACAGGGACCATATTTTCAGCAACAAAGACCGCACAGAAAAGTAGCAACTTTCAGAAAGACTTGCGAATTATGGTGGGTGAACACCTCAACGTGGACACCAGGGTGATACTTTGGCAGAAAGTATGTATTTGGTCTTTGAGCATGTTAGTATAAATATTGTGCACGGGGTGCAGCATTATTCTCATTGCTAATACATAGTACAGTGTGTGCAGTTCAGATGCCACTGTTTTCTCACTTGAGGAAAAGGTGAAGATGCAGCAGAAAAACACAGGAAAGGATTTTAAGGCTGAAAATACCTTTTAGAAAGAGACTTGGGGAGCCCAGTCTTTTGAAATATGTCTTGATTACAGTCTGCAAGAGCTAGAACAAAATGTCAGAAATGAAGTTCTTTAGCTGGGGAAGGCACAACAGAAACTAATGGCTGGTAACTGAAACCACACAAAAGCAAATTAGAAACTGGGCATAAATTTCTTAATGGCAAAAGTGAATGATAGATGGAACAAATTATTGAGGACTATATTCTCTGTCTCCTTATGTCTTCAGATCTAGACAGGGTACCTTTCTGGAAAATATGCTGAAGTTAAAACCAAATTATTTGGCTTAGTAGCTCTTATATATTGTAGTTCTTGAGTCACCAGACACTGCTTAGGGCACAGGCAAAGGACTGGTTTATCTTTGTCCATATTGAGCGAAGTGCCTGCATGCTGTCTTTACAGCTAATGCTGTGAATAACCTCTCCCTAGGTAATTTTTTTTCCGCTAGGACAGTACCCTGCCATACAAATTGATGCTTTGCCATAGTTTTAAAGTTATTTAAAGTAAGGAGTTGATGCTAGTAGCATAGCCATTTCCCTCTTGTATACTCTGCCTATAGCCTGCCTGCCTTTCTGTCATTCCCCTATTCCTTTTCGACATCGCTAACCTCAGTGCTTACTCTACACTCTGCTTTGGGAATGCAGAGTTCCTGGGAGATATTCCACACAAACCCCATAAAACAAACCTGATTTGCTTTATTTAAATCCAAGTGTTTGCCTCAAATTAGATTTTCAAATTAAGAAACTTGGAGGGAATTTTTAAGAACATTCTAAGTAATTTGATGGTTCCTTATGGTTTTTCTTTTTTCTCCCCAAGAATTGACGAACTCCTGTATTTTTGGCTGATAGGTCTTCCCACACTCATAACTGAAAAGCCAGCCTAGAAATCAAAGTAGGTTTTTTGGCCTGAAAGAAGAATACTTTATTAAATTAAGCACATTTATTGCCTTTCATCTTGTTTGATATATCTTACATGCTACAGGGTTTTTAAAGTAACATTTTCCTATTGGCTTTTTGACAGCCTGTCACATTTCTTCTGACCTCACCCTTTTGAACATATCCTTATTTAATACGGGATCTTTGAGATTTCATATCATAGAAAGTTGACAGAGGACTTGTCAGATTACCATTTTTCTGCAGCCATTTCTAGGGAAAACAAGCCCATCCAGGCTCCTTTCATGTTTATCAGCTGGGTAAATGAACCTATTCATCACTTCAGACTACAACCCTCATAATCCAGGAAGTTTTTCGTCTTAATCATTGAAATCAGCTTTGACTGTGTTATCACATCTAATTAAAAACACAGCATTAAACTTGTGGTAACAGAGACGTGTGCACACATGCAATTTTTAAAAAATGTGTTTGATTCATTAGAGTATGGATATAGTACAGGATATACCTGTACTTTTTTGGTGGATTCTCTGTTATGTAATTCTTTTTTCCTACTTTTACCCAACTGCTAGAAGGAAACAAATGCCTTAGTAGGCAACTTCTATTTTCTTCTCCCCTAAATGCCTTCATTTTGGCAGGGAGGAAGCATCTGCACAGTACTGTAATTTCTTCCCACTAATGTTCGCTCTGACGAGAAACACAGAGAAAATCAGTCCTTGTTATAGACAGATTTAGGAGGTGGTATTTGCTTCACTAAAAGCCTCCTCACTCCACTTTTTTAAGGCTCCAGAGTGACAATGTTTGCCATAGATGTAGCCTGTGTCTAAGTGACCTTGCACTTGCATGAAAAGTGTTTAATGACAACTCATACTATTTGCATTTTTTTTATGCATTCAGGGTCATGTTGCAACAGCTTTTGTAAATATTGTCTAGCTGTCACCAATGAATGTTTAGACAGGCCTGGTCACATTAAAATCTAGTCACTTTATTTGATGCTTTCATTTCTTGAAACTTAGATGTTGACATTGTATTTTAGATTTTTCTTTGAAGTTCACAGTCCACAATTAGCCTTATTTAGTCTTACATTTTAAAAATGCAGACCAGTTTCTTCTGCTTTCTCATTTATGAACGAATAACAGAGTTTTCCTTCTTTCAAGTAATGAAAGATGGTCAGATAGTTAGATACTTCCAATGGGAAATACAAAAGAAGATGTTGTTCTGAAATTTAAGAAAGATTGTGATTGTCAAAATCTGAAAACAAGGGGTAGTTTTTCAAGAGCGTATGTTGTTATGGCTTGTAGTAATTTTACGTGTCTACCATTTTCCCTTGAGCAAGAGGTAGGTTCAAGGGAAAAAAACCATGCATTTGAATATTTTATTCTCACAGTAGCCTTGGATGGTCTATAGATCCTGTATCTTTGATCTGAGGCCCTCTCTTCCATAAGCACTATATGTAGATCATTGATACCTGCTTCCTTCCAGGAAGAAAGCTTGAGGCAGGCTTGGTCAAAAACCCACCTTGCCTTTCAATACATCCAAAATGAAGGATTTAAGATATGTATTACAGAATCATGGGGTGATTTAGGTTGGAGGGGACCTCTGGAATTCATCTGGTTCAAATCCTGCTCAGTGTGGGCCTGAACAAATGAGGTTGCTCAGGGTAAAGTGTTGAATATTTCCAAGGATGCCGATAACCTCTCTGGGCAACCTGGTTCAACATATGAACTTCTTCTATATATTAGCAGAAAAATGCAGACATTTAATGGAAAAGTTCTTCTTTTATATGATTTGGCATTACAGAGCCTCATTCTCTAAGGTACTACCTCTGCAACCTCAATAAATGTCAGGAAATCAAGGGAGTTTCCCATCTTGCTTTTCCACTATCAGAGCAATGTTTTCCTGTTTGCTCATGGATAAACCATACGCTAGAGTAGCAGAAGTCCAGATGATGCCTCACTTTACCTCCTTCGTGTTAATTCAGTCATCAATATACAGGCAAACCAGACCCATTGTTGTTTTGTCTATCATTTGGTAAGGCACAATTTTGTATGTTGTCTGTGATCATCTGGAAGGATTTTCAGCTGTCTTATTTTTAGTTTGGATAATGTCTGATCAAAGGAGACAGGGTTAAGGTTGATGCAGGAGAAACACTCCTTAAGTTAATTCCATGGTTACTCAGGAGAGCATCACTTAAGAAAAATGTTAGAGTAAAAGGAAAAAATGAGGTATACTTGGCAAATCAAAGAGTTTTATAATAATTGGTTCAACAGCAGCACAGCCACATATATTTTTGATCATTCCCTGGCATAAACTAAGGTGGAATTATGTAGATACAAGATGGAACTAGACAGATACAAGTCGCCTTCTTGAAAAAAGGGAGGAAGGAAGGAAAGAAGGAAGGAAGGAAGGAAGACCCTGGCTTTGGAAAGGGCAATGTATGACACAGAAAGGTCTATTTTTTCAGTGTGCTATGCTAAGGAAATGGCAGCATGTTGTTTGTTTATTAATAACAACAGAAAGGTCAAATACTGTTCCTTCTGTTATCAGCTCTATGTTCTGTCTGCTGCCTTCCCTAGAAAATTCAGATGGCCTACATTAAAGGGATAAAGGTCATGTTGTAGGTTCACATCAAAAAGATAATGCTGTCTGCTTCAACATGTTACTTAGGAAATTATAGGCAGAATGAGCACATCTTATAATTTGATTACTGGTGATGCGTGTCATGGATCGCAAGGTCAAAGGCATTGGAGTGCATTTGTTCCAATTTTAACACATTTTGCTGGTATTTCTATTTTAACATAAAAATAAATGAAAATGAAAAGACTGTGGTTTGTGTAGAGTGAGTGCACCAAGGCTGGAACTTGCTTTTCAGTCACCTGGTCCCACACAAAGGACTACAAAGGTCCCATACTTCCTCCATGGCATCACCCTCCTTTCAGTGCCGACTTCCTTAAGCGGAGCCTGAAAGAGGAAGAACGTGGGACCTTGTTGCATGTGAGGCTGATCAGTAAAGTCATTTTTTGTTGGGACAATCTGGGTGATTCTGTCCTCTGTATTGTTTAATATTATTCTACTGATGTGTTTGGTTTTTTTTCTCCACTGTTAAAAACATGGGTGAAGTTCAATGATAAGAACATTTTTTAAATAGACTGGAATAGTGGAAGGAGGGAAGTCTTGAAAGGAGAAAAGCTTTGCAAGATTGTGACCACTCAGTTTAGGAAGGAGATGGATAGTAAGGAATGCAAAGGGGTGAAAAAAATAAATTAAAACCTCTGATTACTCAGAGATGCAGGATTAAATAAACTAAGGTACACTAGATGAAAAACAGACTAAATATTTGTACTGCAAGAAATGCCTGTAGATCTACAATGGCAGTGGATATCAGTGAAGAAAAGAGTTAGGGTTAAAAGGATGACTGAAGGTTTCTATGGAGTATAAAGCATTCAGACACACAGCAGGGATTAAAAAGAATCACCAGCAACTCTGCTGGTGCCTCAGCCATGGCCATCTCATTGCCTTCAGTGCTGTGACACCAGCCTACGTGCTGAGGATCCACCTCTGGGACCCTGGAAAATTCAGTATCTCAACACTTTGAGGCATAGCCCAAACTTTTATTATTACTGGGGGACTAGGAAGACTTTTTCCCCCAAAAGAGTCATTTAATAATTGCCTATTTCAGGATTTCTTTTGTCTTTCTCTGAAGAGATCTGAGGATGCTGCTATAGGAGACATTACTGGAGGAGACCAACCACCGGCCAGGCCTAGCTTACTGTTTCTGGGCTATGCTGGAGCACAAGCTCTGTGTGTTTAAAATGGAGCTCAAGCCTATTTAGTAGTGCAGTGTGATAATTACAGTGTCACCACGATGCTCCTGAAATAGGATTTAAAATTCTGCAAACTCTCACAGCAGCTTTCATAGGACCAGATGCTTCAGCTCAATCTGTGTTGACTCAGCTCAAGTGAAAACTGCTTGAAGTTTTTGCAGTTGAGGGAGAAGTTGCTGTCTCCAGAAAAAAAAAAAGTTTATTTTTAACCTTGTTTTACTGATTTAAGAAGCTACAATTCTATTTTATGAAAAATCTTTTGAAAAGACTTATGCTCTACTGTGAAAACCTAAACCTTGAACTGGCTTTATGATGACTAAAATGGATAGAAAAAAATGGTGTTAGGTTTTTTAATAGATTGAGACATTCTTTACAGTTATGCAAATATTTATCAAACACACTTTGACCAAATTCCTGCTGCAGAATCATAAAAAACAGATTAAAGACCTCTTCTATCGGTAAGCTCTGTATGTCTCCCTCATCCGTGGAGCTCCTTTCAGCTGGAGTGCAGATTGTCAGAGTCAATTAAAATGATTTTAAAAGTCAGGTGTGACTTTAGTGATTCAGGCTTTACATCATCTTATGGTGGATGATGTTATCTGAGTGGGAAACGTAAGATTTGTACTGTAAATTCATTTGTGCTATAAAGTTATTGACACTTTCAAAATTTTATACAGTACTTTTCTGGGGAGGAGAATTGTTTGAAAGAAAGGATCATGACTTTCCTGTCAAGTGTGATTAAAATGTAAATCATTGATTCCTTAGAAAGAACAAACATGATTTCTTCAATGATGATTCACTCTGTACTATATATGACCAATATTCTGGAAAGACTTCTCTTTTTTTCCCTCTTTGCTACTGTTTTGAGTTGGTAAAAATTGGAATAATTTTTATACAATAAGTCGTTGCAGCTTCCTGACAGTTCAGATAATTTTTGTAGCATTCTGTCATCCAAATGACTTGATGTATTTGGTATGAATAGAGATGGGAACATTTTGTAAGTTATAACCACAAGATAATTTATTCATACAGAGAAGGCATTGTATTTGATAACTGATAAATTTCATTCTGTTTTCATGATAAAAGCAAAAAAGGGTGTGTGGATTGCAGCTGCTCGCTTAATAGTGTTACTGATGACTAAGGAGGGAATGGATCTTTCTGTGAGTTATATAACCAGTTTAAAAGCTCTCCACATTCTGCCTGTGACAGTTTATTAAAAAAAATTAAAACAAGAACCCATGAAATAGATATCTTTTTCTTTTTTAAACACTTAGCTGTTCTGGATGGATGTAACAGCCAGATAAAGATCAGGTATGAATTATTTGAACAGTAGCTCTAGGAATATTTTTTAAAAGTAAGCACTGAATCTCTTCTATATTTGAATGAAACTAAATATTATGTTTGTTTAGGCTCATAGATTCTCATTTAGGAAACTACGAAGGGACGGGTTAAGCATTTAGCTCACACTAATTGGGAACTTGCTTGGAATTATAATAATTATTAACAACTGAGAGAAGTAGCAAGTAAGACCTCTTTTCTCCATACACCAGGGGTTAGTGCTTCCTAAAATGGAGCTTTGACTTGAACTGTGATAGCCTAAGTAAACACATAGCCCGGAGGGCAAATTAGTTGCTTTTTAGCCTGGGACTAATTATTGGCTCAGCAAAATACGAAGTGTATGCTTACCCTCTGTCTCACTGAAGGTCTTTTATATACGTAACTTTTACACCTACCTAGATTCTCTTTAAATGGATGGGTGTTTAGAAGCCATGGCAGAAAAAGACCAGGAAGGAGAAAAGGGGTGAGTCCATAAAAAGAAAAACCCCCAAGCCCCCCAAAAAAAAACAAACAAAAAAAGGGGATACTTCAAAAGATGTGGGCTTGGGTGAGTTTTTTTGAGCAAACACAATCTCACAGTAGAAGAAAAACCTTTTGTAGTCTAAGTCCAGAGGTTTCTTGTCATCTCCAGGGAGGCTGAAGGTGTGGTCGCATCACTGGTTTTCCTGTCTGAACCCCAGGGAAGGTAAATGCAGGGAGCAGAGACTGGCATTAAAGTGGTAATGGCAGATGCCTGCTTTTATTCCCATGCATGGGAACAGAGTCCATCACAAGCTGACCCAAAGCCAGAAAAGAGAAACAACAAAGAAAAAATAGTTGGTTGATTGCAATCAGGGACAATTTTAAAAGACATAGGTGGAAGAATCCCACCACAACTAAAGCGGTCTCTGGCCTTCCTCTGACATTGACCTTCATCCTGTGACCAGGCATGTAACACCACAGACAGAGTGTATTTCTTCCACTGCCTGCATTTTTCTTCACTGTTTTATCTTAATCAAGTCATGTGACATTTTGAGACTTTGGCTACCTCAGGTGTAGGATGGAAGAATTATTCCCAACATCTGGTAAAACACATTAGCTCCTTCCATGGAAGGTACTTGTTAAGTACAAAGTGTCAGCACTGTATTGTTGAACGCTTCTGTCAGGTTATTTTCTACCAGGCATTCTATTTTTCTCTGCGTTTTCCAAATTGAATTTCACCTTTCTTTCTTCACAGGATGTTTTAGACTCTTAAGGTCCTTTTGTATTTTCCATTATACCTCAATGACTTCACATTTTTACAAAAATATTTCTTTTGTGTCAAAAATATATGTCGGAGAAACCAAAAGTTAAATACAGCAGGATCTACTAGCTTTTCAAAGATCAGCCTTGGAGAATAATCGGTGGAGACTGGCTGAGCTGTACAGCTCTACGTGTGTGANTGGAGAAGCCAAAAGTTAAATACAGCAGGATCTGCTAGCTTTTCAAAGATCAGCCTTGGAGAGTAATCGGTGGAGACTGGCTGAGCTGTACAGCTCTACGTGTGTGAGATGGTGATGTGTATGTGGCAGGGAGAAAGGTGAGGGACTAGGGATTTATAATCACAGTTTTGCGATGGCTTGACAGGAGACACTAAAAACAGTAGGAAAACCTATCGGTAATGTGGTTTCCAAATCCTATTGGGCTCATTTGTTTTTCTTGTATGTGATACTGGAAGCATCCACTTATCTCCGGCAAAACTAGGCATGTAGGCCAGGTCTGGAAGCAGATCCAAGCAGTTTGGAAATAAATTGATTCTGGGAAAATGCCTACCTGTATATTCAGAGAGTATTTCTCAAATTGTTCTTTCACGTGATTGTCATCATCTCAGAGGATATTTTGAAAGATTCAAAATCTGGTGATGAAATGAGGCTGTTAGCAGTACTGACAGCAATCAACAGAGTAATTCTGTGGCAGTGGATAGTCTCAAATACTCCTGGAGAGGAAACTTAGGAAAACATTACTAGAAACCACAATGCAAGCTGAAAGTTTAGCTCTATGGCCAAATTCAGCGAACAAGTTGTTGCAGCCGCGGGCACCAGCAGTTCTGTCTCGGTGCACCTGCAAGCTTACTTTCGTCTTGGTTCTGCATCCCAAGCACAGGGAAAGTCCTGCTGGATTGGTGACTGCAGTGCTTGGCACATCTGCTCTGCCTGACCATGTGCGATGAGTCCAACAGCCAAGTTCTCGCTTCTGTTTTGTAGTGGAGCAGCACACACATTTATTCATGCACTCAAAAGCACCACGAGAGAACCATCACAATCCTTTTCAGCTATCAACTTCTATATAAATAAAAAAGTACAGTAGGTAAAACTGTTTTCTGCAACATTACCTAACATAAAGTCTGATGGTTTTCATTTTGTAGTTACGGAAAAGGTACATTGGACTGCATGTTCTTTATACCAAAACACTTTGGACTTACAGGGAAAGAAGAAACTGAATAAATAACATTTTACTAGCCTTTGCCGCTTCTGTGGTCTGCAGGTAACACTAAGATTACAGTCTTGAACAAAGCAGCTTTTCAGAAAACTTCTCACATTAATCTAAACTATTGAAACTGTTAAAAGCTTGGTGGTTTTGTCAAGTAGATTGTCGAATAGCTACGATATCATTTATTATCTTCTGAGCTAACTGGGGCATACGTATGAAGTTTGAAGGAGCTGCTAGTTCATGTATTGCAATTTGGGGTTGACTGACAGGAGATTAAAAGACAAGTAACAGTCTTGATCACCCATCTGACCACCTTTCATATCATACAGTTATGGGAGACTGTATCTAGAACATCTGTGCAATAATAATTGCATTATTTAATAAAAAGATTGTAAAATGAGATGTTTAGCTCCTGATATGAACGTTAAGGCCAGCCATTACCTATCGTGGTGAGAGCATTGTGCTCTGCCTTGTGCTGTGTTGATGTGCAAGCCAGAGCAAGGCTATAAATAAATATCCTTTTATTCTTTACAAAGTCAGTGCATTAAGACATCCCCGAGTTGGTCTTGGTATAGAAGGAAGCAGTAAACAGTGTCATTTTGGGCATTGGTATCACCGGAAGGAGTGTAAAGAGGAGAAAAGTATGACTTACATGAATTTCTATCTTGCTCAAACAGCATTAGTAGAAGACGACAGTCCCATTGCACACAATAGTGTTTCTGTGACTGCAAGGATAGGAGGATCTATCATACTTGTCTCCTGGAAACACAAGATCATTCCCTGTATTTCAGTAGGGAATTACTGCATTATTACTGTATTATTGAAATAACACTGACTTCTATTTTAAAAGCGCTGGAAAATGAGATTTGTATTTCTTCTCTTGCCAGATTATTCCATGGCTGAATGCAGGGCACTTTTTCTGGAAATATACATAAATGTGCTTCTTCCTGATTTAATCCTAAAATTTAAATTTTTTTTTTTTTAATGTTAAAATATCTCTTTTCCCAAAAATGGCTTTAGTAGTCTCCAAATACTTGTAGGACACTACCTTACTCCCATAAAGAAGGAGCTATTTTATAATGAATGCATCAAATCCTTTTTCATGCTAAACCACTCTGTGCTCCCTCTTATCCTCTTTATCTGATTTAGCATTGCTCTTTAGGTAACATGATGCCACTAATTGAATCTGATGATTCAAAGGTAGTCACACTCAAGTGCTAAGGAAAAGCACGCACCAATTGCTAAAGAAGGGGTTTTAAAAGGATAAGAAATGATTCAGTCATCAAAAAACCTAAGACACATAATCTTTGACTTTACTAACTTGAAGTTCAGTATCATTAAAACCTTTCTGGCACACAAGAATGCATATCCACTGAAACAAATGCAGCCATTTTGCCTACATTCTGAATATTAGCTTTCACTAATAAATCTCTTCAGTCAGTGGGGCTTATCTGCCACTGTCAAGTATACTTTAAGTGTCCAGGACTTGTGTACTTAATTTTCAAACATGTACTTCAGCACTTAATTCTGGTAAGGTTTGAATGCCACAGATACAAGTGACATGATCTTAGTCAATTTACTCGAGTTGTGTTTTTTGATTTCCTTCAAAATCCAGGAGTAGCTGACTTAATAGTTGAGGGCACCTTCTTTTTCTTCAGTAAGGGTACAAGATTGCTTACATCTCCTTTCTTTTAACATCCTTACTAAAAATCCAAATATTATAGAACCTGTTTTTTCTATAGGTGATCTGTAGATACTATTTATTTTAATAGAGTGACACTCTCTGATGATGGGTAGCAACACCGAAGATATGGCATATTCCAAATTGTTTATTCTTTTTTATTTTCTTAACAAAATATTTCTCTTTTGGAATAAATGTTTTCTTGCTTCTTCCTATTAATTCACAAGCTCCCTTGCACTGCATGTCTCATGCAAATTCACAATGTTTCCATTTGTTTATTTTAACTGATATTTAGTGCAGATTAATGTAGTTAAAACGACAAAATTCATATTTTGAAGCTGAATCTTTAAGGAGAGATTTTGCCTTGTACCTTCACCAGCTGCACAGCAGATATTATCACCAGAAACAGATTGCAAAGGGTACTTACTGAGAGGTACTCCTAGAGAAAAAACTCCCTGGTCCTTGCTTCCCTTTCCTGGACAGAAAGGATGAGATCCTCAGCAGTTATAAGCAGCATAAGTCATGCTGTAACTTTAAACATCATAAAATTGTGTCGAGGTCCATTTTAGCACTTCAGAGAACTGAAAAGACACGGGTGCCATAAACACAAGAGCATATGCTAGTCCTTCGCAGAATGAGTCTGTTTTATCTGGGGTAGCAGTAACTATGTACGTGCCATTGAGTTGATCTGGGCATGGGCAGAAAGACTGACACACAAAAAAATGCATCAGATTTTCTGCATCCAAATGCACACAGCCTGCTCAGTGCATAGGCAGGCATCCCGGGAAGGGAAGACTTTATACATGTGCACTTTGGAGCTGATCTGTATCTATGCAGTGGACATTTGCCTATGGTTTTCTGAACATGTGGCAACGTGGACAGGGCTCCTGCTACTGTACCGACCAAGCCGGTAAACACTCAGACTCATCTCATAAGCTCCTTCGGGTATTGCGTTAGTATAATTTCTAGGTGGAAAGAGAGATGTGTGCAAAGGAGGTGTACTCTGTGATATTTGTCTTGTGTTTCGCGGCATAGTGCTTGGCACGTCGAGCCGGACTATTTTGCATAGGATGTGGACAGGCAGAACACCACTGAAATAATCATTCATATGATGGGTCAGGAAATGTACAGTTTACTGCAAATAAATAGGAGAATTTAGACTTGGCTGCAGCTCTGTTTTGATGATATCACAACTTTAGAATCATCTTATTCACACTGAAAATCTAACGTTTTCAAGAACTCCATTGCAGCAGAGTTGTTTTATCTTGTTTCCCTCAGTTAGTCATTCCAGAAATTTTAAACTCAGCCCATAATTGGTATGCTTTGGTTATAGAGGTATAAAACTATGCTTTTACTGGCACATGTTCAGGCCAAGGATAACACTGATCTGGTGAATGTGTTAATCCCTGTTCTCAGAAGTATTTTATCTGAGGCATTGCTGAAATAGATTATCAGTGCTGCTGGGGAGGTTTTTGCATGCCTGCCTATAATGTATCACCTGCATTGATGGTTCTTGCTGTAACTGACAGTACCACTCTCATTTTCTTCAGACAAGAACTTTATTTTTCTTAACTTTGTTCTAAAATAGTAAATAATCATTATTCTGGTCTAGCTCTAAGAAAAAGATTTTCAGCTCTAGTTTTATTAGTTCTTCAAAGCCTGTTGATGCCTATGTTCAATAGCAAAGAGGTATGCTGGGGCCAATTCCTAAGTTTTTCATGTCCTTGGTTCCCAATTCAGTTAGGTGCTTTAGATTCACATGTACGTTAAAAGAGCAAATAAGTACTTTTGAGTAAACATGTATATAACTGTTTTGCTCTCATGGGCTATAAAATATTTCTTGGTTTGCTTTGTGTGATTTCAAGATCTGAAAGCTCAGTGATGATATCGGAATGTTTTTAAGAAATTACTTCAAACAAGCCTATGTGGATTGTAAGAATCAAATATATCAGGTGTTGCACAAGAGGTTATAGAGAGCTTAAAACCCGAACTCCATAGAAGTTGTGCTTTTCCTATTTTACCAAAATCCTGAGAAAAACGAGTGCTTATTGGTTTTCTGAAGTAGCTTATCCATAGATGGACATCATGCAAAATAGGCAAAAAAGAAATGCAAGCTGAGTGTTCCTGAAATTTCAAAAAATAATTTTTTTCTGTTGTGTATAGCAATAGTAAGGGAGCCCCTTGAGACGTTTGTTTGCTCTTGTGCCTTGTAACACCCTAAATTCCAATGCAGAAAAGCTGAAATCTTGTTGAAACAAAGAAGGAATGTTTTGCTGTGTGGGTTTGCTCTACAGCTTCAAGAGAACATAAGGACTATGGGTGGAATCAATTTTGTTTAATTTTTGATGTCTGGAAGACTACTGAATGTGAGCTCTTTCTCCTAGGCCCTGTTAACAGTCAATAAAGAGAAAAAGACAACTCCAGAAGGTGATATTTCTCATACTAAAAGAGCCACCTGCATTTTATCAGATGAACATCAAATATCTGACCCAAAAATGTGAATGCCTTAATTTTAAACACCTAAGCTAAGTTAGATGGAGACCAACCTAAGTCAGGAAACTGTTCTAGTTTGGTAGCACCCGTGTGAGGAGTTCAGGTAGCATTTTACCTTCAGTTACGTGGTAAAGCTTGTTTAGCTTTGTGCAGTGTGTTGCTGAGGCAGTAGGCCAGGCAGGGGCTGGCAAGATGAGGGTGCACTACGGCTTTTTAAAGAGGGTCAGTTTTCTGTGGGAAGTTGTATTTGGTCTTTGTTACTTAAGAAGTAGAGAACAGTTTTAAGGAAATACAAATTCAAATTCAGTATACTATAACAAACGCATAATCATTGAGAAATGTTCCCTGTGGGATCCTTGCCTGCCAAAGATAAACGCAGGCCTAAGAAAAGTCAGCACTTGGTAAAGGCAGATTTTGGATCTTTACATAGAGTCTGATATACTGGTTTAGTCTGTTTTTCGTGATGTATTAATGCCTGATGTGGATAAAGGGAAGTCTTTTGTAGTATCCTTTTAAAATTTCTTCCCTAAGATAGTTTGGGTGTTGGATTATCTCCTATTTCTGTATGAAACGGATGTAAAGATAACGGTAAAATAATTTTAACTCATTCCAAAGGGTTTTCATAATCTTATTCATAGGAAAGAAAAAGCAAAGCTTATATTGAGTTAGATGCAGCTAGAGAAAATTCTCGTTTTCCAGGTTGCATGGTCCTCAGAAAGTTCAGGATGTACAAGACAGTGCTTCACCGGTGCGGGTCTCACTTGCTTTGCAGAGCCAGAGAGAAAGCAGCGTATACCTACAAAAGAAAATTGTGGTATAATAAAAGGAAATGAGAGCTCATCTAAATTAGCCCTTTATTACTACTGCAATATAACTCAGTATTTAATCTGAAGGTCTTTGTTCATCGCCAGTGTTCCTCTGCGTAGGAAGCCTAGAGCAGGCAGCGCTTCGCTTGCTCCCGTGCTGCCACTGGCTCTGCTGCCTCTGCGTCGTGCAGGAGGACTGGGGAGGGCAGTGCAAAAGATTCTGCTGACTTGGGGTGACCTGAGCTTAGATCAACCTGGTTCTGTGCAGAATTTAAAATAGTGCCAAAGCAGGAAAGGGGAGGAGAGAAGGAAAAGATGTGTACCTCTGGGTGACAGCAAAAGGAGGAGAAGGCAGTAGCAGCATGTAGCTCTGTAGGCAAGACTGTGTTTATTTGGTTGCACACCCAACAGAGTTTTCTGCCCATTTTCTGTCCCTTTGGGCCAGCACAGGGTCTACTGTAGGAGCTGTGTCTGTGGCAGACCCTGAAGTGATCTGCCTGCCAGACCCCAGAGGAACATGGCTTGGAGAGTCTTTTGAAGCACATCAGACAGCAGAAGCAGCTGGGAAATATCTCTGCAGTTTAGGAGCTTCAATATGTAATCACAGTACAAATGAATGATCTGGCCAGTAAAACTCAATTACTGAATTGTTATATTGGGCTACTTGATTTTCCTTTATTAATATGTTTGCTCACTTGGAGGCTGCAAGAGAACACTGCTTTTATGAGAGTATCTGACCACAGCTTTTACAGAAGGAGAGCATGCCTTGTTGTCTGTTGCTTTTAAGATATATTTTATAAGAAAAGCTTTTTGAAAAACAAGTAATGCAGTGAGAAGTCTGCTAGTCTGTGTATCAGGGTTTCGGGAGAGAGTGAGTCTGTAGGTACTGAATTTTGCTCATACTAATAGAGGTGATCATAGTTGCATCTGGACATCAAATGAATGAAGGTGCTCCAAAGGAAGCCAGGAGGGAGCAAATATTCTTTCAGTCGCTCTCTATGATAGGTTAACTTATTCCTGCCTACAGTCAGAATAATTCAGCATTCTTCTCATTGCATCTTCTGCTCTGTAATTTTAAGTTGTCCCACGGCTTGGTTTATTTAAGCGTACGCTGCATGACACTGGACATCTGATGTGACTCTTTAGCGCTGTGGGCTTCCACCCTGCAGGCAGGATTTAGAGAGGATTGCAAATAGAGTCATATGCAACATTTTCTTCAAGAAAAAAATACTTCAATTTTTCTGCCTTCTAATGAACAAACTGTTTTGAGGAACATGTTATTTGTGGAAAATGTTTTTGTGCCAGTGAAAATGTTTATCTAAGTTGCCTGCCTGGTTTGTCTGCAAAAATGCTAATGCTATTTTATGAGAGAATTTTGAGCTTTGAGGTGGGTTCGAATGGACTTCTGTCATGGATGAAATTGTATTTTATTTCTTCAGCTTTCACAGGAGCCTGGTACTATTCCAAATCACTGCAGAGGTCTCTATAAGTTACTGTAATACCACTTCTAAAAGGCTGAGGTTGCCTTTTGAATGATTTCTTGGATTCAGATTGATGAATCATATTGCATAGCTTTTTCAGTGGTTTAGATGCTTGCTATTATAATTGCATGGCTTTGAGCTGTCTCCCTTCCCTTCTCCCATTTTTGGAAATTCAAACAAATTTTGCTCTGGCATTCAAACAAATTTTACACTAAGGTAAGGGGCTAAGGAGAAGAAGTGGTCTTGTCAACCTATGCTGTTAGACTATACACATATATGCTAGATAAATTCGAGTAAATAAGGTGGTAGCTGAGATATTCAAACATTTATTCATCCTCACCACTCAAATTTATCTTACGATTATATGGTTTTCCCTGTTCTTAAAACAAGGCCTATGTAAGGTGGAAGCTATTGTTGATGAAGGAGGTACCCTTGAGGTGAAGTCTTTCATCTCTGAGCACAGATCAGTTCCTCATGACTTCTCAGAATACAAAATGGCATTTCTAACATTTATCCCTTTCTCCCATCTTTCTGTCCTTCACGTGAAGAATTCTTCTCTTTTCCTACATATTTTCTCACTTTTTTTTTTCTATTCTAGAGGAAGAAATTCCCAGTACAAAAGTTCCTATTATTAAATTTTTTTTTTCCTATTAGAGGGGAAAAAGTTCCAAAACTTAAATGCAAACACAAGAAGCAGCCGTGAGCAGCATTTATGTATAAATTAGGCAAGTGGTATGTGAGCATCCAGCAGATGTGGAGCTGATAATCATGTGGCAGTGTTCAGAGGCAGAAGATGCATTATACTTAAACACTGTTAACCATTCACTAATTTGTCTCTGTCTGAGACACCAATATTCTAAACCACTCAGCTGTGTCAGGTGGCTGACCTTTAATAAATATACACTGCTGCAAATAATTTTTTCCTCTGGCAATTTATGGTTCTCTGTCCCTTTCAGTACAAAATATGCAACCACCCACTGCATTTCAACCACCCACTGCATTTCAAAAGTTAAAAGTTTGGTGTCCCATGTTCCTGAAACTTTTTCATGGCGGAAAAGATTTTGTTTAGAGTTCTGAAGGGTCTTAGATATATGCATAGCAAATATTATCTAATGAGATGTCTACTATCAGAAAGATAGCACATTTAAAAACAGTGCCATTTTTATATGTGAATGAGTTTTTATGTATAAATGTATAGGGCACAAAAAAAGGGGCTACCGCTCAATGTTATGCATTTGAACATATTTTGACTGAAAGATCTTCTTTAAAAAAAGGTCCTAAACATACTTTGTATTTTAAGAAATGCTTACATAAAATATTAAATTATTTACTTTTCAGAAGTTAATGAAAAAAATCTCAATTAAAATAGCTGTCTAAAACAAATGTGCTTAGTCTATTAGAATGATAAAAATACAGCTTATAAAGCTAAGGCAAGATAACAATAGTTAAAGGAACTAAAAGAATTGTATCCCAATTATTTCATCTTTATCATTTATATTTTGTGCGTTACTTAAATGCCTGTCTAGTCAATCAGAAAGTTTAAAAGAACTAAATGAACCCAGGAAAACACAGGAATGGGGGGGTGGACAAAAATAAAAGTGGTAAATGTTTATATGGAAAAGTGATGCAACTGTGATTTAGTTGTGAAATTTTCAATTTACAGGATTTTTGAGATGTCTTATAAGCTGCATCTTAACTAGGAGATAATACAATATTACTTCTCTACACTTTCACTTCTTGAGAAGGTGATGTCATCTATCGAAAGGGCAAGGAGGAACTAATTTTTGTTTAAAATTCTTATTCTTTCCAGTGGCATAAGAATGTCTTATTTAAGAGTTTCATAACTTCCCATGCTGTGTTTCCACTAGACTATAGAACATCTTGGATCAGTAACCCACCCAAGTAATAGAAGAGAACAGTAAGAAAGACAATGACATGCACAGAACTGCTGCTACAGCAGTGGCTGTTTAATGATATAAGGGATGCTCAGTTTGCAGGGAGAGGCATTATCTTTTGTAACATCAACTGATACAGTCAGAAGAAGCAGTGAACTCATGTGCACCCTTCACCCTGATGTGTGAGGTTGAAAGCTCACCTGCAGCTTCTGACTCTCTCAGGTGATCGGATGAAATACATGGCCTCTCCCTGAAAACTGAGCTGTCCTCATGTAATGTGGAGGTGTAGCTGCTACCGCCTTCAGGCTGGGAACAGGACTCGATGCCTTCTTGAGTTTCCTTCTGGGGGAGTCCTCAAACACTGAGCTCCTTTGAATGTGAGCTCTCATCCCACTCGTACCCACTAGACCTCCATGGCGGCTCCTGAACAGCTAAGCTAAGCCATTTTTGCAAAAGGTTGAATTCCCCGATTCTGTCAACAAGCACAGTTTCTCTTTTGCCATCAGGATGAGCTGTACATGAACCGCTATGCATTACCTCTTCTCAACTGTGGATCCCATATAGCCTGTGTACCTGTAAGAGGATCACTGAGACTTAGCAGGAGCCATTAATGCACTTATACACCCATCTCAGTTTACTTGCTTTTTTTTGCTAAAATCCTCTCCTTTGGAGTCAGATGAAGATTATACATATCATTGTTGGAATGAGTTAAACGTTTACCGGATCAGAATTTGATCCCTATGTAAGCATGAGGCTCACAGTTATAAACAGCATTCAGTGAATCCGCCTGCTTTGACTGACTACAATCAGAAGAGAACAGATAAGGTACTTTAAAAAACAGACCTTCTCTAATCTAATCTACTCTGTGTATAATTTGATTCTCTTCTGACTCAGAGGAAAGGTGGGGTTTTTTTGGACATCTTTACAGAAGCCAGATCAGCAGCCTTTCCATCTTGAAGACTATGTATTTTAATTAGTTTAATAGCCCGAAGGCTGCAAATGTAAGTCCTTTGATGTGAAAGATGGGAAGACAAACAAAGGAGATGTCACGAAGAATGTCCATAGAAGATACATAGCCTATAGGGTAGTAGTCACCAATTTCTGAGGATCCCATTGGGGATACTGCACCCTTCAAAGGGTTTTACAGCCAGTCTTACTCAGGCTCATCAAGAGTATTGTAGCATGTTTAGGCCCTCAAGGAGCTGTCTCAGCGGGACCCCTAAATAACCTCCCCAGGCCTGTCCAGCTCGGTTACCAAGTCCATCAAATAAGCAAAATGAGAACCAAGGAAAGAAAAACCTTGTCAAGAAAATACCATCTTCTCTCCAGACAAATCTGTTTGCCTACAAGTTTCTCAATCCTCCTACATAATTTGGCAACAGAACTAAAAGAGTTTAGATGCATTTTTTTGTGGTGCAGAGCTGATTTTAATCTTCTTGCCAAGGTGCCCCTTTGTTATAGGGCAAAACCCTACCCTCCTTCCCCGTTCTTCCTTCTGCAGGGAGGGTCTGCATCCTCAAAATACTGGCTCCAAGAGCTTTTAGATATTTTTTAGACACTAAGGCTACATCTGCTGCTAAATAAAAGCAAACCAAGGATCTTGATATAGTTCATAACTATTTTCTTTAGGATTAGCTTCTCCAGAGCAGACTGGCTGTCTGAAAACAACATGGCAGCTGGCCTTGGTTCTCCCCTGTGCCCTGCACGGGGAATGGCATTGCTGGCCTTCAGAGCAGTGTTTTCCATGTGTCGTCCCCAGGCTGTTGCGGTCCCTGGGGAAGGAGCAAGTGCTTAACCCTGCAAAACTTGGGACACAGCTGCAGCACACCAGGTGTGCTGCCTTTTGCCATGGTCTGTACTTTATGGAGTGTCCACAGAGAAGTGACTAGTGTTTTTTTAGAGAGGGTAGTAAATGCAGGTTTTAGCTGTGTGAGGAAATATCAGATAAACGGTGGGAAAACTTGTGTGATTTAGCAGCGTAGGTGTACCACAAGAATCTGGCAAGTTGCAGTGCAATGTTCAAAGACTCCCTTTGAGCTGTGTGGCTGAGGTGACAATGTGGGTTCTTGAGATATTTAATTTTGCTGCAAGCAAGATATCTGGGAGGAGTTAAACATTAACAGGACTGCAATGCTTCTGATATCAAAATGATGCCGCATAAGCATGGCTATCTGCTATTGCCAGGGTAGTCTTTGCTTTATAGCTGTGGCTAGCCAAGGCATGAAGACCCCTTCTTGCTGCCTTAAACACTATCGTATCCTTCTACCTGTAGCATTCATAGCTGGATCTCCCCTTGACTATCCAAGATGGATTTCCTCCTCTAGGACTTTCATCTAAATAGCCTACCTCTTTCTATATTCCTCCTGTATAGGTTGCATCTCCATTTGAGGACACCCAATAAACACATAGTATATCTATCCCCAGCCCCTGTCTTTTTCTGTTGGTGCAAGTCTTCAAGTTTTGTTGTGATGAAGAAAAATGATGAATCAGGAAGTCCATACAACTGGAAAGAGGTTCATTTTATCTTTCACTTCTCTCTAGATTTTGGGTCCCTTGCAAACTTCATCTTGGTAAGGATAAGTAGAAAATATGTAATTGTTACAGCCAAGGGCTTTCCAGCCATATGCAATGATTTCTGATGTCTAAAATTCTTACAGTAAGGTTTGTGCCTTGCTGCACTACAGTCTTTGACTCCCACTGACCTTTAAGAGACTTTTGCAAAACAGTCATTACAATTTTTCTGCTGGGACAGATTTTCTTTTGCTTTCTGCCATAATATATAGAAAAAGTGGCATGGAAAAACAAAGTTGTATTTGTTGAAAAATTGCTATCCCTCAGCAAGTGTTTGGCATCTTATCTCATAACTGAGGCAAATGTTGAAGCTGCATTATCCAGTTCCTCACCAGTACCTCAATTTCCCTGCTGGGGTTTGGTGAGGGCTATCACTGGTGCCTTTGTATAGCAAAATCTGCAAGCAGATGGATCTCTGTGGATCTCTGATCTGCAGTGTCCTCAGAGAATACAGACACTGGTGTCTACATGTGTATTAGGTAGCACTGTTGGTAACAGTTACAGTCCTGTCCAGAAATGGTCAATATGGATCTCCTTGGTTTAAGTATTTGATGCATAGCTTAATCAGGTCAATTGATTTATGTATGGAAAAATCTGGATTTATACACTAAGAGATATCCTGGTCTTAACAGACAGTCTTTTCTTTTCTCTCAAGGGTAGGAGATGATTTGTCAAGGTTCTTGATGTCTTTCTCTTCTTCTCCATTCTCAGCTACTAGAATTGATAGCGGGTGAAATGTAGGCCTTTAATTTTTTTGTAGATTAAAAACACTAAGTCTGTAACCCTTTCAGCGGAAACAGTGTACCCAACAGTGAAGAGTGGTACTCTTGGGCCCAGTCACCAAGGCATCTTAAAGGCATCTTAAAGAAAAGGCTCCAACTGACATATGACCACTTTGCCCGCTATTTCTTTGCTTCCTAAGACCTGTCAAATACTGTAGTATGAGCAATAATTTTTAAAGTGATAGTTCAGCAACTTCCTATTTTTTTTAAAAGGAACAGTTCAGTAGAGGAATAAACATGCAATATTTTGCAAACAAACTTTGTGTTATAAAATATAAAGCTTCAAGATTTCATTTTAGCTTTCCTATTAATTTGACATCTTAAGATGAACACAAAAAGAGCTGTTGCAGGGAGGTTGATGTAAGGGGAGTCCACTCATTGCTCTCATCTTGAACTGTAGTTCTTTTTTCTGTATACTTAATCAAGATTTTGCAGCCTTTGTCTCTATACAAATATGGAGTAAAAATAAAGACTGAAGACGCTTGTCCATATTGACTGAAGAATATATTTTCAAATTAATGTAATAATACATCAATCTCCAGAACAACAGGAGTTTCTTTCTTCATCAGTCTGGAACCACTGAGGAATAAGTTTGTTTTACGCGTGTGGTTTTGCTTGCTTGTTTGCTTTTAACATTCTGCAAGCCCAGAAACCACCCTTTTTTCCCCACCAGGAGAACTCCTTATCCTCTGATAACCTCAAAACTGTCAGTTTGTGGCTAAACTACCTTGCTCTATAGTCTACTCTGAGAAGACAGGATTTCCTAAGCTGCTTTCTCTCTAAAGGCAGTTTTTCTTAGGTAATTTTGCCCACCTCTGCCTTTCTTTCTCTATCTCCTGAAAAATAGCAAGTGGATTTCACTAGCAAGCTGGCAGACTTGAAATCTCTCCAGCCAGTGCTGCTGCAGCTGAATAGCCCCTCCCTGCTCTTCTCTCCAGCAGCTCAATAGTCACCGGTGAGTCCTTACAAATGCTCCTTCCCCCTCTTCCAGGTTACGGATATGGCCACTGGTTGGATGGTTTACCTCAGAGGCACGCATTTAAGGGGTAAAATATTTTTCAGGATTGTCATCCTTTCAAAGTGAACAGTCCAGCTGGTATCAAAAGGCACCCTTCAAGGTCTCCAGGAAAGTATCTCTGCAATCACTGAATGAAACCACTGCTCTAAATATACACTTCAATTCTTCAGCCAAATCCTGTTAGATAATGAAGAAATTATAGCTCCTAACAGTGAATTCATTTGGTAGCATACCCAGGTTTTTCGCATTCCTAATGGAAGTTACAGAACAGGCTCAAAATGACTATTAGATCATCTAATCTGGCCTTTTTTTCTATGACATAATTTATTCCATCCACGTTGGCGAACTTGCCATGCCAAGGCAGGGTCAGGAAGAGGAGATGTCCAGAGTACAGATGTCAATGCTCAATTTATATAGATTTGATAATTCATTTACTGGAGCTTGAGCCTTTCCAATGTGTCGGTTTTCACTTTCATCATGTATAACGCTGTGCTTGCCATCTGCCTGCCCAAATGAGAACTGTGCATTTAATCAACAACAGAACTAGGGATGCACCTTTACAAAAAGTAGATTAGAACAAAGAAGTAAATAGACAGAGCTGAGATACTGGTGCTGGCTGCCATATCTTAATGGTCTGTGCAATTGTGTGTTTTCCTTTTTAATAATATTATGCTGACACTATCAAGTGTCTGCCCTAAATGCATAGGAGAATTGGGAGAAAACATTACATAAATGGAATATTAGAATTTACTACTGCCTTTGAGAATTTGACTTGGTCTTTGCAGGCACAATTTATTGCGATGAATTTATTCATCACTTTTAGTCCTTGCTTTTTGCTGGAATTTTTATAGGTCCTTTCGCATGTATCTCCATTTTTGTTTTTCAGGGCTTGATTCAATAAAAAGACAAATTGGTTCTCTGCTGCATGTTTCATACCGCAAATGATGCAGGTTGCGCCAAGACTTATGGAAAATATATACTCTGAGATGCCATGAATATCAGAGTTTATACATATGATTTACAATAGCTACTTACAGCTGGAACTTCTAGAGCTAAGAGAGGAGATGAGGATGACAGATATGCTGAATAATAAAATGTATTTCATTTCAAAAGAATACAGAAGTGACAATTACTCATGCGTCTTGCATGTGGTTAGTGGCAATCTCTTAATGAAGAGCTAGATAAAAATAAATAAATAACTAGGTGATATTCTGAGGCTCCTTTTGGGGCATTGTATTCTGAACTGATAGTCGTAAATAACAAAAGAAGTTAAATGTCAAATTGCATCCCATCACAGAACAGTCTAGTTAATTTAGCTACCAGAAAGGGTGTTCTGAAGGGACGTTTTCCTGCCATATGGTGCGCTGCAACTGAAACCATATTTTCTCTTGAGCTTCCTTTAGTTTGGGTATGCTTTCATTCCAGCCTCTTTCTTGTCTTCTCCTTGATCAAAAAAGGGGTTCGTGGTCTCGTGATGCTTCAAAATGAGGCTGTAGTTTTGGCTGTGTGATGAGCAGTGTGAACTGGAGTCCCACGAGCATGCCGTCGGCCAAGATCGGCACCATAAAGGGGCTTGGGCTTTTCTGCAGCTTCCTGTGACACCAGAGACACCCAGCACCCACTTTACAGAAACTCCAAGCCCTCACTTAATACAAGGAAAATATAGAAGCAGGATGCAGTTTTCTACTCCGTATATTTAAATCCCTTCCTTTCTCTCACTTAGAGATAAAGGAGAGTCTATCTTGAGAAGGTTCAACTTCCAGTTTGATTCACTGGGGGATCTTGGTAGCTGGATTGATGTTTCTTGTCTGGTAATGAGTTTCTTTTTATTTTTATTCTGCCTGGCTTAACTTTCCTGATCTGACCATCTTTGATGTTGTTTTCATTCAAACAGAAGATTTTCAACATTCAAGAATCTCCATTAGTTGGTAATGCCACCACCGCTTTAGATTTCATATGGAAATGGAAGCAAAAATAACACCAGATATGTCAGACTATTCTCACAATTAAAGTATAAGCTGTAGCTTAACAAAGATGTACACATGGAGTTCATAAAATCAGGCTAGGATCCACACCTTCATAATACAGTGTTCATATGGCCACATGGTAATTATATTTTATGAACTCTACCACATCAAACTGTGAACGTGTCTTAAGTTTCTGCAGATTCTATTACCACCTGCAGTTTTTCAAACAGAGAAACCTAATAAATTATCAGCATAGGGATTCAGGCAGTAATAGAAAGAGAGCAACTGTGGAATTCATGTCTTTCATTACAACAGTACAAAAAAATCTAGTAATATATCTAGTAGTACACACGGCAGAGCTGTGTATATCCTGGGGTTCAGCCATTGTGCAGTAACTGGTTACTGGGGACAATGACCAGTCCAATGACAGGTCTGAGCTAGCTGAAATTAATGGGATTTCAGTCCCTGGATACAGCTGAAATTCACGTAGAGGCTACCTGCTGTCTCAGGCACCTTAGTGTGTAGCTGTCTGGCCCTGTCTTCTTAAATGCTGTATGACAATGAGATGTAGGCTCCAAAATTACCTAGGCTGTCACTGAAAGTATTGTCCTTTGTTTCCTGACCTTTTTCAGCTGTAAGTAATTATGGATTTTAGCTCTTATCTTTGTTGGGATTTTTTTTGCCAAGCTGGGCCCTTGGAATTCCTGAACCAGAGTAACCCTTGGGATGGACAGGCAAAGCGACTATGCGCTTTGGTAGGACTGACTTTGCTGGGCTGCATGAAAAGAAGCGTGGCCAGCAGATTGAGGGAGGTGATTCTGCCCCTCTACTCCGCTCTCGTGAGACCCCACCTGGAGTACTGCATCCAACTCTGGAGCCCTCAGCACAAGAAGGATGTGGAGCTGTTGGAGCAGGTCCAGAGGAGGGCCACAAAGGCTGGAGGCTAGAGTACCTCTCCTATGAAGATAGGCTGAGAGTCTTAGGGTTGTTCAGCCTGGGGAAGAGAAGGCTCTGGGGAGACCTTATAGCAGCCTTCCAGTACCTAAAGGTGGCCTACAGGAAAGTTCGAGAGGGACTCTTCATCAGGGAGTGAAGTGATAGAATGTGGGATAACAATTTTAAACTGAAAGAGAGTAGATTTAGATTAGGTATTAGAAAGAAATTCTTTACTCTGAGGGTGGTGAGACACTGGAACAGGTTGCCCAGGGATGCTGTGGATGCCCCATCCCTAAGCTGCTTTGAGCAACCTGGTCTAGTGGGAGGTGTCACTGCCCCTGGCAGGGGGGTTGGAACTAGATGATCTTTAAGGTCCTGTCCAACTCTAACCATTATATGTTTCTATGAATCCTACTAATTCAAATAATGTCTTTTCTTGCCAACACCAGAAGAGGTGTTACTGAAGCTGAAACAACAGCGGATTGTAGTTAGCTGTACTGAGGCAAAATCCAGTGCTAGGTAAAATGGCAGAGTAATGCCTGAATCACTTGTTTTAAGCTTCTTTCATTCTACGTACCTGTCTGGACAAATACATACACACATATGCAAACTATTTTCATCAAACACATTTCAAAAAATAACCAGAAGCAATTAAAATTTGAATTTACTGCCTATGGTGTCTCACAATTTTATACTAAAACAGTAGGTATTTGGAGCTGCAGTTTTATGTAAATGTACTTTTTTTAGAGAACATGAGAGTATAGATTCTTGTATGAAGATAAAAATATAAAGCTAGCAAAAAGAAGTTAACTTAGACAATGTCAATTATTCCACTGTTTGCCCTCAAAGAAAAGTAGAAAAAGAAAAGAAACACTGAGAAATATGGAAGAGTTATAAATGCTTTTTTCCTGCTGTTGGCTTCNGGTTAGACATAATTGTAACTTTTATTTTTTTTGTAAATTTTTTTATAGTCTGCTGAAAAGAAGTCATAGACAGTGCAGGAATGCTATACAATTATCAGTGTACAGCAATAAATATTTTTCCTTGTGTTGTAACCCTTGCATTCTGACTTTGAGTATCTAATTCAAGAACGCAGGATGCTGATGTTATGGATGTGGTTGAATTAATCATGAATAACATGGAAGGAAAATGAAACCTTGTCCCTATGTGCTACTAATAAAAATACTTTGGTTTCAATTTATATATTTTAATTGTTTGTCAAACAACTCTTACAAATGCATGTTAAAAAGACAATAGTTGGCTAGACTAAGGTAACAAGGGGCCAAACGTGGCCTCTTTCAGGGGCTTTTAAAGGCAACTACTCCATTGATTGTATCAGCAACCTTTGATACTTCAGTTGTGGTGCTTAAGCAGTGCTTTAAAACACATATGCAAGTTGAAGAAACTGGATTCTTACTACCTGCTTACTCTTCGTAACATGCATCCAGCTTTGGTTATTTTTTGTTGCAGATGGAAGATACGATCACACCAGGTATTGATATCCCCAAACTAGCATTCACCTAATTCTGACAAGGGCATGCAGAAGCACGGATTTCACTGTAGGTTANTTCTGACAAGGGCATGCAGAAGCACGGATTTCACTGTAGGTTACACAACTACAACCTTATTACCAACTACAATCTTATTACCATACTTCAGCATTACCAGCACCTGAGCAAACTACTGCATTTAGCTATGCTTTTGCCTGTGTCATACAGATTTGCCCAGGAAAAGTGAAGTATACAAATACTTAAACTCTCCCTGATAACAGCCGTTATTGGCTGAATGAATTACCATGATTCGTGGAGTGGGTTCTCACTAACCATAATGCGAACATGCAGTTCTCTCTATTCTGGCTCGGCAATACCTCTGTCTTCTGTGTGGGAATCTTCATGCTGTTTTCAGCAAACTCAGTGCACTAACTTCCCATTCTCTTCAGAAGAAACAAGAGAACTTCGACATATACATGACAGAAGACAAGATGATGGTACCATACCACTACTGAGATTTCTTAAAATTCATTTTCTTCCCTTTCCTCCG
>RSEF01000001.1:166769450-166784109 GCA_003993805.1 Himantopus leucocephalus | reverse complement strand
TTTTTTTTTAGTACAGAATAATTCAATTTATGATAAAGCAGCATAAGGTGTCTGAGCTATGTATAGGAGGTATGCACACAGGCTTTGTAATATGTATGTGGCATTGTTTTTTTATTCCTTTACATATCTGACTCAAAAGTGAATGATTATAGTGGTGTCTGGGGGCTGTGTTGCTCTCTGTCATTTCAAGCAACAAAAATTCTAGTCCTCAACCCTGAAGGTAAAAGGAAATTTAACTCTTGTGTTAGATTTGCCTTGGCACCTTAGAAGGTCATGTCATTAACCTGGATGGAACATTTCACGATGCCAGTTCACATTCAGAACTAGTCTGGTGTATTTTTTGACTCCTTGACAGAGCATTTTGAGGCAGGACACATTTGGGCAGACTTTGAGCTGCACAATCAAGTATGGGTAGCCAATTAATGCTCATTGTTCTCTGGGAAGATTGGTTGCGCTCACTGACCTTCCCACCCATTTTGCAATTATGACAACGTTAAAATGACTGACCTCCATGAGAAGATCTGACAGGTTCTTGGTAGCCTATCAGGGTTGCCTTGCTTTGGAAAGGACTGAGTATGAATTGTTTTCTCTCTGAGCCTATTGCTTCTGGGAAGGGTGGCAGTGCATATTTTAACGTTGTTCTACCATTTCAGAATTTTATAAAAGAAAAAGATATATGAGACTGTGTATGAATTTCTTTTTAGCCTTTATTCCCAAACAGGAATCCCTTTTTTTGGTAACCCTTTTGAATTTTGAGTACTCCTTTTTTCTTCCCCGATGGTGCTACATGTCACTGTGTCATAATAGGTAGCGACCTCCTATTACTGCCTTAGCCTCTGTAAACTGACTGTCTGCTGCATGTCTCTCCCATGTTATTGCAAATGAGAAAGCCAGACTTGTTCTGGCATCTGTGTTACAGTGAGGAGTGTATAACAGTATTATATCTGGCAAGTCATATGGATGCCTTGTTTGATCACATCAATCATTGGCTTTGTGGCCGAGACTTTTTAATGATAGTACCAAGCACATTCGAGGAATCTGACTGAAACAGAAAGAGGCCGGACCCAAAAGGAGGGTGTCAAAATCTAAATGTGTCTCAAGCGGAATTCAGAAGCCAATACACCAAGTTGTGATGTGGAAACTGCTGTTCATCTGCTCCCTAACCCTGGAAGAGCAGCGTTGAGAGCTGCTTTCTTTGACTGCAATACTTCTTGGGCACCTGGAATCTGACTTCTGTGAATATACAGGCTCTTTCGTTCTTGATACGGTCAAATAGCTCGCACTTAAGCCCCATTTGGATCCAAACATGAGCTTCCTTTCCTTAACCCCCTGGAGCACTGCTAGCATAGACTGAACACACTGAGCACAATGCGTTAGTGCCCACTGCTGTTGTTCAAAGCAGAGCTGGAGAAGCTTGAGACAAAAACCAGTTTCTCGATGCCTCTGGGGCCAAAGCCTCAACCTCTGACAGTTGGAGGATACCAGAATTAGATACGGGGAGGGTATTGTGCAAAAATGAGCCTAAGCTGTCAAGCTCTGCTCATAGTACTAACTTACACTCTGAAACTGGTCAGAGTGAAGAGAAGGAGGAAACCGAAGCAATCTGGTATAGGACACACAAAATGAGAGTGTGTGGGGAAGGTTAGGGACCATGCCAAGAGGTTCAGGAAGAAAAAGGCAGCTGGTGGGAGTGGGAGGGTGTAGGAGATAGGAGGAGAACACTTTGCAGTGAGGCTTGCCAGGTGAAGTGCTCAGGCAGCAAGTAGCAAATGTTGGTTCAGTTCCCTAATTAGCCAAATCTTCCACCTCCCAGGAAAGTGCCCAGTACCATTGGTAGGCTTGGCTCAGTAAGGAGGAGGGAAGCTTCTCTGCTTTCTCACTTCATACCTTCGTGTAAAGCAAGCTCACTACCATATGAGGAAGATTACTGTGGTCCCTGACTCAGCTGAGAAATGTTTGGCTAATACTATTGAAATGAGTCTTTCGAGCAGGAACCAGCATTTGCATGCTCTCAGATGTCTACTGTAGCTACAAAATAAACAGTCTTTCTCTGTGTCCAGTGAATTTTGAGTTCTTTGAGATATTGTGGTGTTTGTCATCAACTTTGTCATGGCCAGTGTTTGACTTTAGCAGATTTGCCTTGCCCTCTTAATGCAACCTCTGGAAAGCTCTAGGGTATTTCCCTCGAGTTTTTGAGCCTTTCACTGTTGTTAAATGCAAATATTTTAAGGCAGAGACTGTCTTTCCAGTGTGATTCTGCAGTGTTTGTTTCTCTACTGCCTTTGTCCCTGCCTGCTCTGGATCTCTGGATCTGAGACTTCATACCACTGACCTTTGCTATAGCATCTAAATGGTTGCTTTTTTTTTTTTTTTNTTTTTTTTTTTTTTTTCCAATTACGTTGTGCACCTGAAGGCATAGGCAAAACAGGAGGTTATCTTTGGATGTACGGTGCAGGGCATTTTGTTGCCTCAGTCCTTGATCCTTTTATTACCCTAATCAGTGACTAGTCAAAATCATTGTGTTTTCCAGAGGAGACTCCTGGGGGAAGGGCAGAGCGTCCGGGTCTCACTTTGATATGTTGCCCAGTTTGACCAGGGAGTGTGGAAGCCCCAGGATTCCTCACCTGAGTGTAGCCTTCCAGCATCTGCATTATTTTTTTTCAGTTTCTAGATGACACTGTCTGATATGAGGTAGGGTCACTGTCATAGGTGAAAAAATGGATTGAGTTGTGAATGCCACGAGGCAGCAGGTAACTGGATGCACGTGTGTCTGTGGGTGAGTGTCCCAAGCTGCACTTCTGAACCCTCAAGCAGACCTGCTACTTGCTACCTGTTACCAGTAAGAGTTGCTTGTAAACTTTGATAACACCTGGACTAAACAAAAGTGTCACATCTTCAGTCCTCCATGTAAGAGAGACGCAAGCCAGAAACAGCAACTAGGAGGCTGATCACATGTTGTGCTTCTGCACATAGACAATTTAGATCAGGAAAACTGGGGGACTGGGGTGCTGGAAAAAAGAGCGATGTCAATTGGAAGCGTTTCTGAAAAGAAGAAACAGACTCTGAAAATAAAGGGAGTCTGGAAAGACAAAGGTGAAGATCTTAGAAGAAAGATCCTGGGAGTGACCCTGGAGACCAAAGATCTCACCAAAGACCTGAGTGGAGATGAATGCCAGGGGACGCCCAGAGATCTTGGCCTGTAACAACCAAGATGGGTTATGGTGAGCAGTGACAGCAGGATCTGACCTGACTTTCTGCCCCACTGTCCTGAGCCAGCAGTGACCTCCCAGCTGGAAAGGGATGGCAAGGTCTAGTAACTATAGCACTGGGGGCAGTGAAAGAGTGGGTGCCTCATAATGAAGTAGGGTAAAATTCTTGTCTCGCTGGTTGTTAAACAAACCCCAGTATCCAAATCCACTGTGTGATGTTGTTCACTCTGTCTTGCCCATGGCACTCTGAATCACAGATCTTGGGGCTATTGGTGTTCCTGTGACTTGGAGCAGCCTTACAAATGCAACCTTACCTTCCCTTAGGGAGCAGGAATTTCTGAAGCTGGAAGGGTTTTTGACCACATTCATTTTCCCTCCGTCATGCCTTAGCAAAGCCTACAGCTATTTCAGGCCAGGAACTCATATCAAGTTAGCATTTTCTACTAAAACTGGGTCTTTGGAAGGGCTTATAATTATCTAACTGAATGATGCGACCTGAACTTTTGTAAGACAGATGGTTTTAAATATAAAAATACCCTGCCTGTAGATACATAATATATTTTTGACTTATTTCTCCTCTCCTCTCCTAAGTGAGTGACAAGTACTTAAGGCTTGCAGATTCCTCAGTACAACTACTGCATAGCATTCTCATTTTCTTCACCTGTTTTTCCTTCCTTCTTACTTTAATATCTTACCTTTCTATGGTTTGGCATCCACCCTATTCTTTTTCACTTTTGTACAGTATGTTCAGATCTTCAGTATACTTCCCTTTCCCTAACTGCTCAAAGGACTTTTATCAATGCAAGTTCATTGCCATGGAAGAGTCTGTGGAATACTTCCAATGTCCATGTACACTCTATGTCAAGGATTTATAAGCAGAAAAATTCGGTGTACCGTCAAAGGAGGAAAGACATTTATTTTCTTTAGTTATGGAAAATCACAAAATCATTAAAACCAACAAATTTGGCTTAGGTATTAAAATCTCATTAGTACTACGCAGGTTATTCCATTTTATTTGTGGTTTACATTTCTTGACTGAGATGCATCTGGTAGAAGTCATAGAACCAGTAAAACCACTGGATCGGTGGTGGGGTATTGGTAATGAGCAGTGTTTTTGTATCAAAATGAGAACAGAAATAGGCCATATGGGACACAGCTAGTAATACCACTGGAGGTACTTCTGGCACAAGAAATGTGCACGTGCAAGAATTAGGTCATGCTCCTTGTCCAGTTTCTAGCACAGAATTGTCTGACCCTGGCACTTGCCCCAGTGCACCTGAGGGAGAGCGATCTGGCCCAGCATCTGTCAACAGTTTTAAATCCTAAAATGGAGAGTTATGGTAGTCTGAGGAAAAAACAGTGCTTCAAGCAGATCTGCCATGGGATGCATTATCTCCCCTGAGGGTGTCTGGGATTCTTGACAGACTCTTGGTCGTTAGTAGGGAAAATAGGAAACTGGAAGGGTTTTGTAAAAAAAAATCTTCTCACAGGGTTACCCTAAGCAGAAAACTATGAGAAGATACGGCCCTATAAAGACTCAGGGTTCGCAAGCTAGGTACCCTAGCACTGACAGGCACAGACCTCAGACATTTTTTCACTTTTTTCTTTAGCATGGACCACAGATCATCAGTTGAAATTACCTTGCTGACTGGCTCCTTGCTGTTGTAAGGGTCTTAGGCATTGTCTACATGTCAAACTCTCCTGTTCTCTACATATAACAAGTGACTGCTCAGTCTCTTTGTATGTTGAATTGCTTGGTTATGTCTTTACTAGTAAATAAAATGAGCCAGGAGCCGGCCTCTGGCCCTGAAACCAGCTCATGCAGCTTGCCTTGTGTACTTTGGGTGATGCTCTTCCTTCCTGAAACAAGGGTATGCAGACCTAGATAAACCCTTGGAAGAAACAGCTGTAACGTCTTACTACTCTGAAGGAAAGTTTGCCAGTGCTCGAACATGTATATTGTTTCCCAACAGGTAGATGTTAATCCAACCACAGTCTCTGGGCCTTTTCTAGAGATGTTAATTAGCCAGCTAATGGATATAGTCTGCCTGATGATCTGCGTATGTCCCATATTAGGGATATGGAGGACACCAGTGCAATCTAAACTTAAAGGCAAATGGGCAGACCCAAGCTGTAATAACCCAAAGATTCAGTGTCGGGTGCGTACGTGGCATGGGACTAGACCTGCTTGATGTCCTGCATCCTCTGCCAGTATGTTGGACTGGGATTTGAACAGTAGACTCTGGGATTATTGTGGTTGATAAAATTTCCACTGGTGGGGTAGGCAAATACATGTTTCTCCTGTAAAGAGACTTCTCCCTGAGTTCCGTTACTAAGGCTCTAATCTAGAATTAAGCAGATTTCAATGTTTTAACTGTACAAAGGTTGATAAATGTATTATAAATATTTCAGCACTTTATTTTCTTTTGTTCCTGCAGTGTAAAGTGACATTTATCCTATTTATTGCCCAACTGATCCTGGGTCTTGCTGTAAAACCGCATGATCCTCTAGAATAGAAAGTCCTTTTGGGCCTAACGTCAATGATGCAGGTGAAGAAACACTGTCTTTTTGCTCAGAAAAGGAAGCTTCTGTGCAGGGGAAAACCACAATTATTTTGGATTTTAGTTCTATATACCACTGTAATGTTGGATACATATCAATGAATGGATAACACAGCAATATATTACACCCTTTTAAGATGATTAAATGAATGCCTTCTCTGACTGATGAACAGCTTAGTGCTAGAAATAACTTAGGAGGCTCATTTATGTCAGCCTGCTTGTAGGGAGAGTGTGGCAGTGTTTTAAGTAGTGCAGTATGTTCTGCGAGTTTGGTGCAGTGCAGCAAGCTTGTATAATATTAGCATCATCTTGGTGTTACATTTGGATCTTAACTTCGAGAAATGGAAAGCATCCAGTGTTTTGCCTTTCTTTTCTCTGTCTCTTCCCCTTGTCTTCTTTTTTTAAAAATAAAATTGTAGCTCAGCAAATGAGTTCCAGTACAATGTTGCTACCAGCAAGCCCACCATTTGCTGGGGTTTGATTTTTTTTCTATGTGTTTATAGACTCTTGAGGAAACTTNTTTTAAAAATAAAATTGTAGCTCAGCAAATGAGTTCCAGTACAACGTTGCTACCAGTAAGCCCACCATTTGCTGGGGTTTGATTTTTTTCTATGTGTTTATAGACTCTTGAGGAAACTGTCTGCTAACCCTGGGAAGTCTTGGGTCTTTTTTTACCCCCATGTAGGTAGGGAATAGACGGTAAGGTGCTACTATGCTTTTCTCAGTTTGATGTTGGTCTTAAAATTGGTGTTAGGGTCAGATCCATTCATTGTTAAATATTAACCAGAGCCCCAGAGCCGGTAGTTGTTGCAGGACTATTATTTTATACTTTCCTTTCTCTGAAATCTTTGGAAACATCCATGAAACACATTTTCCTTTTTCTACCAGGCCTGCTATTTTCTCACTTGCATTTGTTTCTGTGCACTAGGGCTCCACAAGCAGTTCCTTGAATTCCAGAACATGATGCTCTCTTAAAAAGGCAGGAGTCATTAACTGCTGTCTTTAAGACTCTTCCTGCAGTGAAGGTGTGTTTTTCCAGGCCTTTTCCTGTAGATCTGCTTAGTCTCATAGTAATCTTTTCTGCTTACTCATGAAGGGGCAATCTAATTTAGAAGGCTGCTTCTCATGAAAGATAATTTTTTTATCTGCCAATTTTAGCCTCATTTTTTTGGAATGAAGTCATCTTTTTCACAACTGAGGACTAAAAATGATGAATGATTTCATTTATTTATCCAGGCAGAATAATGCACTTTTTTTTTTTGGTATCAGGCTTATTTCAAAATTAATGCACCTAAAACACAGTCAGCAGTCACCTTTCTCATTTTCCTCAGTTCCTTGTCATGATCATTAATTAAACTGTATCTTTTAAATGTAAATATACTGCAACAAAGTAAAATTATTTTATGGCCATAAGTCTCATGGGTGTTGTTGCTAGGCTGTTTATGCACACTTTGATTATTCTGGAGCCCTTAGGAAGGGTAACAGTGATGCAGTAATTCATAATTTCATAAAATATCGATAACCAATAATAAGATTAAGATGCCTTTCAAGACTAAAATTTTAGGGACGTCTTTGCAATTTATCACTCCCTTAATATTTCCTAATGGTAAAACCACAGCAGGAAAAAGAGAAATGGCTCAGGCAGATTCTTTCTGGTACTTTGAATATGTTGTTATATGGTATTTTTATATACGCATACAAAATATTACATATTTTCAACTACCCTGTCAGATTCCTCTCTCATTTTTCTTCCATTTTATCAGGGTTGGTTTTTGTTTTTCAGATCCTAATCGCCTCCTTTCAGCTTCCTGAACCTACCTACTACCTGCAGAAGAAGCAATTTATGATTCAGTTCTATGTCACATAGTTTCCGGTAAAAGAAGCTCATTCTTAAATGAGGTTTATAAATTAGCTTTCAAACAGCAAATAAGTCTTGGTGTTGGATGTTGAACCAAAATCTGATGATGCAAAGACATCTGGGCTAAGGCAGAAAGGAGATTTAAAGCTGACTTTTTTCTTCTTCTGAACTCATTCTGCTCTCCCACACACATACATGCACAGTTTCTCTCCTCTGCCTCCTAGTACATTTGCCACCCCCCTTCTTCCTTCCTCTTTGTTTTTCTCCCTCAACAAATGTCTAAAAACTGGAATTAGAGACCAGTTATATTCATGTTGCATTCATTGTAAGGTGAAGCACTGACTCCCCTGCCCAGGGAGCGTAGGTTAACATTTCTTGAAGGGCATGGCATACGGTGGCAAGGAAGAAAAAAATCCATTGAAATTCCATTCAAACCCCTACTCTCTATTTTTGATAGCTTCTTATTCTCAGAGTTTTCATTTAAAACTCTTTTTCTTATTTTCCTNTGATTTTTTTTTTTTTTTCCTTTTTTTTTTTGTTTTTTTTTTTTTTTTTTTTTCAGAGAAGCCTTATTCTCCTAGTATTTTTAACATTGAGTGTAAAGGAAGATGAATTTAAGGACAGCCACTGCCCAGATGGTGTCTCAGTTCTGTTAACAAAGACACTTTTTTCTTAACTATGCCTAGACATGTTCACCATAGGATGAAAGCTGCACTCTTTCTTTAGCTATGATGATGCAAATTCCCGGTGAACATAATTTTTATTTTATACGTCTCAGATACAATAACAGATCAAAGGATAGGTTAGGGTGGAGCCTGGAAATCCTAAAATGTTTCTAAAACTATCAGAGCCTCATCTTCACCAGGATTTCATCTCAGAGGTAGTTACCACAAAAATACAGAGTGGTTGTGTGCTGAAAAACAGGCTGTAGGAAAGAAATGGGATCTGTTTGATATTCAGAAACCTTTGAAATATTAGCAGCCTGGGATACAAAGGCTTGGGAAGATGTGGTGACCATTCTCATGTCTTATTCCTCAGAACGCCACTTGTGAAGGTATTTCACTTGTTTGTTCAATGGGAAGGGTCTAGCTGATGTAGTTGCAAACCCCAGAAGTGTGAGCTGAGGGCAAGTTACATCACATTGCAGTTCAGAAATATGACATTAGAGGTAACACTAAAAAGCTTTAAAAATACTATCAGATCTTTTGCTAATTAATTGTAATTTCCAGAGGTTGAATTCTCCTGTTTCTCAGCCTCTGCGCTTCTCAGTAGTATTATTATACTTTTTTTCTTCTCAAGCTCTCTTAAGAATTTTTATTGTCCCCTGAAGGAACAGCAATTTTTCTGTGTTACTTAAAGGAATGAAGTTTAGGAAGGCTTCTGCACTACTAAATATCTTCTTTGTTCCCTATTACCTTTGGGGCTTTTAAGGTTTAAATGTCTTTGCATCTGCTGCCCTTTTTTGTGGTTATCTCTTTGTGGTACACAGAAAAGACTAAACAGTCCATGATGGCTAGATCATGGCAGACAGAGCGAGATGATTGTTAAGAATAAAATCTTTGATATGATCTAAGACACCCAGATGTGTGTGATAGGAAATCTGGATGACTGCATGACCTTATTATCATTACCCTCCACCATGTTCTCCTCTTCTTCAAACTTGCTAGTAGCATTTTGTTCCAAATAAGGCTTTAGGTCTCTGAAACACAGTTTGTCTTTGCTTTTGTCCAGCGTTAAGCAAAATATGCCTAGACGTTTTGGGACTTTGGGTGACCATATCTCCAATACTTTATGATATCCATTCTTCAATTTCTTTCTGAGAGAAAGAAACTTCTCCTCATTTATAAGGGACACAGAATTTTCTCATTCATTTGTCCTGTGAGTGATTGGAAGGCTCGGTCTAGCAAACCTTTGTAGAACAACCTGAAGCAATGTAAGTGTTGATTAAACCTCCTTTTCAGGGTAAAATGAAGCCTGAGAAGAATGTTTCTGGTAAAAATCAGCTACAAATTTTTAAGGGAGAGCATCTCTCCTGCTGTGTTTTCCCAAGGTCAAATTACATACCTGAAGAAAAGATCACAGATGTGGCTTTACACATGAAGCTTCCACTTATTATGCCAGTAGGGTAGGGCAGAGCAAGGGACTGAACTCCTGGAGAGGGTCACTAGTGACTGTGCAGACAGTAAATCTGTGCCACCTTAGCTGTGCTGTTTTATTGAAAAGGTGCAGTGAGTACTTTGCTCTGAAATGCGATAGGGCTGTGAAACGAAGGGGCAAGACAATGCTTTCTAGCAAAATCTGGATGTTTCTTCCTTTACTAGCGCTCTCAAGAAATTTTCATTCAGTCTCAGCAAGCCATGTGGAGGAGTATGGGGAGATAATTTGTACTCTGGTGCTGACTTGTTCTAAGTCACTAAGGAGATGCTGGAAAGAAGGTGCCAAAACGGTAAGTGAAATGGGCACCCCGAAGGGTAAGGACTGACTGTAAGTTTTAGAGGGGAGTGGAGGTGAAAGACTGCTGCTAAACAATTCCCTTGCTTCCAAAACTAGGACTACAGTTTGGAGACTGAATGACCTAACAAAAAAGAGACAGTAAATTCTGAGAAAACTATAAATGGTTGTGCCCTAAATTGGAATTCTGATTTTTATTTTTATTTTTTTTTATTTTGGCTGGCAGTTCTTTCCCTTCCCCAAATGACCTTGCCATTTGAAGTTGAGCAGCGTATATTTAATTTGGTGTAAATACAAAGTTAGGTATTACATAATTAGATCTATGCAGTAACTTAATAAAACCCTAAAAGAGCCTAAATTTCTTCTTCAAATTTGTGAACAGATTGCTTAAATATGAAATGATAAATAAATAACAAAAAAAGAATCCCAGAATAACTGTAGACAGATTACATAGCTGAATACCACCTTTATAGGGAGCAGAATCTCAGGTCTATAGGACATGAGGGATGGAAGAAAGAACATCTAAAATGATTTAAGTCTACATTTTGATATTATAAATATATTGTTAGTCAATCTGTTCGTATTTGTATTCAGTGCTGCCATGGTGGTAACATCATATTGGTGAGTCAAAGTACAAAAAGAGAGGCTTTACATTTTCAAAAATGAGTAGGAGAGCAGTTTTCATGCATCTACAGAGATAGCAGTAATTGTCACAAGGCTTACTGGAGTTTGTGCAGAAGAAATTTCTCAATCATTTAGAAATGACTGTCAGATGTAGGACAGCATGCAAATCAAGCAGATCACAAACACAACCCTAGCATAGCTGAAGAACAGAACTCATAAAGCTTTTGCAGTACTAACATTGTGAAATAAGAAAATACAATAAGTGATAATGAGGATTCTGGAGAAAATATGTTGCTTTACTATGTATTATGCGTAATTATTCATATTGATCACCTAGCTGTGGTCGAAAATTAAGTACTGCTGTTTGCCACACAGTAGGATAGAAACTTCATGCATAGTCAATCGTGTCAATTCTTCTTCAAATTAATGACTGGTTTGAAAGGATATATTTTTCTCTGCGGCCATTGATGCCTCAAGCCAAGGAAATACCAAAATGCTTCCAAATTAATTATTTGTTATCACATAACCTCAGTGAAAATAATCTATTGTTTCCTTGGTTATTTTTTAAGAGTATTAGGAATATTTTAAAATATAAGAATACATACTGTATAAACTGATTTCAGTTTTGATAGGATATCTTCATCTGCAGCTAATAATAACACTGGTTGTAGGCACTATTTGTAGACACCAACTTGTCTAGAGATAAATGAAATTTAGGATGAGTACTTGTTTCCAGGTATTTACCAGCTCTTGCGCTGCAGTGTTCAGCAAAGCTGAACATCAACCGTCAGTACAAATTTTTATTTCCTTCTTGTTATCAACTCCAAAAGGTTCAGGATTGTTTATATGTAATGAAATTTTCTCTCACCCCTGAAACTCTCTCTCTTCTGCCTGCAGTCAAAAGTATATTAAAAGATTTTTCCAGTGGTTTAAGTTGCTTTCTACTTTGTATGAAAATAACAATTTTAAAGTCCTCTTAGGGATGACAAAGATGAAGAGATGCTGTCAGTGACATAATACTAATTTCTATTTCTGTCACAGTATGTTTGAAGCTTTTATGAAGTGGTTTGAAAGCTAGAAAAAATTATTTTATACATGATAAAGTTCATGACATGATACAGTCACCTGAAGGGTGAATGATAGTAAGCCATTCCTGAAAAAAATTCCAATAAATAAAATTTTCTGTAGAAATGTATCATTAGAAAGCAGAAAGACAAAGAGAGGCTTTAATTCTGCAGTGTATTAGGACTTAAATACCTGCCTTTACACTTTAATTTCAACAAGAAAATTTACCTTAACTTGATTTAAGCATTTGCTCTTCTCTCAATTTCTTAGTCATTCTGGAGTAATGATGTTCAGTTCTGCCTCAAACACAGCAGTGGAAAGACCATGTTGTCTAAAGAGACGTGGACAGATTGCAGAACCTGCTGCATATTGATTCTGTTACGCCTGAGCTCCCAATTAAACTAAAGCTCAGTTTTTCATATTCAGAGTCCTGTGAATGAAGAAAGATGTATTCAAATGTATTGAATCTGACAAGTGTTACTTTAAATAATAAATTGATTTTTTAAAAAATTGAACAATAGATTTGGAGGCAGAACAAGTGTACATTTCAAGAAAAGTACATGTTATATGGTATTTCTTGAAAAGATCCTGTTTCATCTCATTGTCTTTTTTCCTTGCAAGGAATATTTTGCCTCCAGTTTGACCCTATTATCAAAATAAGAATGAGTGGTAAATTATTATGCTGCGTAAAATCCAATAATCAATAGGTAAATCTCCCTCAGGGTTGACTAGCTGCAATAAGCATCTACTGGCAATGACAGAAACTAATGTTTAAAAGCAAAATACATTAAGCATTTTCTTGCCCCATTACAAATAAAACCAGACTCCAAACTAATGGAACCCATCAGATATACAGGACGTTGTTGATGGCAAAAGGAAATAAATAATCTCTTCTAAAATGATAAATCCTCATTTACTTCATAGCAATTCAAAAGCAGATAACGTAAAAGTTGTTTGCACAAATATAAGCCTTCTTTGAAATGGTGTATATTTGGGATGACATCATGCTGAAATCCATCTTTTTTTAAGCTGATTCGTTTGACTTGTACTATTTTATTAATAGATTAATTATTTCTTTATGCAATTTTCTTCTAAAGAAGCTTGGTGCTACTTTGCTTCTTGTAGCATTACTGTTTAATTAGGCAATCACCTTTGTGTCTACATGCTCGTAGAAAAAAAGAAGTGACAGCATTACACAATAGGTTCCTTTAAAAGTGAAAAATATAAACTTGAACTAACAAACCAAAATGGAGTTAAAATAGAGCTGAGGTCTATTAATAGAGAGATTCTTGATGTTAGCACAACCCCACTGTTGGGGTATAATCCATGTTTTCCCGCATAGAGTGTAACAGAAGTTTTCCAATTACAGCATTATTTAACCTGGTAATCCTTCTAAGACTTGTAAACTCCTTGAAAGATTCATATTTAAATTTGACCAGATTTTATTTCCTTTACTCAAGTTGAGTAATGTCTTTTATCCTTTAAAATTCCGACTGTAATCCCTGAGATCGCTTGCAGGATAAAGTGATGCTTATTCTCCCAAGAATGTAAGAATTCTCAATAGATTTTTAACATCAAGAATAATAGGTGAATTGGGCTACAGATACACTTGCACATAATGTCATTTGGAAGGTGTAACACAAAATCAGCAAGTTCCTTCAAAAAAAGATGAGCTTTGAAGCATGTGTGCAGCATACTTCAACAATTCAGGGATTTCTGGGGCAAATGTGGAGTCAATTCCAAAGTTATGGGCCTCTTCTAAAAAAAAGAAGTCTTGGTAGCACCTTTATTTTTTCTGTAATGAGACATCTCCAGAAACATCAATGAGAGCAATAATATTCAAAACTTCAAAATGCAGTCAAGGGTAGCCTGTGTGGAGTTACACATTGCAGAAGAAATCAAAGCTAGCGAACATTTCTGAACCCTGGGTCTCAAATTATTTTATGGCTATGCTTCTCCACCTGCAAAGTAAGGGCAGTCATAACTATACAGTGCTCAAATGCTCAAAGATTTATAAACAATGAAAAGATACCCAAAACTATTTTTATATACTTTGTTTAAAAATATAAAATAAATCTCAAACTTATGAAATATTTTGCAGTGAAAATAATATGCTTACAGGTGGGTTTTTTTTGTAACTTCTTTCTACCCCTGTTCTTCATGTGATATTTTCAAGCTTTTCGTCATGAACATGAAGGCTACACATTTATTATATATTTTTTTAATAAAACCTCAAATTGTAATGAGCTATTCTGATTCTGAAATTTAAAGGAAAAAAGTTCCAAATTACTGAGACTTTTGTGAATGATTGGTTGTGCTATTCTGTTACTGATTTGATGCAGCACTTCTGGCTTTAGGAATTGTCACTGTTTGTGGCAGTGGAGGAGTAAAGAGCTTCCTCTGTTCTTGCATTTAATTTATTTTTCCAATTAAGAATGAAAAAAACATTCACGATCATTTAAAAATAAATTGTTCATACAATTAATCATCCCATTGAAATGTGTTCTTTCCTTCTTTTGTTTGATACTTCAGTAATCTTATTCAGCTTTGCAATGCTTAAATCTTCCTACAATATGTTTCAGTTATTGGCCTAATTAACATACAGCTTTACATGATTGACTGATCAGTGCAAATTAGACATCAACAGGGGCCATTGACCTAATGTGCAGACAATCCCAAAAACCAGATCCCCAATGTTTTACAATGAATTCAGAATGTGGAGTTAGCACCACATATGCTGCATGACTGAGCCCTTGGATTAAAAATAAGTCTCTTGCAGTTCGGAAATGTAGAGAGGACTTGAGCGAGCCCAGAACATTTCATGGTGTCTCACTCCTATCAAAGCAGGGAGGTGCTGATTGATGAGAAGCTCAACATGAGCTGGCAACGTG
>RSEF01000001.1:166755044-166769350 GCA_003993805.1 Himantopus leucocephalus | reverse complement strand
GATCAATTGTTCTAGCTGAGAATAACCTGTTGCCATCAATATGAGAAACCAAAGTCTTCCAAGTTCCCAATATATTTGCACAACATATAACTTTACATATGGAAATACACCGCCTGCTTCATCTGCTTGCCTTTTATTAATAGGATAACTTATTTGCATGTTGAAGTATATGTGGGAATTTTCTTCCTTAAGTTAACAGCTATACCCATGAATAGTGGGATGCTGCCTACAAGGTAACATTTTTACATTTCATCTGATCTTTCAATTTTCCTTCATAATGTGTACTTTATATCATTACTGTTGTCAGAGAGCTTGGAGGAAAGCTCAGGACACTTTTTTCTAGAACTGAGCAAATAAATAAATAATCTGTTTATATACATAATTTGTATGTATTAGTTCTTTAAGAAATGCCTACTAAATTTGTCCGAACATAAAGCAATATTGTGCATGGACATGCTATTATAAATCTTGATTCCCGCATATGAGTTCTGCACAACTACTTCCTAAATTGCTCTCCTAAAATGCATTTGTCGTCTTGAAATGAAACCCTGGTTAACAACAAACGAATGCACATTACTGAAACAGAATACATACAGTGCTATTAGGTGATGGCTAGAAACACGGCCAGTGAAAATGCCAGACAAATCTCTTTTGACCCACATTGTACGCCCAAGCCCAGGAAATGAAGTCCAGGCTCGACTCTTATCAGCACTCCTTGGACTCTGCCAGCGCTGCGAGGGTAATCACACAGTGGTGCCGCAGTGTCACCGCGCTGTCAGCCAGGGCTTCACTGCTGCAGAATAGAGCCCTTGTCTGTCCAGGGATAATATCTAGAAAAGGCTCAGCAAAGCACAAATGAAGGGCTAATAATCTCAGCCCTCGAGAGCACACCCTCTGACAGTTTGATGCTGCACTGAAATTCATAAGTACAGCTCATGGGTCCATGCCAAAACTCTGAAATAACCAGAAAACTGCATAGTCTGTCGTCTCTGCTCATGAAATTGAGAAGAACTCAATGCTTTGAAAAAAAAAGCTACAGATAAACGGTAGCAGGGTGGGAAGAATGCAAGTAAACAAGTGCAAGTGTTTAAATTTTTATTATTATTATTAGAAAATTTCCCATTTCTTCTCCTTCTCAAGCAGCTTTTTTTTTTTTTTTTAGATGCTGAAACCCCTTCACCTCTGGGTTTTGTTTCTCCACCCAACTCATCCCACCCAGGATAACAGCACGCTATATAATTTCTCTCTTTGCTCTTTTCTTCCCCCAGTCCCACAGGCTTCCCAGTGGTGAATTGGCTGCCACAGAGAAAATATCATTCAGATCAAATTTTGAAAAATAATTCAATATACTTTTTAATAATGTGATTTTTTTTTAACTCGTAGTTTTTCTTATGCTGTTTGGATCAATACATTATCTATAAAATATAGGAAATCACAGAAAAAAATGTCTTAATGCACTAAGGAACTAATTTTTATTACAACGTTTGGGGTTTTNTGGGTTTTTTTGTACAAAGAACTGTGATTGCCTCCAAAAAGGTTATTTCAAGAGGACACCTAGCTTTTAAAATGGTACCCACTAACTCATTCTCCAAGCACCCTTGCTTGTTGCTCTCTTCCTGTCCTCTCTTTATTCAGGAGGTTCATTGAATCACAGCTTTTTTGCCTGCCTGAGTTTCACCCACTCGGTATCAGGAATGAATCACATCTCCGTAGCATCTCCTCTCCTCCCAGCCAGAGCCTCCAAACACAAGCAGCAGCCCACAGATCAGCCGCTGATTTCAGTCACGCGAGCAATTGTCCCACCCCAGTAGATGTGGGGGACCACCTGTGGTGTTTGCACAGCTCGGGCGCTGGCTGGGTACCACAGGGCAGCAGGGCTGCTCTGCATCAGGGGTGCCAGGGGAGCCCAGTTCCTGGCAGTGGGAAGTCATAAACTGTCAAGAGCTACCACTGTACCTGCTGCAAAGTCCCTTTCCCTCCCATGCTGTCTATCCTCACCTGTGAACTGCCCCCACTACTCCCCTTTCCTCCGGGAGTACAGCTCTAAGTCAAAGTTTCTAACCCAGATTGTAGTGGCACCACGCAGAAGCAGTTGCTTCTCTCATCACTCTATTCACCCGTGCTGGGGTATGCTTTACCCCATTTCTGCAAGCGACCTGGATTATTGACTAATAAATGTTTCAGAAAGCAGTTAGTCTATCCTCTTCTTCCCCCCTCCCCCCCTCCAACCCTTGTGAAAGCAGCTGACAACCTGGCATTCAGATTGTCCGATATTTTAAAAGAGAAATAAATGTTCTACTCATAGAAATTACTGATTATTGTAGTCCTGAAGTGCTGGAGCTGATTCAAGCTTTTCCACTGATGATAAAATAAATACATTCACACTAAGAGCTTCTTTTGACAGTTTCTGTTATTTTTACTTTATGTACATGGTGTTTTTTTTAAAAGAGGCTTTATTGCCCAGAACATTCTTTTTTATAATATCATGTCAAATAAAGTAACAGAAAGAACACGGTGGGACAAGGGGGCAAAATGGGGAGTGGGAAGGAAGAGCAAGTGGAAAAAAAAATGAGGCTCATGAACGCACTGAAGGCATTCTGTTAAAATCATGGCAATACTGATGGATGAACTTACCCTGAGGAGAGAGGCCGGCACGAGAGGTGTTCACAGACCAGAGTTTGGAAAGAGATGTTAGTACCAACTAGCTTTAGGGTTTTGAGTGCCTCCTTATGAATATGTCATTTTGGAAGATGATTTTCTTTGGCTTTTTATGGAATCAAAGACAATGCAGAAATCCTCCAGGTTCAGGCTACATCTCTCTTGACCAGAAGGCCAGCCTAGATTCCTATGTTAGATGTCTGTAACCGGGTGCTATGGCTATCCCAGCTGAGATATTCACATCCTTGAAGTTAAAAACATGATTTCAGAGGACTGACCACTAGGACTTTATGGCACACCTAGACAATATAAACATCACCACATTACTGTTTATAAGAGTACGTATTATTCAGATTGCAGTCTTGAAAACTGTGTGAAGGTTCATAATGCATCCCAATATCCAAATGTTACCGGAATAAGGCACAAAAGGGAAGCAGGATGGCAGATCTAATCTGAGAAAAAGGTTTAATACCTTTGACAGAAGGAATAAAAATTGTGACAGGTGAACAAATGAACAACAATAAAGGATCCAAAAAGAATGAGAAATAAATTGTATCTTATTTTAGATTAATTTATCTCTGTTTTGGGAGTAAGGAGGGGTGGGAGAAGAATTTGGGTGGGAAGCAAAACAGGGGAAGCAAGTGGACTCAGCGGGTGAACAGCCTTCACTGCTACCCCTCTCACAATTCCCCAGAGTCACAGACCCATGAGGACAGTGAGAAACCTCCTACTTTTTGAATATTGTCCCAACAAGACACAGCAGAGAGGCAGATGCAGAATTTACTACCACGCCCATCACCTCTGGCTAAATCTTGAGCAAGTCCTGGGAGATGTCTCTTTTCTACTGCTCCCTATTTCTATCCTCTCTGAGAGTCTCGCTTTGACACACAAGGCCATCTTTTTCACAATGCAACATTTCTGTGAACTTGTGACAAATGAGGTAACTCAATAATATTCTCAACAGCCCAATCCTGCTCCAGGTTTGCCACATCGCAGAGCAGCTGATGAGACCATGTGTTCTGCCTACGTCTTTCCAGCACCTGAGACAAGAATGGCTTTTTCTATTTTTGCTACTTTTTTCTAGTACATTTTGTCTTAAGAAAAAACTTTAAAGCAGCAGTCCATCTCAATTAACTTTTTCTCCTCTGTCCCTCCTCTGTACCTAAGAGAATGGTCATTGGTTCTAAATATAGTGAAAAGCAGTCAAGCTCTTTCCCCATTTAAAAAAAAAAAAAAACAAACANAACAACAGAATAAAACAAAATAAATCCACACACTTTCTAGAAAAAAATAAGTTTAAAAGGCAAAACAAAAATGAAAAAATGCTGCAAAAACGGAAGTCTCCATTTCTGTTTAATGTTTCCATTGTTTGCCTTTACCTGTTCTCCTTTCTCTCATCCATCCTGCCCAGATAAAGATTTGCTAACATGAACAAAGCAGCCCACAGTACCCACTGGCACCTACATTAGCACGTGGCCTACTGCAGTAGGAATACATCTCTAGAGCAAAGCAGCTGGTGCTAGGGACCTGGCATCCACTAAAATGCTGATATAAATGTACTCCCGATTACTCAAAACTGCAAATGGCCTCTGAATTCATCACCCCCAGTGACAGAGACACATCAAGAATCTCTAATTCGCTAGGTTTACTTGTAGAAACACAATGTAACTCTGCTTTTTCCTCGATGTAGAAAAGTGTTACACTAATACTACTAACACCAAACAAGCATTGTATGGATTTCAGAATTACCTGTTCTAGCAGATGAAAGTACCGGGGTACTGGAGTGACATTTATGACACTATAAAAGCCTTCCCATCAATACAGTAAAGGCAGAGCAGGCAGTCTTCTACTACTTCTTTTCTAAAAAGGTAGTTCATCTTAGCAAAAGCTCGCACAGCCACTGTTTTGTTGGGGTGGGGGTTGGAATCTCACTGCAGCTTCTTTGACTATCGCTTGCTCCTGGATGGTCTTCTAAGTTTGCTGGATAAATACCTTTTGTTAAGTTCCCCTTAAATCCATTACAAAGTATTCACACATTTCAAAAAATCACATCCTTTAATATATACAGCAAACAACCGAAGAGGAATTCTAATTAAGGTGCCTGTGCTGATGGGCACTTGATGAAAGGAAAAAGCCAGCTACTGCAAACAGCACACCTTTCCAAATGCACCTTACTCTGCTTGTTCTGGAGCTCCATACTCAAGTGGTATTGAAGATTCAGGCTTCTAAATTGACTTTAACATTCAGCAGACAGGGGGAAAAGTGAAAAAGAATCTTCTTTCCTTTCCAAAATATATAGAAAGAAGGAAAAAAAGCAGCAGGTGGGTTGAACAAAACATTTGTGACCAATCCCTACATGGATGGAGCTCATGGAAATTGCCAGTCTCTAGGCTTGCCATCACTGGTGTGGAATTATTCTTACAGAAAGAGGTCAGGTTTTCTCCAAGTTTTCATGTTGTTTTGTTTAAAGTTCAAGAAGGAAACAAAACAAAGCTGTCTCTAGAGGGAGATCTGGTTTTATGCACCTTCAATCTGCACTATACATTCATGACCAACCTACAGGGATATAGAAATGATCAGCCCAAACCGCTTACATAAAATTAACACTGCAAATCATTATATGAGAATGTGCTAAAATTGCAAATAACAAGTGTTTGAAAGTCAGAGTATTCAAAAAGGAAACTTACCTATAAAATCTTAATTCAGCCTTTTCTGTACAGGCAAAATGTATCAGTCATTAATTGCACTTTCATTTCCATAGACAAGAGTGGCTGCTTATTATTGGCAAAATTATATAAAAAATAAATAAATAAAAAGAGAAAAAAAAGCTTTGCTTGTCCATTTCAGATCTAAGATGACTCACATTCAGCTATGGATCACCAAAGACCTGCCAGAGTACACATAAATGGAAATTCATCAGAACTGTATGACTTCTGTTTCCCTTCAACATACTTCCTTTGAGGTTATAAAAAAAAAAAAGACAAAAATCACTAAGCAAACCAAAGACATTCTGAGGCAAACACTCAGCACCAATAGTTTCACTCCTGTGTTTAAAATTGGCAAAGTTGTAAGCCGCTCAAAATAGGATCTTCCAACACAAAAACAAACCAAACCAAACCAAACAAAAAAATCCCAACTTCGTTTCTTAAAAAAAAAAAGCATCGCCATTTACATGATACAAGCCATTCTAACTGCTTCAAGAAAAAAAATAAATTGAAATATTCTTTGCAATGCTCTGTTTTCATTTAAGTAGTCTTTCACAAGTGCCTGACTGCCTTGTGCAAAAGGATTCCACCTGAAACACTTGTGACGCCAGTGAGTGGTCTTCAAGATATTAGCGAGTGCCTCTGGGGCTCCGGGTGCCTCCCCGAGGCTCCCTTCGAAATACAGAAGCACCTTCTGTACCGTGGCAGAGAAACCTCATCAGTCCAGTCCTGATTCCAGAAAAGACTTACAGTGCTGTTTAAGCTTGTGCAGCTTAAACGGATCTTTCCACCTCCGAAGGGAGAGCAGTTGGCATGCATTGCCAGCTTTCCATTTCTTCTCTTCTAGAGGTGAGGTGTGCTACATGATCGATCATAACAAATGCAGGGTAGAAAATAATGAAATAAAACCACTTTACTGTGTATAATGAGTGGTTTAGTCATACGGTTATGGAAAACATTTTGAAACAGTTAAGATTAAACACCACAGGAAGCTGCTGAGGTACATTATTTATCAATATGATCTGTAAAAGTATTTGGCCCCCTCATCCTGCAAATAATTTCTGCTATGCAGTGCTTTACCAGGCACTAATTGGTAGCACTGTAGGTAATCTTGCAGTATATTTCCCTTGCTTTCAAAAGTCAAAGAGTGAAGAATAATGTTCTTATGCTGATATATTTATCCTTTTTTTATTCCTTAAGGAAAGACTACAGGAATAACTGCTAAAATTTGAAACATGGCACATGTGGTCCTACTGACTACTAATTTTGGATTTTATTTCATATTAAAAAAAATGGTGTTCACATGAATAAAGATGTTCATAGCTTTTGCAAATATAGCAGAAAATTTGTTTTAGCATTTAAGTGAATATGATTTTAATTTGATTTTACAAACTCTTTAATATGGCAGTAACTTCAGGCACATTATTCTGTAACTTAATGGCACTTGCCTGTCAAATTAGCAATGAATACTCACGCATTTTAAGTGCTACCCAGAACCAACAAGTAAAACTCCTTTGCGACACAGTATCTTCTGACAACATCTGTTTCCAGATCCAAATGCACTGCTCTCCAAAGGTGATGGACAACCCTTGCATCCTATAAGTGGCTAAGCTAATAACTTTCATAGTATGAGGGAAGCAAATTTTGGGCTTCTCAAGCAGCTCATCCTGATGAACACCAAGGGAAGACATGCTCCATAGGTTATGACAGTAAAACTCTTCTGCGGTTTGCTGAAGTTTCTTTTTCCAGCAGACCTATGATCTGCTGCTTACATAAAGTCTGGGAAGCAAAGAAGCTATTTCGTGATTAAGTGTTTTAGAAAGCGATCATGGGATGCTTTCCGGTAACACAAGCATCCAAAGTTATTGCTTTGCTTCAGTGTTTTACTTTGTTTCCAACAGCTCAAGGTTAGTCAAACTATTCAGCTGTCTAAGCATTTGTATGATGTTATATATAGTAGTTCTGTACTGAAGACTTTAATTTTAAGTAACTATGACAGAAGGCAGTTGGAAAGAAGCAGAGAAAAGAGCAAGTGAAGGTAGAAGTTTGTAAATTTGGGAGCGGTGCCAACATCACCTCAGGCCACAGTGTTATACTACAGGTTGGGTAGAGTTCCCCCAAGAACCATGGACCTGGGTTTTTGTAGGAATCCTTGCAGTCCCTCCACACTGTCAAAATCCATGCTGAATGTGATGCTGGCCTTTGAAGACGTAAAGCATAGATCTCTGCACCAGTTGCATACACTTCTAGACTTGATGGATCGTATTCTGGAGTTATAGCTAAGGACTTGGTCCTTACACTTTAAAATCAGGCTCTTTTCTTCACAAACATCCAAAATCGAAGAAATCGATAATACAGGATATAGGAAACTAATAATACATACATGTTATATATGTAACCCCATCATTTTCAGGTCATTCATCCCAAACCACAATTTCTAAAGGAATAAATTACAAATACACAATACTGACATGAATCTATTTTGTGTCTGTTCATCTACATAGCAGAAGCTTTAAGTGCTTGTCCGAGAACAACTATTTCACAGGATATCATACTTCTTGCTGGAGGCAGCCTTGTTCCCACCAAAAGTTTATTTTGATGACACTTCTGCAACCACCAAGGCATCAAACAGCATTTCTTCTACTCAAAAGCCTCTTACTTGGCTGGAGCAGTTGCCTTCATCACTCTGATACCTTTTTCCTTACCAGCTGTAAGCAAGGGCAGGGGCGGGGACAGAGGAGGTACAGCAGACCGCTTTCTCGATTGCCACCAGCCGGCGTTTACTTTGAGCAAGCTCCCGTCCTCCCTCATATGTGTGTGCAGCACAGTGTCAGCTCAACACTAACAGCTTTGCCAAATTTTCTTCTTTCCTGTCCAGAGCCTCATATATCCATAATACAGTGAGGAACCTGCAGACTGGAGGTACCTTAATTTCCTACAGTGCGCACCTACATAATTTTTGTTCACTTGTTTATTCAGCCAACACTACAAATGTGTACGCTAAGGTCAGCTGCACCGAGGGGATTTGAAAAGCCAATTCAGCCCTCTGCCCCCACTCCAGAAAATGAGATACTTGAGCAGGTATGTCAAAGTACAGTGAAGTCCTATGCCTGCAGACTGCTGCTACGCTTTAACATTTCTGTACTTCGCAATGTTTGTAGCAAAACGTTCCCTTCAAGCATTAGCCATCTGGCAAGGTTTGCTTATCAAATCTATCCGCGTGCCTCAAGGGAGAGCTGTGGGCAGATCTAAGGCAGTAACAAATTCACCAGATTAGGCCCTTGGTCTTTTTAGATTTTATCTGTTTTAATGGATATTCTCCATAAAATTGCCCTGCATTTTGGTAGTATGTACCTTTCCTACACAAAGAACAGTCTGTGCTTTCAAAGCACTTACATAAATGTAGATTGGAAACACCAGCCAGAAAGGAACCACACAGCCAGGCTAGGTATAATTATCACTCTAATATTCAGATCAACTTGAAATATCTTAAATTGTTCATCACATCATAGCCAGTTATAAAAACCTGACACCTGAGAACAGGATGCTTGGCTTACTTGAGGAATATTTGTATGACTAACCAACCATGTGCTTGAGTTCAGGTTTCAAAATCAAGCCAATAGTTGGTAATTTATTCCATTTCACAGATTCTCTTATTTGCAAAACAGAGTTGCAATTTTTTTTCTTCAGTCTTCAGAGGATACAAATTCAATCAGAAGAAAATAACGTCAGGCTTAGGGCAAGAAAAAGCAACCCAATTGTGGATTTATGATTTTGTTGTTTGGAAGGCTGCTAATTCAAGCTCCCTCCCTCCCCTTTTATTTTTATATGACTACATAAGAAATTTCTGTCAGAACAATCAGTCAAAGAAACATTAAACACTATACTAGATGGAATACATCCAGTAAATAATCATACTGGAATCAGTTTATCTGTTTATCAGTTTATCCAAGAAATTGAAGCGTATGGGCTCCAACTCTTATGTAAAATACTTTCTATTGACTGAAACCAAGTGAAGACACCAACAATTTGGAAGAAAAATCTCCCTCTCTTCATGTATTCTTCCTCTGCATACCCATTACTTACTAATACTGATGTTCAAACTCTGGAAAGAACATGTTACAGATTAAGATACCTTGATCCCTCACTTCCCAATTTAAAAATCTTGCCTGAACACAAAAAAATAACTATATTACCTGAAATTCTGTGAAAATGAAATATATTTTTATTTCTATTTAATCACAGAATCCCTCAGCTAGGAGGGGACCTCAGAAGGTATACGGTCCAACCTCCTGCTCACAGGAAGGTCAGCTCTGAGATGAAACCAGGTTGCTCAGGGCTTNTGAAATATATTTTTATTTCTATTTAATCACAGAATCCCTCAGTTAGGAGGGGACCTCAGAAGGTATATGGTCCAACCTCCTGCTAACAGGAAGGTCAGCTCTGAGATGAAACCAGGTTGCTCAGGGCTTTACCCTGTTGCATTTTGAAACTCTCCAAGTATGAAGCCTGCTCAACCTCTGGGGGCAANAGTTCTGCTTTATAAAAGGTTGTAACCTCCCAATTTTCAGTCTGTGGCCACTGCCTCTTTTTCACTTGTACACCACAGAGCCTGTCTCAGAGTTCTCAGTCCCCTCCCTGCAGACACCATGGTCCTGCTGTTAGGTCCTCTGAAACCATCTGAACAGGCTGAACAAGGCCCTCTTCAGTGCCTACCCCAACACTGACCAATTTGGTAGCCTTGTGCTGAGCCTGAATTTTTCAACATCTTTCTTGTACTGGAGTGGGTAAGAGCCATAGGCAGGACATAGAGCAGAGGGGGACAACCACTCTCCCAATCTCCCGGCTGTGCTCCCACTGATGCAGCCATAGATACTGTTGGCCACCTCTGCTGCCACGGCTCACTGCTGGCTCTGTCCAGCTCGCTGTCTGCCAAGACCTCCAGCTCCTCTCTGCAGAGCTGGTCCCCAGCCTGCATCACTACAGAGGGATGGTCCATCCCAGCTGCAGGACTTTGCATTTGCCCTTGTTGGATTTCATGACTGTTCTGTTGGCTCACTCCTCTTGGTGGTCTAGGTCCCTCTAAATGGCAGCCCTACCCGCAAGCATATTGAGGGCCTCAGTTTGTTGATAGTCTTTTCGTCACCTCCTCCAAGTCATTCATAAAGATATTAAACAGGATAGGACCCAGGACAGACCCCGGCAGTACTGCACTTGGAACTGACCTCCAGGTAGAGTACAATCACTGAACTTTAGCCTGACAATCCAACTGGGTTTTTTTCACCCATCTGGTCTAGTCTGTAACGTCCTAACTTGGACAGAAGAATACTGTGGCAGATGGTGTTGAAAGTTTTGCTAAAGTCAAGGTAAATGACATTCACCGCTCTCTCCTTTTCCACCAATCCAGTAATTTCATCAAAAAAGGCCGTCAGGTTTGTCAGACATGATCTATCCTTGGTAAATTAATGCTGGCTGCTCCCAGTCACCTTCTTTACATGCCCAGAACTGTGCTCCAAGAGGACCTGTTCTACAGCACCCCCAGGGGCTACAGTGAGACTGACCCCCTGTAGTTCCCCAGATCATCTTTTATGTCTTTTATGAAGATGGGTGCAACACTTGCCTTTCTCCACTCATTGGGAACCTACCCTAATCTCACTGATTTTCAAAGATGATAGAGAGTGGTCTTGCAAGTACCACTTGCATCCATCAGCCCTCTAGGGAGCCTTGAATGAAGCCAATCTGATCCCATGGACTTGTACAGGTTGTGGTCTCAAAACTAGTCCCTGGCTCAGTCTTCATCCACTGCTGTCATTCTCCTCTTCCAAGCCTTTCACTGAGCACAGAGGCCTGGGAGACCTTTCTGGCGAAGACTGAAGCAAAGGCAACATTGAGTCTTACAGCCTTATCTGTGCCTGCTGTTACTAAATCACCCACCCTATTCACCCATGGGATCAGACTTTCCTTGTTTAGGCTTTTACTATTAATGTAGCACTAGAGACTTTCCTTTCCTTGGGTATCCGTCACCACTTGCAACTCCGGTTGAGCTTTGGCTTTTCCAACACCACCCATACAAGGCTGGGCAGTGTTTCCATATTCCTCCTTTGTAACCCGTCCTAGCTTCCATGTGCTATGTACGCCCTTGGAGGGCTAGAGCTCATTCATGAGTTCCCTTTTTAGCCCAGCTGATCTCCTGATATAGTTACTAGATTTCCTGAATATCAGGATGGAGCACATTTTGCTTGGAGGCTGCTGGTCTTAAGAACCTTTAGATGCTGTCCTTAAAGACCTGCCAGCTCTACTGAGCTCCTTTGCCCTTCAGAGCTGCCTCCCTTGGGATCCCACCTACCAGTTCCCTGCAGAAGCCTGGGCTGTCCTGAAGCCCAGGGTCTGTGCTCTGCTAGCTGTCTTTCTCACTCTCCTTTGATTTTGAACTCTGGTATTTCATGGTCCCTACAGTTAAGGCTGTCACAGATTAATTATCACATCCAGTTAAACAAAATGTTTTCTTGTTTTGCACATAAGATCCAGGAGATTATCACCCTTGGCCAGTCGATCTAGCATCCATGTGATGTAGGCATATCTGGTATTGGTTGTAAGTCTCCTGGATTGCTTGCACCCCATCTTGTTGCCCTTCTAACAGTGCATCTCATAATCGTAAACATTTTCTTCCCCAGGACAATTTCTAAGCAAATCAAGCAAATTCTTTTACATTTCTCTGATTTTTTATTTTTTTTTCCATTTCAGCATCACAGTTCAGCATCTTTTGACTATACTTCAATCTTTCAATATTCCCCTTTGGTTTTCATCCTACATATATCTTCATGGGTTGTTTGATCTTTTTCACACTAAAAGGAAAATTTTACACAGATCTGTACTTGAATCCAATCCTCAAAGTGAGCTCTCCTTCACTCTTTAACTTATGTAAACCTTTCCAAATGATCCATATGAATAGTTTTCCTTGGGTATACATGTTATTGAAGCTAAGATTACTTGTTTTGTTGCTTGTCCCAGAATGAAAGAGTCAACCTAACTGCCATATCCTCTCTCTAAGTCCATGAGAGCACAGATCAGGACGATACAGTTATTTCAAGCCAGAAACATTTTGCAGAAAGAAGGCAGAGTGGTTTTAGCTTCCACTAGGCCAATTTGGTAGATAAAGTCCAAATGCCTAAATAACAATTTTTTTCCCTATTTGCAAATGATATAATACAATCCTTCACAGACAACAAAGCTCAGTTTGGGAAAGGACTGGCAGCCGAGGAGTTTTGTTCAAAGCCTAAGGGCTTTGAGGTTCCATTTTCAGATTACTGTTGGCTTGTGAGACTCAATGTGCCAGCTTATTAATTAATTCTTTAATATACTTATTTTTTCTATATATAGCCCTAAACACTAAGCAAAGGACTGGGGAACTGTGTAGCTCAACTCAAGTAATTATGTTTCAGGTTAACCCTTCCTTTTATTACATGCCTGTACTGTGTCTGAATGCAAAGATCATTTTAACTAGCATAAATTGAATCTGACTACTCTGTTAGAACAGAAATGTTGCTTTTTGTTTTGCTTATCCCAATCTTCAGTACAGTCAATAAGCAAATGCATGACAAAAGGGGAACACAGGATGGTTTGTTTCTCAATTGTTGCTCAGGCAAAGGAAGCTCGTGCAGAGGAACAGTGTAGACAACTCTGCCGAAGGCTGGGTAAGGGACTCAAAGCAATCTACAGACTAATCCTTTATACGCATTCTAAACTTTCACTAAACAATGGTACACATGCTGAAAAGGATAATGTTAAGAAATGAGAGACTCCTCAAGCAGGCAGACTTAAGATGCAGAAATCAAAGAAGCGGCTAAAAGGGTAATGAGAGTTTAATGCTGCAAAATAGCGAGTATCATGAACATGCGCGTATGTCAGAAACACTTTCAAGATTTGAGGATGTCGCAGGATCACTCAGTACCTTGGACAATAAATGTGGCAAACATTGATTTGAACAAAACAGTGTGCAGAAGAGAGTGATCAGAGAAAATACAAGTTCCAAACAAACAAGGCACAGCACACATTACTTCAAAAATAAATCAAATTTTTGGCTGAGAATTTACAAAGAAATGGGGCGAGTATGGAGTATATTTTTTTTCACAGCTGAGTAATACTCTGATCACCGTGTGCTTTGTAAACACCTGCCTGAATGTCAGGTCAGATGAATCAGTCACATCTGAGTTTCTCCATCTTCAAATACAATCAGGTTTTTTTCTTCTAGGCAATCAGAAACCTTCTTAGAGGTGACTCATGTCTGTAGCTCTGTTTCTGTGATGTGAAACTTACTCATTCCAGGAAAACTTGTAGCTTGGTAAGAAATAGCCACAGTGCTCCAGCCTGCAAACACTGTCTGCCCAGTCCATTCAACCACAGTAGCGACACAGCAGTCAGTATAAACCCACCCGGACAGTGTACAACCACATTAATGTAAGGGCAAGTCTTGAGTCAGCCTTGCTGAGGCATGCAGACCCTAGGAGGGCTGTGAGGAAAGCACTCGGAGAGACCTCCTCAAGCAGAGTGACCCTGATCCAGGCCCTAATACCAGGTAATGCAATGAAGAACTTCTTGCTTCCCTTATTTAAATGCGTAAGAAAAGAGGTCTAAGGGCTGCACGCAGACACACACACAGAACATCAGAGTAACTGCATTTGTGCTTCCCTGGGCCACCACTACATTAAGCAACTCTTAGCAGCTAGTTAGGCTTTTATTATTATTGCTACTTCGTGGTGTGAACTCAACCCATGTGTAAAGTGCTATAAGAATAATTGTATGTTTAGATAGGCTGAAATCTTGAGCTAATTAATTTAACGCTTTATTGCCTAACATCAAGAAGGAAGCACTGAAGCACCTAAACCAAAACCTGGTTAAAACAGGCAAAACCGCTAAGTAACTTGCTGAAAGAGATGCAAAGTA
>RSEF01000001.1:166725581-166755034 GCA_003993805.1 Himantopus leucocephalus | reverse complement strand
GGGAAGATTTAGACTAGATATAAGGAAGAAATTTTTTACTGTGTGCGTGGTGAGGAGCAGGTTGCCCAGAGAGTTGGTGGATGCTCTGTCCCTGGAAGCTTTCAAGGTCAGGTTGGTCGGGGCTCTGAGTGAGTTGATCTAGTGTAAGATGTCCCTGCTCATGGCACGGGAGGTTGGACTAGATGAACTTTAAAGGTCTCTTCCAAGTGAAACTATTCTACAGTCATTGTGAAAAGATGTAGTGTAGGAATATCTTTCCCTTTTGTTATCTACTTACCTTGACAAATACTGTTCTGGTACCAGATGTTACAAACAGAGTCTCTTGGTTAGTAGGGAATTCATGGCATGGCTTTAAAGAACGTGTTTTAACTTCTTAACATGTAATTTCCAGCTGAATATAATCTGTTGCCTAAATTCATATCTGAGGGGTCTTACTGAATTCAGTGGGATTAAAATGTGCTTCATGTTAAATGTCTTTTTAAATGTATTACAGAATTATACCTATATCTGATACCACAGCTGGAATCCTGTGAATGATCTCTAGAATATATTAATGCTTGTGTAGTGCATATAAAGATTAGTCTAGCCTCTTCATTCTTTATAATAGCATACACATGCACTCTGAAGAGATTTTAATGTCTCATTTTATTCATGACTAGCAAAAAAGGGTCACCATTGTCCAGCTGTAGATAATAATGCTGTTCAGAAAACTGAATATTTATATATAAAAAGGAAAAGATGGAAGTAACTATTTGGTTTTTTGTCTGGATTTTAATTTTGTAGAAATGAAACCAGCTTTAAGTCTCATTAAATTGTATTGCTGTGCTTAAGTGTGGTGGTTAACCTTGGCTGCGTTCCAGGTTCCCACCCAGCCTCTCTGTCACTCCCCCTTCTCAGCAGGATTGGGGAGAAAATAGGATGAAAAAGCTCATGGATTGAGATAAGGGCAGGGGGATCGCTCACCAATTACCATCACAAGCAAAACAGACTTGACTTGGGGAAGATTATTTTCATTTATTGACAATTCAAAATAGAGTAGGATAGTGAGAAACAAATACAAAATTAAAAACATCTTCCCTGCCGTCCCCTTTCTTCCCAGGCTCAACTTCACTCTTGACTCTTCTACGTCCTCCCCTCTGAGTGGTGCAGGGGGGAATGGGGAATGGGGGTCTCAGTCCATTCACAACGCTTTGTCTCTGCCACTCCTTCCTCCTTATGCTCTTCCCCTTTTCCAGTGTGGGTCCCCCATGGGATACGGTCCTTCACAACAGCTCCAGCATGGGCCCTTTCCATGCGGTACTGCTCAAGCCTGTGTTCCCCACAGGTCCAAGGTCTGCCAGAAAACGTGCTCCTGTGTGGGCTCCTCTCCACAAGCAGTCGCTGCTGCCAGGAACATGCTTCTGCATGGACTCTTCATGGGCCACAGCTTCTTTCAGGGCACATGCAGCTGCTGCATCCTGGGGACCTTCTTGGCCTGCAGTGTGGTATCTGCTCCATCTTGGTCCTCCATGGGCTCCATGAGGACAACCTGCTTCACCACGGTCTTCTCCGCAGGCTACAGGGGAATATCTCCCCACTCCTTCTTCACTGATCTTGGTGTCTGCAGGGCTGTTTCTGTCACATTTTCTCACTCCTCTCTTACAGCTGCTGTGCAGTGCTTTTACCCTTTCCTAAACACATTATCACAGAGACACCACCAGCATCGCTTCCAGGCTCGACAGTGTCCTGCAATCGGTTTGCTGGAGGTGGCTGGACCTGGCTCTGTCTGATATGAGAGCAGCTCCTGGTTTCCTCTCACAGAAGGCAACCCTGCAGCCACCCTATTACAAAAATGTAAGCCCAATAAAATGTCACCTTCCACCTTAGTTTTCATAATATCATGAGAATCTTTGTAATTAACCAAGTCTAAAGATTCTAAGTAGAAAACAGCAGTTTAGTCACGTCTTTGAAGAAAAGTATCAGAGAGATTTTTCATGTCCTATCTTAAGAATGCACTTTCTAAATGTTGCTGTCTTGCACACGCTCAATTTGAAGCACTGACCATTTTTCTAAGATTTTAGAAGCAGTGGCTGTTATCCGTATCAAATCTTATCCTTGTGTAGTTTTAATGTTGCAGTATCATGTCTGTGACTGAAGCTCCCATGCGGCATGTCCATATACTGTGGAGAGTTTTCACTCTCCAGGAAGTGTTTCAGAAGAGTAAGTAACGTGTCAAAGTGGTGGCTGGCTATTTGGATTATGTAAAAGAGAGCTCTTATTAGAGCAGTCAGCATTAAAGTGCTACCTAGTAATAGTTTTATTATGTTTGTTACTTCTGTAGTTTTCATAGCACAGTCATCCTGAGAAGCCTAAAAATGTCACTGCTCAAACTAGCACTTGAAGCTTTTGTCAAATCATAAGTAGACCAGCTGATCATAGTTTTTGGGTATAAAACATTTTTTGGGTGACCACAAGCCATACTGAGGGCTTGAAATGGCAATGAAAATTTGGGAATTTCAAAGGAGGTAAAAAACTTGAGTTGACATTTTGAGAGCTAGCTGATGATATCACTATAAAATTTGAGTTTACAGGCACTTTGTTAATGCTATGTCTAGGCAATGAAAATCTCTTGGGCTATGGTGAAGTGCTAAGCATATCTTCTCCTTTTAATTTCCGTTAATTTTTTTTTTATTTCCAAAGGGTCATGGAATCATACAATCATAGAATGGTTTGAGTTGGAAGGGACCGTTAAAGGTCATCTATTCAGCCACTCTGCCATGGGCAGGGACCTCTTTCACTAGATCAGGTTGCTGAAATCCCTATCCAAGCTGACCTTGAACACTTCCAATGATGGGGCATCCACAGCTTCTCTGGGCAACCTGTTCCAGTACCAGTTCATTTTCCTTGTGAAACAATACACATTATTAGTTTTTTCAAATGAAAGATTTAAAAATTTCCCTAAGAAATTCTGTATTCTTTCAAAGACCTCACAATGAAAGGATGTGTTCAATCACAGCCTCTTTATCTGCTCTTCATTACAGTCCATTTCTTTTATTTCATGCAACAGTATATTTTTTTAACTTATGTATACAAAAATATATATTTTTAACTTATGTATACCATGGGCACCTTTTTTGTGATTCATAATTTATTTCAGTGTAAACTGACATTAAAATGTGCAGGTATAGACTTTGCTATGTGTTTATGTATTTTCTAATTTCAGTCTCCACTGAAGTGCATCTTCCCTTTCATAAAGCATAGTAGCTATTTAATGTTTTACAATCATAAAAATCGGTTGAGGCCAAAAAAAGTAAGGGAAGTCCAGAAGAATTTTTTGCAGGACAACACGGCTATCGTTCTTAAATTTTTAAGAAAAAGAGGCCTTTAGCAATTTTTTGTCTCAGGTGAAACCTGGAGCCACTTGTAGTGCAAAGAAAGTCAAATATTGCAGCTCTGTTTTTTTCTCGCTCTTTTGTGTTATTGTTGTGTAAGTTTGGTTCTTCTTCAAACTTCTGTTACTTTGCGATTACTGCATAAGCCTATTCTTAATAGTAATAGATGTTCTTGGGATCTAGTCAGGTAAGTATTTGCAAAGTGTATTTATGGTTTTTTTACTGAACATTTATTTGTACTTACTTTAGGAGATGTAATTGCAAAAACACCCAACAGTATTTCATACAGTCTAAAATTTCTTCTCACATTTACTAGCCATTTCCTTCATATGAAAAGTAATCAGGAAATAATTTACATCAATTGACAGAATATGATGTGCTATATATATTTACTTGCATTTTGGTCTTCAAATTCAAGAATGGTAAGGTCTTACGCTTTATGTATTGTAGGAAGCACGGTGATCTCTTCAAACAGTACACTTGATTTTATATTAAAACAATGTCTCTTTGTGACTTATTCTTTACAAGGAGATGGCTAAAGCTGACCTTCAAAAAATGTTTAATCTTAAGGTTTTTTCTGTGTGTTCTCCAGAGTTTTTGTGACAAAAAAAGGGGATTCTGTTATTTTGGGCAAAAGGATTCTGAAAGATTTTTTGTATAAATTGTGTTAATAAGATACGTCAAATATTTTTGAGAAGCAAAGCTCTGGGAAGGACTTTGTGACAAGTTATTTGAAATGTTTAATTATAATAATTTTCATCCCACTTGATTTAAACATCTTTTAAAATTCTTTAAAACTCAAAATATTTACTATTCTTCTTTAAAAATCTAAAGCAAAGGGAAAGTTATTTTCTTGTAAATGTGAAATATTTGGACAAATTGATTTATTTTTCTTTTTTTTCCAAATGGGATTTTGGAAATCTGCCCCTTCTCTTTTGTCCCTTTGTGTGTGTGTAAATGTTCACCTTCTGAATAAAATTTTGCATTTACCACTTACAAAAATGTGCAGACCTTAAATCAGTCTCTGATCAGTACAGATGAGACTTAATACCAGCTTCTGGGTCCTTCTGTCTTGCTTCAAGTTCATTGCTACTAGGTATTCACAGAAAGATTCCTAGACCAGAAGTTTAAATATTACTTAACACCTGACTTCTAGTCCTTGAAGAGAAATTCAAAAAGGTATTAGACAAAATATCTCAACAAACAACTCCGTGCTTACCTTGTCCAAGTAAAAATTCCAGTTTCCTTATTTTGATGTTTGTAATTTCACTGTTCTGGTAGTATTTCGGTATGACTGAGTCTTTTCATGTACAAACTGCCATGCAACCCTTGTTTTCCCTTCTTTATACATATTTTACCCCTTCTTTGTACATCATAACAGCAAGAAAAAGAAGACGACATTCAGGAACAGTTCTTCTTTGTATTTCTAAGTCCTGTTTACACAAATTATAAAGTTTTTGACCAGATGATATTGTGGAGAGCTTCTTTGTATCCATTTAGCTTCAAAGCCTTTCCTTGTGTCTTTGTGGAGGACTGTGTAGGAGGATGCAGGTTGTCAGGCTTATTAAAAGGATTTTTAATGTAGACACTCTCTGTTTCCATATCATTACAAGAATCTTCTTTTTCACCTTCTACTCATTCCATGTATTTGTATGTCTTTCTTTTATCTTCACAGCTCTAGTGATGTTTTGCATTTTAAATTTCAGGTATAGGTATAACTTTTGAGCGCTGAGGCTGCTATCTTGCAAAATGCTACAGTGAAGTCTTGAGGAATAACTACTCCTAAAGCTTTACTTACAGTATACAGAGGGTTTTTTTTTCTGTTTCAGCAACATGTGCTTCTGGTGCTAAAAAGTTGGTGTGTATGGCAGTTTAACATACGCAGATTAATTGTCCACAGAGAACAGAAAAATTGAATGAAACCCCTATTCTGAATGGTTTGAGTCAAGTTCTCATTCATAAGGGCTCTTTAGCATAAATGCAGTTCCTAACCCTTGGATCAAAACACAGGGTAGATATCAATTATGGTTTAAAATGTTGACTTATAAATAAAAAGTTTCATGTCTATCCTGTAGGACAGATTTTTGTTTCAGGTTTTTTTTTTTCCTATGTTGGTAGCACTTCTCTCCTTGTTGTGGATATGATCATTCTTTACCTGATTCTTTGGCAAAATTCTATGAAGGCATATTTTCTCTTCACATTTGATATTGCTTTAGAGGAATGAAAAGATGTAGCTAGCTCCAATTAATTTTGTTTCTGTTCCTGTGCTTTTTGATAAGGATTTAGAAGTGACAAGGATGCCTTTCTGCATCTTGGTGGTGAACAAGTATGAATTCAGATTCAGTGGCTGGAAGAGTTTTTCTCAATTTCTTACTCAACTTGGCAACAATGGAAGCTAGACTGTGTGCTGACAGTATTCCTGCACTAGAAATTTAAAAGAAAACTAGCTTGACTGTTATATAGGAATGTTTAAATATGAGTTAGCCCCTCTTCCACATAGGAAAGATGTCAGGTGTTCCTCAGCAATTGCTTTTGCAATGTTCTGTTTTGATTATCATGACAGATTTCTACTGTAAGCAGAGAGGTGACTGGCTAAACGTTTATTTCAGATGTCCAGCTCCTTTGATCATACGCTTTATAAATTAAACAAAACTACTCTTCTGAAGATCTTTTTTAGGTAAACCTGAGAAAAATTGCCTAAAACAATTATGAAAATTCTAGTCAGAGTCATAGGAAGCATTGGGAACATCGTGAATTTTATTTGCAGTAAAATTGCTAGACAGTGTGGCAACCAGGGTAAATACTTCCAAGATGAGAGAGAAACAGTTTATGACTGATAAAACCGTATCAGTGTTTTAAGGTCTCAGCCTCATTGTAAATATACTTTAGTTCAGCTGAAATTGGTCACTCCTGTAGTTGTGTCCGTGTTCATTAGATCCAACAAGGAGAGGACCAACAGACTTGAAATTTGGGCTGTAGTATTCTTTTCATAATTCTCATGTTTCTACTCATGTGTTTGGCTACAATAAGCCATTTTCTTCCAGAACTGAACTGGTGTCTCACGTATTTGAGGAAAGATCATGGCATTAAATGGAAATGGATCTGTATATGGAGTCAAGGAAGGAACAGTTACTCTGACCACATGCGTCCAATTCCAGCACGTGAAAGGGATCTTACAGTGACTACAAGTCAGCAAGTACCCAGTGCCTTAAGTACTGCCCAGATGCTTGAGGTCCTAAATGATTTTTGTCTGGACTCCTACACCACAAAGTAGCTGCTTATGAAGTTTCATAGTCTTTCTTATCTAATATTATCACCATTTTTATTTGGACAGCTACCAAGGAGAGCTTTGTATACAGCCGTGTTGTTTTTTTCCCCCCCAAGGCATCACACATCCCTAGTGAAGTCACTTATATTGTAACACTGACTGCTCTATTCCAGTAGTGTTGCTGCTGCAATGTCTTTTGGTGGGATGTAGGAGAGGCCCATACTTGTAGGCAGTGGTTGTTTGCTAGGAAATGCAAAGTAAAGCTTTGGGCAATGTAAGAGGGGTAGTAAGGGAAGGTCAGTCTTTCATGAGGACTCATGTGAGTGTATATATACTGTGTCAAATATGGAGCAGCTGCAAATTTCTGCCATCCTGTCAAGATGCCGTGCACACAAGAAAATTACTGTAGTTCTAGCAGAATGGTCACTAGTAACGCTATATCATCTGTGCCCAGACACTGTGTGTGAATAATGGAACTTCTCATCCAGGAATCTTTATCGTAATTAGTTAAGGGTCAATCAAATACTTCATTTTTCATGCTGAATTGGGACCTGGGAGGAACCATCAGGAAAANTTTTTTTTTTTTTTTTTTTTTTGTTGCAGTACAGACTGGATTGGGAACAGAATTCTTTCAGAGATGTTCTTTCTAATCTGTTTTTTAGAGATGGTGATGTTGGGAAACACAAGCTATTGGTGAAGGGCTTAAGAATATCTTTTTGCTGTTTCTAGGATCCGGATGTTCTACTTGATAGCTTTTTGATACATTTCAGAGACTCATGGGTTACATCTGCACATCTATAAAGACAACCGGCAACCAAAATTTAACTGACTTAGAGATACGTTAATATATTCTGGAAACTGTGAACTGTTTCCCCTTCTGTATTAGTCTTTTTAAAAAATTGTTTTTCCCCCCCTCTTGATTTTTCTCTAAAGCACCCACTTCACGTTTTATTTGGGTGCATGCATGAGATTTCTTAGGGATAAGTGTTGATTACCACTGCTTGGTACATCTGTGTGCTCTTCCCAGGGCCCAAGGTGAGAACGGGTTCAGTGAAAGAGCCCATCCTTTTAGTGAAGACTAAGTCTTGTGTGGTAAGTATTTGTCCTGTTTGAAATCTGAAGAGGAAAATAGTGACTGGAGAGTCATCCATGACTTTTTTTTATTGCCTTCACAACATGAACAGAAAGCTGTGTTTTGTAGGGGTGTATTTGTAAGTATGATGAGCTTTCCAACAGGCAGTGTTGAGCGTAATGAGATGATCAAGTTGCCAGTACTTGGAGTTATGGGATGGGGAAGGCTAATGAGTCTTGAGCTTCAGCGGGAGGTATTGGGGTGTTAGACAGTAGAACTTGAGTGGTGGGAGAGGAGATGGAGACCCTCAGGTTGCCCCCTGGATTACAGGACCGAGCCACAGTGTGTCTGGGCCAACAGTCTCTGCATTGCTAACGCTAACAGTGGCTTAAAAATAAACTAATGTGTGGAGCTATGTAGGAAGTACAGAGTAACTTTTTGTTGGATGTGTACCGAAAGGGCACAAAGATAATACTTTTTCTGGGTCCCATGATGAGAGTGTGTATCATTGGAATTACTTTAAAATACCAACATCCCCCAAACAGCTGTCATGTGCTATTTAAAATGTGATTGCTATGTAAACTATATTTTTGAAGGGGAACATGAAGCTTCATTATTCTTCTGATGAAACTGACTGTGGGTAAACATATAAACTAAACATGTTTTATGACTGTATCGATTACATTATGTGCTAGTTGAAAGTTGATGTGAGACTGTAGATAATTAAAAGCCTGTTTCCCATTGGTAGGAAAACATGAGCAATTTTTTTGTGGCAAAATCTTGTCCATTTGCATTATCTTTATATTTTTACTGGTTGTGGTGTTATATTTGCAGGTAATAATGAAGGCAGAGTCATATAAAATAAAAATTCCGACCCACATAATAACGTCTTGCTGTAAGCATTGTGACACTTTACTGATAAAACACTCTTCACATATGTATATGAAGAGAATTGTGTTAATTATGTGAACACTGGGTTCAGTCTTGTTCCATGACTAGCTCTGTTGTTAGCTACATAGCAAGGAAAACTTGTAGCAGTATGAGAATAATAAAATTGGAATTCACTGATGCCTTTTTTCTTAACTATATATACATATATATTTCTGTTAGATCAGGTACTTTTTGCACCTTTACTTCTTTAAACAGTTGAGTTGTTTTATTGAGAAGAGCTGTACTGAAGTTTTTGACTTGTGTACGTTCCTGTGTGTGTATGAGAGAGAGAAAAAAAGAGGGGGAGTGAGAGCTTGAAGACACTTCTAGTTACATGTAGGTTTGCTTTTAAAGGTTGAGGGTTTTGCGGGAAGAGGCTTATTTATTCTTGCAAGCTCCATTTGCAAATTCTTAGCTTTTTTTTTTTTTAATAAGGAGCCTGACAAGGACATATAGAAGTTAAGGAAATAAATTATTGTTTGACTTTTTACCACAGTAACGAATGTCTTTTCTATCAGAAATTACATCAGAAGTTACTAAGGCCCATTTAGTCATGCATGGCAATAGTGAAGTTTAATTAGAAAATAAAGATAGGGATTGTTGGTGAAATCATAAAATACCGTTTTTAGCCAAGTGTGTAATCTGTGACTGATGACCACTGTAAGGTCAAGAGCGCAATTATTTTTAACAGATATCTTTCAAAAAATGACATAGAGAGTATATGGAATTATGTAACATTTTTGCACACTGGAATTTAAGACTAAGACTTTGCAAGGATTTGTACTGTGTTATTAAACTCTATTTAGTTCATAATTACTGTTGTACTTCTTGAATTTTGAACAGTCTGTGATATTCTTAACACAACCACAGCTAAATCATACCAACTGTGGACAGTGATTAATGTAGTGAGCAAGGAAAGCACAGCATGCATGAAAGGAGAGCATACCAAGGACAAAGGCAGACACAACGATGATTGTAATGAAGCTGGATTCCCATGAGGGGTAGCATCATAATGTTGCTTTTTCTCTCCCCCCCCCCCCGCTTTTTTTTTTTCTTTTTAATTTTGCATTGGCTATGACTATTTATTTTCAAGATTATGTTTGTTTATTCTCAGGTGGGTTAACTAACTTATTTGAAAAGGCAGTTCATTTCAGAGTAGACAAAGCTTCAGATGCAGCAGTAGGTTCCTGCTTTTAAAGCGATGTGTATAATTGCATTTACTGATGTGCAGTACTTCATACACAGTATTGCTTCTACTGGGCTTAGGAACTCTTCATTAATATAACATTTTTGATCATATCATTTTATTATTTTGAATTCTGATGAGGTGTTGAATTTGTCACATTCTTACTTAAACCTGAATGTTTTAAAGTAAAATGCAAATCGAGTGAGTGTTATATCCAGAAAAACATTAAGGCTTGATCACAGAAGTGGTGAAGGTTTATTGCTGTTATCAGGCAGTAATAAAATACTGTTATCATGAATCAGCACGAGTTAACATGTTCTCAGCAAATGTATTATTCTGTGTAAAATAATGACAGTCTGTGTTTTATGAATAGAAATTACAGCTGTGGATACTCACAGCAGAAATGTACAGTAGCAAGAAGTCGCTGAGTGTTTCTGTTTGAATAATCATCCTCGCTCTGCCTTTATTTTGAGGAAATCTATTATAAACTGCTGTCTCTTTATCCATTGGTGGAAAATAAAATAAAATAAAAAAAAAAAAACACCACTAAAACTCAATAGTGATAGCAATGGGTAGAATCAGGACATCCTACAGGAAATAAATTGTGAAGACATTCGCTGCATTAAAATATTGCACAAAAATGTTGCACAAAAATGTTGCACCAAAATTAAAATGGTCACTGTGTTTTTGATTGAACCACAATTAATTTAGTTGGATTGGAATTGGAGTAACCTAAAAATATATTTGGCACAGTAAGCGTATTTCTTCTTCTGAAGCTAAATCAAGCTTGACTTTCTTACTACATTTTATCATAAATCAAATTTACTTGCTAGCGGTAAGATTCACTGTTGAACACTGTGGTGGAGTCTTTAGAAATCCTATCTGAACCTTCACGTTATGCACAGTTGTACTCACTAGGAGAAAACCTGCACAGCTGCAAACAGTGGTTATGAGGTGGAACGTGCATATTCTTTAATGTGTTGTTTGGCTAAAACTTTGATGATAGGTAGACATACAATTTTACTGCCATAGTACCCTCACCAAATCTTATCTTTTGAAAGGAAATTGTTTCTATTTTCAATTCAACTCATGTGGGCTTATAACAAACTTCACAAAGTAATCTTTGTTTAAGACCATTAAGCACTAATGTTTTGTTCCTGAAGCCTACCACCATAGAAAACTAATTTTGCTTGTGTGTTCTTTATCACATCGTGACCACTGCTACTGTCATTTTATTATAGGGGGGTTAATAATCCTTCTGACTGAAATGCGATGGTTCAAACTTACATTATTTCAGTGCCTCAAGAAGGTGTTCTGCAAAAATGGGTTCTTGTTGCATTTTAGTCCTTCACTTCTGGTTGTATAGGTGTCAGAAATGCCTAATGAGGATAGCTGGCTTCTTCATCGAAATAAATTACATTAACAGATATACTAAAATGATCCACTGATTTTATACAGGTAACTGTCAGCAGCTATGAGACAGTTGTAATGTTCGTTTCCTGCTTATGTGGCTGAATTTGAATTTATCATCTAGAGAAAGGACACACTGTCATTTTCTGTGCATACCGATGGTTGTCTAGCTCAGTGCATCTCCAATTAGTTATTCTCTGTCTTTATTTTATAATGCAGATATATGTATATGGGAGTGTCTGTAGATACATTGTAAATGGAACATAAATTTCAAAACTCTGGAAGTTAACTCTATTTCAGTTGCGAAGTTGCCTCATCTGTTGGGTTTTTTTTTTTTTTCATTAAATCGTAATTAATTTCCAAAGTGTAAAAGCATGCACAATGGCCAACAATTGGAAAAAAATGAAATTTTCTTGTATCTGTTTCATCTAGGCACCTCCATATCTTCAGTGAGAATTATTTTGGTTTATTAATAGGGGGTAGTAGCAGTGGAGTTTATGACCAAGGATGATGGTGAATTTAAAACACTATTAAAGATGAACAGCATTGCATCCCTCCGCAGTAGGAACGTTCTGCTGTTTAAAATTTGGTTTGTAATAGATCTGAACTGTAGAAATGAAATGGGAAAGGAAATAGAAAACAACACGGGGTGTTTGAACTAGCTTTTGTTCTTCTTCAAGTGGGTAGTATTTTCTCATCGCTAAATGTACTGCCATTGCAAAGTGGCCCAAGGGAGCCAAACCTTTTATGTGTTTTAACAAGCTAAGTGCTATTATAAAGGAACTATTAATGGATTTATTCTGTTTCTAATTGGATTTTAAGAAATATTGACTCTAAATCATAGATAGCTTTTAGCTTATAGGCTTATTACAGGTTCAGTTTCACAAGTAGAGGAGCAGAATAGAGTTTAACCTCACAATGGTAGTTGTAGGTTCTACATTTTTACTAATTTCTGCATAGCTTTTCATCACTGTTTTGAAATGCACAGGCTTCACTTTGAAACGTACAGCAGGCTGTCATTCTCCCGTGAAGCAATGAGCTCTGCAGCTCTTAGTGAATGCAGATGAGTACCAACACAGGGCATAACTGAAGCCGGAGTATGGCTTCATGTCTTAAGTATCATGTTTAACAGGTAATTTTCAGCCCTCTTGATAATTGTGGTGATTTTGTACAGAATTTATATAAGTAGATGAAATATATTTTACTTAACTGCTAATTCCTGAGGCTGGATTGTGGTGGTGTTACTAATGTTGAATAGTATTGTGCATAGAAAGCCTCACTGCAATTAGTGGAGCTACGTAAATAAAAAGGTACTGATTTGACTGAAGTTGGGGGTTCAGAGTCCAGACCCTCATGCATATTTACATTGATAATGTTTTCTGTCAAAAACATGTATTTCGCATGACTGACATTTATTTATTTTTGCAGTAGTTACTGGAAAATATGTTAAAAATTCTGGGTAGTGCCATGTAGTACTCATATTTCAGTGTGTATCAGCTTCTGCTGCTCTTGTGTTAAAAAAAATACTTATCAATGCTTTTTTGATTTGTGAATATTGTGCATATGAACATTTGTTCAGCTGGGTATTCTTGTTAAGATACAATGAAACACGTACTGACAGAAAAAGAAAACAATGTGCCATCCATATTAACTAGGGCTAGAGGTTTTATAACTCTTTGTTACTAGTCATAAGGAGGATGGTTTCTGTCTCTTCATTTGACGGTAGGTGATGTGAAAGACAGAGGTATTGAACTTCCCTGTGGGTTATTTTAGAAGTTGTTATGTTCAAAAAATTATGTATATTATTACCATTTCAAAGCTTTTAAAAACTAAAAATTATCAAAATAAAGAAAACAAAGGCTGGTGCACATAAGGCTTTCTGTACTATTTTCAACATTCTGTGAAAAATATTTTCTTATATTTCTTTAAAAAAAAATTTCAAATACAGGCCGTTTTTTAAACTAACTGAATTGGAACAGGAGGATTATGCAAACTTGCAAATTCTCTTTTGAAAAAAGATTCCTAACGTATTAATTTCTACATGACAAATTCAAGAAGTGTAAACTGTGATCTGTTAAATTTCCTTAGTACTCACAGAAATTGCATTTCTTGATTCTTAATTTAAGGATCTAGAAGTTCTTTGCATTTGGATAACTTTTGAAATAAATAGATATTTTTCTACCAGTAACAGAGCCCCTACTATAACACAATACTGCACCTGAGAAACAATGTTTTAGTAAGGATTGTTTCTTAGATTTTTTTTTTTTTAAATTGGATTTGCAACATTGTTGAAGTTTGTGATAATTTTTTCTCTTTTAAATATGTATTTTGAGTCTGTAATAAGACCAACCTTGTAAATTTAATACACTTCAGACAGGACTTTCTGGAAGGTGTTATAATCAATATTAATGTAAAGAATTGAACTGAAAACAAAAGGTCAGGTTACAAAACTGTGAGGAAGATGTCCTGCAAAGAAAAAAAAGGTTTAAAAGAAATATCTCTGAAATTTAGATTTCTGGAGTTGAAATATCCAGACAGTGCTGAAGATCCATATGTAATGCTAAATTTTTTTTTTTTTTTGGGAATTAGTGTGCAACTCAGATTAGTTTTCACTGTAATTATGGCTTTGGTGACAGATGATGAAAAGTTTAATGAAAAGTCAATTACATAAACTACTTGAATCTCATGGAGCTTAATTACAGGGTCCACATAGTAATAAAATTATTTTTCAAGCCTCATTTAGAGGACCTCACTAAAATCAGAAAACCTACAAGTAACTTCATAACGAAAGACTTCAGAGGTTTTTGTGAAGTTACATTTACTAGCTGTGTAAAATTAAAAGAACTGAAATGAGAGACAGAAGGAAGACGCACTACAAATTTTGTTCCTTCAGAGACTGTAACAAGGGAGTGATTCTGCTGAAAATAGTTGAAAGCCTATCTAGAAATGTGAAACACTTTACTTTCTATACATATGCAAAGATTTTTGGGGGCTTCTTTAAAGGCTGTACCAGCTTATTAGGAGGAGGGTTATTTCAAATAGCATTTACTTTGCCTGTACTTTATTATTATTGTTACTAATTCGTGAATAACTGAATTGGGCTGAGATCATTCCTAATGTCTGTAGCTGATTGTGCTTAATACAAATTATGCTATGTTTAGCTTTTTGAAAACAAATTCCTCCCATGTGGAAAAAAGAAGTGACGTATGTCTGAAAAGGTTAATTGGTAATTTGTGAATGGGCTGCTCTTTCATCAGCTGAAAAATATAAAGGCTAAAAATTGCTATGTTTTGCAAGTTACCTCCTAAGCTTCATTTTAAGGAATAAGTACTAGTGGAATTGGTAGAAAAGTGGGTTCTAATTGCCTACACTCTCAGTTACAAAATGTATATGTGTAATGCCTAAATGGAGATTTTATTACACCTTAGCCATTGCTTCAGTTTTATACTGAAGTAATGATGAAGACATCTGTGAAAACATGTTTTGAGCTTCTTTGAAGCAAAGTGTTGCAAAGTGTTGCCTTTCACTGTTGAGGAAGCGTCAGCCTGATCCTTCTCCATTCTTTCTGATCATACCACGTATACTTGTGTGGCAGAAACAAGACCCTGTAAAATGACATATTACTCATAAGCCAACTAATACAGGATACGCCTGGGCAAGACTTGTGTGTCTGACATCTACCCTTTACTTGAAATTATTAATAAGTATCGAAGACTTCTCATCCTGCATGAAGTTGTGCTTAGGCTCTTGGTGGAGCCGAATGGGAAAATGTTGCATGCTGTGCAGACGGCAAAGGCATGCAGGCTGTTGGCCATACAGCAGTTGAAACTTAAAATAAATAACTCAGCATAGTATTTTATTTTTATTTAAGAGATGGAACTATTTGACCCAGATTTATTTAAAAAATTAAAGCCGACAGGCATTCATTGCCTGCTGTGAATGTGAGCGAGAAGGATGTCCATTGCTGTTGCCTTGCATCATTTTGTAATGTACAACAGTAAATTAGAGTAGCTGTTGAAATAATCTCCTTTAAACACCATCCTACTATTGTATTAATAATAAAGAAAAAAGAGGGAGCTTGTCACGAGTAACTTCATCTGATGTATTCTCTCCACTACTGCTTAAAGTTGGTGGAATATGAATAGATAAGAATGTAACAATTGACAAAAATTGAAAAATATGGGGCAGAGACAGTTTGCCTGGCTTGGCTAGCTGGTCACATAACTGATACCTCTGTTGCATTTAGTGTCAAAGATACAAAGGATACTGGAAATTTTCCCTTATACATTTTTAGTTATGTCACAGCATTAAGGAGAGATCAATTATTGCTTTGAGACAAGAGAATGAAAAAGGTAATATTTACAAAAAAAAGGTGTGAATGTCAGTTTATGGACACGATTATTCCAGAAACTGTATTTTTGGATACTACAATATGAAATAAGAACTGCTAGCAGTGGAATGAATTTGAAGATAAATGATTGATCGAAGTTTCAAAACAAAAACATTTTTTAATTACAGTTTCATATTTAAAAAAAAAAAATCCGAAAGGAATACACTAGAATTGTGGAAAGGTTATAGGACTAATTAATAGCAAGATATGGGAGCAGGAAGAAGATGATAGCAGAATACACATAGTTTAGAAACAAGACAAAATGAGAAGCAAGAGCTAGGGATGTTGTGTGATAGTCAAAAATGGTGTGCCAAAGGAAAGGACCTAGGCAGGAGTGAGGTAGGATTCAAGGCAGAAACTGAAGCTAAAGTTGACTCTAGATCACGACTAAATGCCAAGGGAAAGAGCTGGATTAGACTTTGGAAGTGGGACTGAGTTCAGGACTGTTAAAGAGACACAGCCTTGGTAGAGATAGTAAGGTGAGAACTTTAGGAGAAAAAAGGAGGGAGGAGGAGGAAAAAGCGAAGGGAAGGAGAGCGGTAAAAACTTTATTCTACACAGCCTGAATATCAATCCAGGTTTCATGGGATCAAGGATTCCTTTGCATTATAATAAATAGCCTCTAAACCCAGTAGAAGAATGGTTGGCTGTCTTCTGTTGTGAGACAGACATACCAACTTCAGTGACCACAAGTTGCATTATGCTGCTGCTGCTGCTTCTGCACATCAGCAAAAGTGTGTGGATAACTGAGTAGAAATATATATTATACTGTAGGATTCCTTTTTTAATAGAAAAAAACCCCACCTAAATTTGTGAAGATTTCTGTGTTTGTACTTACTGGAAAATGCTAGAATCAAAGGTATTATTGTAACTTCCTATTTTCCTTGTATGCATGCATGATAATGTAATTACACTGACTTTTTTTTCCCCCATCCGGCAGTCTGCCAGGATTCATGCCTATTTGTAGCTCAGGCTCTTTTCTGTAACTCCTTTGCATCTTCCATTCTTCATGGATGTTATATAGTGAACGAATCAGGGAATTGCAGAAAGTGAAAACTTAGGAAGCTCTTGAAAGTTACCAGTGCTATACAATATGGAGACATTGGGCAGGGTTTTAAGCAGACAGTAGGAAGCGGTCACTAACTGACCACATATTGGTCAAATTGGGGGGCCTTTTCAAAACGTGCAAAATCTTCATGAACATTTGCCACTAAACTTCAACTGCAGTCTAAATAAATATTTTATAGCAGCCATATGATAAGTTATAGGCTGTTCAGGGGTGAAGAACAGCGGTGGTGGAGTTCAGGGGAGCCCTTATAGCAGCTTTCTAGTACTTAAAGGGGGCCTACAGGAAAACTGGAGGGGGACTTTTTACAAGGTTATGGAGTGATAAGATGAGAGGTAATGGCTTTGAACTGAAAGAGGGTAGATTTAGATTAGGTATAAGGAAAAAATTCTTTACTGTGAGGGTGGTGAGGCAGCGGAACAGGCTGCCCAGAGAAGTTGTGAATGCCCCATCCCTGGAGGTGTTTAAGGCCAGGCTGGATGGGGCTTTGAGCAACCTGGTCTAGTGGGAGGTGTCCCTGTCCATAGTAGGGGTGTTGGAACTAGGTGATCTTGAAGGTCCCTTCCAACCTAAACCATTCTATGATTCTATGATATGTAAACATCGTAATAACCACTTGTGGGATCTTTCAAATGTTTAAATTTGGGGAAAAAAGTGAAGTTCTGAAGCATGCCAGTCTGTCTAGGTCCAATGCAACCCTGACATATGGGCAAAAATGCAGATTCAAGTTGTAAGCCTGTTGCCTTTGAAACCAATGGCATTTATCACTATTCAGTTTAGCTTCCTTGTACCTGTTTCAAAATTCCAGAAAGTAAATGCTTTATTACATATTACAGTATATTAAAATAATATGTTACATATCAAACGGAGAACTAAAACCTCAACTACTGTAAGATACCAACTGCAGTTTTAATTTGGTGGCTATGCTGGGATGTTTATTCCACTGGCAAGCAGAATCTGGAATGATTCAAACTGAAAAAAAAATACGTTGACAGGGTGACTGATACATGCGTTGTAAGTGTGGTGAGCATGTGACAGAAACTTTCTTGCAGATAAAAAAATCCAACATATTGAAAGCACGTCTATAAATATTTCAGGTTCTGGTATGAGATTGACCTTTTTGGATATTTTACCAGCTGGTTATGATGCCATATTTCCTGAACTGAAACAAGACACTGAATCCCTGTTACACACAATGGTCAAAATAGAAAATAAAGAGTAGGTCTGCACTACAATGTGAGATTGGAGTCAGTCTCCTAATTCAGGAAGTATTTTGGGTTGGTGGTTACATCTTGTAGACATACAGTGTAGTTACTGTACGATCTTAATTTCTCGCTCAGCTGGAATGTGCTGTTTTCTTAATAAGTGAGATCACTGGTTACCTTTCAATATTACTTCTTTAATTTTAATACCTGTGAGTCAGCTGCACAGAATTTCTTGTGAGACGAGCTGGTGAACATTCTCTTGTGATGTCTTTGGTGATTCCAAACCTGGAGTGCAGAGACAGTTATTTCTTACGCATTTGCATTCTGGAGACCTTTTTACATGTTTGCATAAACCTGTATTGCTGACTATTCAAAAAGATAAGAAGAAATTTAGTTTTCCATAGTTATCCACAAAAATAATTCATAATCTTCCCTTCAGTTGTCTTTTGCTCTGCTAAAAACTCAACAAAAGTTACAAAGTTAGTAGACTTGATTTTAATGCCATTCATGCTGACTAAAACTCACATATTTCCCATGTATTGTGTTAAGTCTGGCTGTAGCCAGCTGTGATGCCTTATCTTATACTTAGACTGTAAACATTTTAGGGGGGAAGATTAAGATAGTAAATATTCTTGGAGGAAGATTATCTTTGCTGCTTTTGTTGGATATAGCGAGGTCAGATATTATTTTAGGAGGGTGCTAAATGTTCTACAAATACTAAATAATGCTGATAAATGGTTGTATGAAAATGGCAAAATGTGATCTCTTAGAAATACAGTGAAAGTATAGTGATGGAATGAATGAAAGTTTCTATAATATTTCCTTCTTAGCTTTCTCTTTCGGGGTGAACTCCGTTATTACTATTTTAGAATTGATTATTATATTCTTAATAACAGGCTAATAAATTGGGGACCAAAGAGTTATTCTTACGCTAAGCATTTTTATTTCATACGTGTATGAGTATGTAAGAGTGGTTTGATCTTCAATAAGTTTGCTTCGGAAAAGTGCCTTGCTTTATAAGGTAATTTTATTTGTGTTGAATTTGAGATTTATTGTGATCATATAGTCTTTTAAAAACACAGTGTTGCCTGAATATGGAGCTTTCTTTGGTTCTTCAGGTAGAATTCATTGGAGAGAGTGCAAGATTTGATGAACTAACTTGTTCAGTTCTAGAAGTTTGTTGCTCATTACAACATTACACCTAAGTATCAGATCTAATTCTTGTTTAATTTTAACTGCTGCATTAAGCGAATCCTGAATTATAATGCACTTAAATAGCAGATCAAGACTACCTGAATGTAAGACTGGAATTTGGCCCTCTAAACTGGAAAAGTAATGTGGTTTGCGACAATGCTGTAAGACACGCATACTTCTTAATTTTAGACCTTACAAGTCTTTTATTAGATCAGAGGATCATAGTACAGAGAAACTCTGATTTTCATGGACTGATGTACAGCTATTCTGTAAATATCACTTCTGTAGATGGATAGTTCTTTGTTTTCATTTTATGGCTGGGATTGTGCTGCAGAAGTACAATCATAGGGCTTTGTGAAAGGAAACTCGGTTAATTCTACTTTAATTGTAGTCATTCTTCCCTCCTACCCCTTTAGTTTGTGTGATTATTATGGGTTTCTTTCTATAGTGCCTTGCCTTAGCATTTTCTTTCCTGACTCTGCTGATACTTACAATTTTGGAATTCAACTTCCAGTTTACTCTGAAACTTTTGAAAATAACATACATTTCAACTGCTATTGGAATTTGTAATTGGACCTTTATGCTTGCAACTAGGCCTCTTTTGTGCACCCTCATGAGTGAAAATAATAATCTTATTCTTTTAAGAAATCTTGTTAGTCTTTGTTTTTTCCCTTTCCATGATCAGAAATGTCAATGTTGTCTTTCAGTTTATAACTGACAATGTACAAACACCAGTTGCATTGTGTGAAAAGAGATGATGTTGACGTAAGGCACTTTCAGTACAAATTAAAATATAACTGTAAATAAACATGAACATGAATATAAAGATAATTTAACATTGGCCCCCATAACATACCTGAGGATAAGCAGAACTAAATTTACTCAAAGCAGCCTCGAATCTGGTATTTCATATTTTTTTATCTGTAATATCTATGTGCTTTTAAGATAAAAATATTTCTACATAATATTTATATTGTGGTTTCATCTATCCCATAGCATTAAATAAGATAAAAATGGAAGAATCTGAATGTCGATATCAGAAAATACACCATTGATTTGTATTACTTGTTCTGCTGTTTTACGTACATGAAAATAAAGCAATAATATTAAATGCACTGACTGTATATGCTGATAGTGCTAAATGCATTTGTGTGCATTCTGGGAGGGAAGAAGATACTTAAAAACACCAAAATGAACGTACAACAATAATTAGAAGAAAATAGTAGTTCTGCTATGTGCTTAACACACTTTATTTTAATAGAACACTTTGAATTAATAAACACACTTGTACATTTTTGACAGTAATAACTACGGTGTATCTTATCACATAATTGACTTTCACAAACATACCAACAAGTCTACCAAGCAGTAGTGAAAAAGTAGTTTATTTGTTTGGACTTTGTAACCTAAAGAAAAAATAAACTGTTTATTAAAAAAATCTTCAGACAATGATTCCCCTCCACCCATTTATTAGCCTTATTTCACTGTAATTTTCCTTGATTTCTAGCAAGATTACTTGGAGGAGAATCAGACCTTCAGACCTTAAAGAGATTGATAATATCAAAGGCCCACTACCAAAGTAGTCTGGATATTTATGAGCATCTTGAAAGAGAGGCATGATGAAGTGTTAAAAAGTATTACACACAATACGCGTGGAGATTTCTTTTATAAGAACACATAGATGTGTACTTGGTATCACTTCACAGGGAATACTTTCACTACAGGCTATGAGAATTTCCACTTCAGTGTAAATTATTTATGCTGTAGGATCAGACCTATGTTTACCGACTTTATAAAAACATAATGATACGTTTCCTTCCATTGCTGAAAGTCAGCTCTGCCCTCTCTCCTGTATCTTACTATCCAAAAAAAAGCTGAACTCAATAAACAATGCTGATATTTGACATTTTTACACCTCTTTTTTCTCATGATAATTGTTTCCTTGTGAATATAGATCTAGAAATTAATTATAAATAAGAGTAATTAAGACTAATTAGGCAACTAAGACTAATTAAATCAGTAACAAGATTAGGGTAAATAGGTATTTTTTTTTCTACTTGCTGAAATGCACATACTTCTGGAATAAAAGAAATACTGTGCTCTTAGTTGCTGAGCAAAACCAGTATCCAGTCTCGAATTTTAGTAAATGAGTTTTTAAGTGCTGTTGAAGCCATTTTTTGTCACAAGCTTTAACTTTTTTACTTTTGAAATGCCAGACTCAAATTTAGCACAATATGAATGAGTTCATTTGAAATACAGGTTTGTTTTTGTCTTATAGGAAGCTAGGTAAAAAATTAAATGTAGGAACTTTCATGACTCCCATTCATTTATCAGTTTTTTGTACAGCATAGTGTGGGTGCCTGTCACCCAGACCAGTTAGTGCACAGCGTATGGAATGTATTCTGTATTTTTTTTTTGTGTGTGTGTTTGTAACTTCTAGCTAACTCTTAAGACTCGGTTACAGTTACCTGGCACAGTCAGATTTTGCTGGAGCAAAGGTATGAATAGTACCAGATTACAGCTATTCATTCAACTTCTGTGCAGTCAGGGCTAATTTAGTGCATAATGAAGTAAGCTTGCAAACTTCTGTTATTGTTGGAAGCTATGTAATTAATACCAGTGCTGTAAACATGTGCTGCTTGCTGCTCAATCCGAATCTAAAAATAATGGGCCAAATCTTCAATTTCTGTAAATTTGAGCAGAGTCACTGAAATTACTGAGTTTTGATCAGCTTACGATAGTCAAGAAATTGGCCAGCCCATTCAGGAAAACACTTTAGCTGTACGTAGTATGCATATTTTCTCATTTTCAAGACAGGGAAAATATTTTACATAGAGACATATCAAATGTGTAAAATCTCTTGAATGAAACATAATATCAACTGATGACGGATGTAATTTTCTAAAAAAAATGGAACAGAATTATTTTCAAAACAGTCCAGTCTTGAAAGATTGCCTAACAGGAATGTTCTTTTACAGAAATTTCGTTGCCATCAGAAATATAGTTGCATCTCTAGTCAAGTTTTATAGCAATATCACAGTTAAAAAGAAAAAAAAAGGGTTCTTCCAAAATCTGTACCTGTCAAATGATATAAACATAAATGTGCATTTGTGTTCACCGTGCTGTGTCTTGCACAGCCTTCATTTTGTGCGTGTAATTGTGGAAATCTTTAGGAGGTTCTATAGGCGTTTGTCCTGAAAAGCAGTACTAGTACTGGAGTCATTCACAATCACAGAAAATCTGGCCATATGGGCAAAAGGCTGGCGCCGTTTAGGAACACCACCGATTTCTGTGGCACCAGGATTTCACCTGTCGTGGTCTATAGCAAAATTTTCACCTTAGCCTATGGCCCACAGTGTTGTAAGAATCTAATAGCTTTACTGTAATAAAAGCAGTTAAAAACAGAAAGACAAATCCATAACAGGTTTAATCATCTGCATGAAATATGTAGGGTTGCATTTCTTTCATTACTCTGTGTGTCAAGTTTTTTTATCAGTCACTTACGCACTCAGTTCTGTCGTGTTCTTCTTACACGTTCATCTGATCTTGGGAGAAAGATAGCTTCTCCTAGAAGTAAATGTCTGGACATTGGAGGTAGCTGTATGAATTTTTTATCTGTTCTTCAGTGTTCATTCAAATGAAACTGTGCACACCTACATGACTTTCATAGCCTTTTTATTTCTTTTAGAAAAGAGGTTAATTTAGTCAGTCCTGAAAGGTCACAGTGAAGCGGTATGTGGGGAAGAGCATGAATATTTTCAAATAACAATGATGCAGACAATTGGCTCTGGCTCCACAGTGCCAGATCCAATGTTTATTTTATTTGCAATGTTTGGCCATTAAAATTACTTGGTCATAGCCGTCCCACCTTTTAACAGTGTAATGCTTTAGTTGTTGGACTAATTTCATATTGCTTTGCTGTGGTGAGGAGGAACCAGCTGTAAACAAGATAAGAAAGAAATTAAGGGCATTGTGGAAATGTTCACTGGAATATGATCAGAAAGCTTAAGAAATAAGTCCTGACTTCCATCAGAAAGGACTTAGATTCTCAGATCTGCGAGAACAGGGGAGGCTCAAGATGGGAATCGGATAAAGGATTCAGTTCCACATAGTATAAAGTATAAAACATGCTGGTGGATTGTGAAGGAAATTTGACATTCAGGTGTTACAGGGAATTTGAACTTGGAGGCCACCAATATGGAAAGATTTATACACAGACGCAAAATCTCATTTTGATTATGACAAGGCAAAAAACATCTTTGTAAAGGATTGCAGAATCAAGGGAGGTCAGGGGGTTTAATGCAGTGTGGATCCGTATGGGATTTTTGTGAGAAATTATAAGAAACGTGAAAATTTTCCTTTGTTAATAGTTTTGTCAGTTCTGAAGTTGCTGTTCTTAATTGTGACTGTATAGATGTGCTCTGGCTACCTTAACCGTTAGGCAAACAGGGTAGCCTGATTGCCCGTGTGAGTCCCAATCCCTCTGCAAGGTCCCTGTAGTTGCTTTGGTACCTGCTTGAGGGATCTGTAGCTAACTGTTAACTGTGCTGCCTTACCTAAATTAAAACTGACTAGAACATGCGTATGTGACTGTAATTACAGGAGTGACTGCAGTATGAGTAAACTCAAAGGTGAGGGATGCTTTTGACACTGTTTGAAGTGTTGGAAATTTTTTTCTGTGCTGTAAATATGCATATGCGTAGGTTAGCCTTATGCACTCAGAAGCAAAAGCATCCTTTAGTTTGTATTTTGTTTGCCGTGGTAAGTCATGTAGTCAGGCATTATAAGTTGTTTGTTTGGTTTTTTTTTAAATGACTGGTAATTTGTAACCTTATTCTCAAAGGATGATAATTTCCTTGAAATAACAGCAGTTGTTAATTATAGAAAGTGAAGTGTTTCTTTTTAAAATTAAACTACCTCAGATTTTGGTTTTCCTTATAGTTCTTCCTTCTGATTTTATATTTATAACATAAAATAATTAAGGACAGACTGGTCCTGTGTACACTATATTCATTTCTTGATTCTTAGAATCTATATATACGTGCATATAGCTCCTTGTCTATTGGAAGGGACAGTTTTAAACATCCTACTACCCTTGTCCTAGTAGCAGGGGATAACAGCAGAGATGCCAGTACACCAAACAAGTTTTCAGAACTTTCAAAACAAACAGAAACCACAGGTTTAGTTCATGATGTTTCTTGCTTCTGCTATCAAGTAGAATGTCACAGGCTGGCGTTCCTCGACCAATACAGGCTCCTGTATTATGAAGAGTCAGAACTATACTTCTTTTAACTCTGCCCAGCAGGTGTATTTCTGTATACCAGTGTAGAGTTAATTAAATAAGCACAGCAAAAGACCACATCATACCTGATGTGATGCTACAGTCTGATACAAAAGTCAACATGTACATATGAACATACCATACTGCTGTCTATTGAAGGAGGGAGAAAGCACACAGAAAACTTAAACCTTGTGTTATTCATTATGAACTGTGTTGCTGGGATTAAGGCCAAACACAAAAAAAATATGTCTGATACTCCAGTGGGCTTTTCTTTGCTGATTTCCATCTCTGTCAGTAATAATTATATATTGATTCTTCTCCCCACTTCCCTTTTGCTTTGTACCCTATATTGCGTTATATTGTATTATTACAATGAAGACTACTGTTAAGAATAATGAAAACAAAAGCTTCAAAGACTTCATTTTTTCTGGAGTTTTTTGAAAGCTGTCTACTTTGAGAAAGAGGTTTGTTATTAGAAGTGAAAGCATCAAAGTATAACTTCTAAATATTTATTGCTAACTCTAATTAGAATTTTTTCGAATTCTGTGCCAGCTTTTGACACAGTGATATGCAAAATTATTGAACCTCCAGAAGCTGCTTTTCTAAAGGCATTCAGTGAAGGAATAATACACATAGTAATTGATTCTTGTGATTTATGAACAATACAGTAATTCATTCAAGAGGTTTTACTATTATTCTATGCAGTGCATTGCATGTTAAGGAACACAAAAAGTAAATTACAACTTTCCAGAGAGCCCTCGGGAGCAAGCAACTTTTATACATACTAAAGCTGAAGCTTTCAAACATCTTTCTTTTTTAATTAACTTACATGACTGACTGGCTATATATTCATATATAAAGATATTATTTTTACTTGAATTTTTACTTAAATTTTAAAAAAATGTGAAATTTCTCTTGGTTTGGGTTATCCCTCTGCATTGTTTGGCCAGCAATTTCTGGTTTTTTTTTTTTTCCTNTGGTTTTTTTTTTTTTCCTCTTCAGCATTTTTTCCTGAAATGAACCATGTTTTCAGCTTGTTTCTTATTCCTCTTTCTGCAGCCCGATTCTTCTTGTGTTTGGATATGGGAATCCAGCTATTGTGTGTTCTTTTTGGTGACCTCCTGTGTTCTTTGTGTTCCCAGCTTCAGTAGTCTAACCTCACATGTGTCAACAGTTTCAGTTTTGTTGTGAGAAATTTATTTCTAGTTGTCTTCTTATATCCAGAAGGAAAAATCAGAGAAAAATCATTTTACCCTACTTTTATATGATTCCTATGAGCAGATTGTAGCTTTGATGATGCAGTACAATGCTTAATCTCTAGACATTTTCTACATTTCGAATGTGCCATTGGGATTCAGACGTATAGAAATTTGAGTTCATTGCACACTCAGGTTCTCAATTCTGTTCAGGAAACATTCAGCCATTTTAAAGTACACTTTCAAGAGGCTGCTGAAGCCTGATGTGTAAAATACAGTTTTCCTAAATGTCTAATTTCTGAACACGCATATCACTCAGATGTAAGCATATCTATACATATTTAGTGTTATATAAATGAGTATTTTAAGTGAATATTATAATTAACATGGCTGCATAATTAAAACAGTCAATTCTATTATTTAATAGAATTGACACACACAATATTAGTTATGCATCTTTGAATTTGAATTATGATGCAGGGCAATATATTTTTCAGAAATAATTTATTACCATTTCATAGAAGATAACCGCTTTCAGTACATACCTCTCAGTGTCAAAATGAGCAGTTCTTATTCAGTTCACTTGTGCAATGTAAGCTGATTTCCTCAGAGAAAAAAATGTTAATTAAACCAACATTTTGCAATACTGATATGCAGAGGATTGCAATTTTCAAAGACTAATGACTTCACCAAATAGCTACCAGTTTTCACTGACATGCTAAAGATTTGAGCATAGTTTGTTTGTCTGTTTTTCTTTCCTTCACCATTAATAGAAGTGTAATCCGTGTTATAAGTAGGTAGGGCTTAAACTGGAACATTTTTCAGCCCTGTTATTTAATGCATGAGCACATATCTTTACACAAATTTTGTAAATATAGTGCCAGTAGCCACTGTAATACTCCTCCCTATGTTTGGCGACATGTGTAAGTAGCATAATCCTGGAAGTAAGGAAATAGAGACATGGAGGTTAAGTAATTTGCCTGAAGCTAAACAACAAGCAATTAGCAGAGATGGGATTAGAATTACAAAGTTTTGGCTCTCAGCCCTCCCTTCTGTCCAGTAGCCAACTGTCACTTTCAGTGCTTTTGGCTTCCAGTTTTATCTCTTGAGACCAAACTTCAGTGAATTTGCTTGCTGAGTCTTCTTACTACTTAGATAGGAAGCGAGAAGGGAACCGTGACTAGGACTGATACTACTTTTTGTTTTTACAATAATTGGAAAGAACGTATTTGCCTGTGAAAGAAAAATGGAGAGTGCAATCCTTATTGTTAGTTACATTTCAATAATTTTTACTTTTATTTTGAAGATGGGCATGAATTGTGCATTTCAATTACCATGGAGGGTTCAGAGTGAAAATCCCTATGACAGCGCAAATGTAAATTAGTTTTTTTAAGAAAGAAGGCTTCATTGTGTCCTACAAAACTCTTGGAAGCTTGTGTTTTGTAATGTCCTAAAACACCAAGTATGCCTTAAAAACAGTAGATTGGATGAAATCATAGAATGCAAGTCCTTAGTGCCAAATCACTAACTTGAAAATGCGTTTTAGACCCCGCTAAGATCACCTCTGCATATCAGTATTTCAGTGATACAGTCATGGTCCCAAGTTATGGGCGGTCCTTCACTGTAAAAGTGCATAGATAAGGCATGACATAAAGCCGATGTGAATTAACTTTGTGGATTCTGTATTGCCTTCACGGAGTCTCTCGGGATCACACACCTGAACTGTTCTAGATGGTTCCAGTTTGGTCTGTTTAGCTTGGTCTCAGAACAGCTGTGGATTAAGAAAGAAGAGCGTAAGACAAGGATGATGCAGGAGAGGAGAGTGAGAACAGAGTAAGAGTCCCTGTGTCTGGGCCACTTTTGGTTTTCTCAATTGAGGGTAAAGCAGAATTGTGGTATTTGATGGGAATACCTTTTAAGGGAGATGACCAAACAAAAGTGAGGCTCTTCACGATCTGTATATACCACATATAAGCACTTGGGAGTGCTTTTAACTTTGACACTGTAAATAACCTGTATGAATGAAACAAAATAATTTCTGACTTCTTCAATTGAGTAACAGAAAAGCTTTCTATTCAATGGCAAAAGCATGATATCTGGCCACACATAAAACTCTTACCCCTCTTCCACCCTTAATTTGTCACTATGTCCCACTTTAAATAGCGTGCCCTTCACTGAATGTCAGTTCCATGTACTGTTATGATTTCTTGATATCTCATTTTTAGAGAAGAATAAATTTATGTTATAGAGGGAAGAATGGATCATTGGCGCAATATAGATGAGATAGGTATAACGTAGACACAGCTATGGGCCAGGATTATCTATTTAGGTGTATTTTTAATCACAGAAAACGGTATTAAAATAATTTAAGTAACATGAATAACCATGCAAGATTCTTCTAAAGCAAGTGCAATGCTACAGCAACATACAAGGTGTCAAATAATTGTACCCTTCGTTGATTTTAGGTAATAGATTGCAGAACATCATTGTATGAAGTGCTGTCACATATCAGAATTAAAAAAGAAATAGGCTTTAAGTAGTTAAATGTTTACCTTTATGTGGTGATATGTTTCTTTTGGTTGTGTATCTACTATTTAATTGAATTTTTGAGCTAGTTACAACTTTGTTGTGCATACCTTTATGTGAGGTTTCAGTTCTCACATTCTTGAAAGTATTATATCTAATACACTTCAAATTTGTGCTGGCATAACTTTATTGGAGAAGAGTTAAAGCAATGTAGCTCCTGCAGAAGAAGTTCATAGAACAGATGCAATTTTAACTTCGAAAGTGCACTTTAGGAGTAGTTATTTTTTGCATGCTGGCAGTGCACTGTGGTCAAAATGTGACTTGTAGGAGCTATACACAGTGGGACATTCGTGTAGTACCAAAACCACACAGTATTAAAAATATATTCTAATCAGTGCTTTTATATCTATATAACCATATCCCAGAGCAGGCTAATTGTACAGTTTTAACCATACTGATGTATATTAAGCAACTTGTAGGTAAGGAACTGGGATGATCCACTGGGGCCTTTAGTCACTGAATCTTTTATAATACCTATAAACAGTTTTCTGACATACTTTATGAATGTCTGCTTATGTATCAGTAATGTCTCATCTTACAGGCCACACTTACCTGTCGTTTAGTACAGCTGAAGCTGGGCTGCATTGTGTAGTTCTCACAGCATTGTTGGTAAGAGGGACAAATATTCTCTCTACTTGGCTGGCCGTTTGATTCAGGTTTCACATAATCGATTCTTGTAGGCAAATGGTAAACGTTTTACAACTGATGGAGAGAGAGATGTTTATCAAATTCTGGCATGAAGTAGTTCTAACTCAGTAAGAAGGAAAGAAAGATTTATGAGTCTACTAACTAGTATTTTTTTGGTTTATAGCAAGCTTAATGATATAATGCTTTTATTAACCAGTCTAGCTCAATAAATTACTCTTATGTCAAGTCATGCCATCTCTTAATGCTGGTTTGCAAGTCATCTTAAACCACTTAATGCCCCAAACTGTCTATGTTTGTATGGACTCTAAGATTTGATTAGACACACACACATATTTGTCCCACATAACACCAGCCTGCCCCTCAGCAGTTTAAGAGTTTAACTCAACAAAGAAAGAGGTATAAAACTATGTGTTTACCACCAGCACAGGACATGACTGTCCAAAATGCTTCAAAAGAGATGTAAGCCACTTTGTCACTAAGATGAAAGTCAGTTACTATATTTGAGACTGGTTTGATGGACCTGTTGCCAGGTTTACATGGACTTGTTGGAGCACGTCCAGAGGAGGTCCACAAAGATGATCAGAGAGTTAGAACACTTCTCCTATGGAGACAGGCTGAGACAGTTGGGGTTATTCAGCCTGGAGAAGAGA
>RSEF01000001.1:166696124-166725571 GCA_003993805.1 Himantopus leucocephalus | reverse complement strand
TTTTCTTACTTATGAATAGCAGATCCAACTGTGTTTGACCTCTGGTTTGAGCAGTATCAAGCAATTATCCTTGACAGTTACCTCTCAGATTGCTTGCATCCCTCCATGTATTCTTTCCAATAGATATCAGAAAGGTTAAACTCCCCCATGAGAAATAAGGCCTGTGATCCAGAGAGACTTCTTCCTATTGTTTAAAGTCTATTTCATCTGCTTCCTTATCCTGTTCAGGTGGTCTGCAACGGACTCCCACCATGATGTCACACTGGCCTCTTTGATTGTATTCTACAAGCTCGCGGCCAGCTTGTCATCTGTCTTATAGAAGAGCTCCATACATAAGACCTGCTTCTTCACGTAAAGGGCAACCCAGCACCCCCCATCTTCCCTGCCTGCTTTCCCTGAAAAACTTGTATCTGTCCATTGGAGCACTCCAGTTGTATGAGCTGTCCCTTCAACATCTCAGTTATTCCAATGATGTCACAGATCCGTGAAATCTGCTTCCTCCTGCTTGATTCCCAGGTTGCATGCATTTGAGCACATATATTTGACATGCTCCCTCCTTGTATTCCTGTTTATTGTTCCTGAGGTCTACCTTGTTCCCCTCACCCTACACCTTTGCTTTCACCTTCAACTATTTTTTCTTTACTTAATTGTGGGACATAATACCCTTCCCCTGTTTTTCCCAGTTTAAAGGTCACCTCATCAGGTTGTCCAGCCTGCTAGGAAAGATGCTCTTGCCTCATTTGGTCAGGTAAATCCTGCCTCTCCCCAACAATTTTCAGTCTTCAAAGAAGTTCTTGTGGTTATAAAAGTCAAACTTCTCCATAACTGCCTACCAGCAGTGGAATATTTTTTGACCCAGATCTCCCTCGAGCCTTTGCCTTTACCACAAGGATAGAGAAGAAGATCATCTTCTCCCTTACCACTTATTATCATTATCCAGTTATTTCTGTCAGCTTTGGATGTATGATCATGATGGGAGTTGGCCATCCACATGGAGAGTAATTTGAACTCAATAATCTGCCCATTCAAACAGATATGTAATTTAATGAAATATATACCTAAGAATGGAACTGTTGACCCAATCTCCAAAATTGGAAATGAGTTCTGGAAAGGTAAGACTTTGAGTACGGTTTGTGATTCATAGTGGGAAGTCTTACAATGACAGTTAAAGACACCATCTTATAGTCCTTTTCAGAGGCACCTTGCTTAAATCATATACATACATTCCAGAAAATGATGGAAGGTGACAAAAGGCTTTTGCTTTCTAAGTGAAACATAACCAAAAAAGGGGGAAAAACCTTTTTTTTTTAGTAAGTTTACAATACTTCTACAGGAGCAAGTTTTTACCACAGTTTCATTTAAGATAATGGTTGGGGGTTTTTGATTTCTTTTACTCTTTCTTTCAGTCTGAAAATATTGAAATCCTTCTTTTTTTTTTAAATTCCCTGAAGTTTCTCGGAAAATTTCTCAATTCATAGTTTTCAGCTTCACTGAGTGAGTTTGCTTCCTCCCTTTTTGTAGGCGAGAATTAAAGTCACTATTACTGTATCAGCAAGGAGAATTTGAAGAAATATGTTATCACAAACAAATTAAAAATAAATTTTGAAAAAGTCATCCAATCAGCTCTTGGGCTTCTGTGATCATTATGAAATCAAAGTTAATATATTCCTCTCTGGTTTTTGAATATACCTATATTTTCCTGTGCATATGCACAGTCATGTTTTTTGTCAGTATTGGCACTTGAATGGAATATTTCGATATCATTCAAGTAATGCATGTAATTGCATGAATGTAGGTAGTTTCTGTTACACCAGTGTCAACTATACACTTTCTTTGAAAGAAGACAGGTTATGACTGGAATTCTTGCAGGAAAAGAGAGAATTTTAATTTCTTTTTAGCTGGATTGGTATCTGTTCTAACACCAAAATAAAGCACTAACTCAAGAGAAAACAAATGAGTAGGTGCTCTGTGCTCCAGGTTCACAACTACTTTCCAAATTACTCTTAAATAGTTTTATGCTTGGTTGTAGGGTTCTTTGATTCAAGTCAGCTTTCATGAAGTGGAAATCTCAGGTTCCTCATTCAAAAGTAAGCTTTTAGCCAAAGCAGTTTTGAAAGCATGAGTTGATTTCAAGTGAGTACTAGAGTTGAAAAAACACCACCAACCTGCAGCTGTGTTTTACTTCTGCAAAAGGAGGCTTGGGACATTTAGAGATATCCAGAAAAATTCAGTACATCTATTTTTTACAAGTATCTGAAATAACTGTTTCAGCAAACTTTCCTAAAACCCATAGAACTCTGCTGTTCTTAGAGATATGATAATCGAGGATTTGAAGCTGCAGGGAGAAGTGCAAATAGTTACTTGACAGACCTGTCCTGAAAGTTACGCAGTGGCTGTGCTATATAATTGCCTCTCTGTCTCCGAAAGCACAATTGTTTTTCTTGGGAGTAAGGTGAGTACAGATACTGTAATGAGAGCCATGGGCAGAGCTGTACGTGGTAAGTTAAGTCATTGGTTCATTTTTGCCTATTTTGCTGCTGCTTTTTTTGTCATCAAGACATGATCTACAGAATTTAATGTTAGACCAACCCTTTCTTTTCTTTCTTTTTTAGTAGTACAGCTTTGCTGAAATTGAAGCCAGGCATGATTAACACTGACTTAAGTATTTCTATGCAATATGCATAGAGTTGCAGTTTCACCGTGTTTATAAATCTTCATAAACCAAACAAAATTAAGACCCTGATAAAGCAGAAGTTATCAAAATATATAAAATTTGCTTCCAGGAAGTGTTAGGGTAGTACTGTAAAGCTCAAAACAATTTTTTCTGGCTATCCTATTAATAAAGACAAAATTTACTAAGGGAAAAAAACCTCTCAATGAAAAACTTGATTAACAAATTGCGCGTAATCTTATCCAGTATATAAATAGTAAGGTCTCCTCTGAAACAGCCTATTTAGACTGATCAAAGTTTTAAATAAGAGACATAAATTCAACTATCCATGTATTGTAAAACTATCTTATTGTAAGATGATCTACTGTATGGCCAAGGAGAAGGGAACAGTTAATCTTGCAGGTAACTGCTCTAACACCTGATATTCTGTTATTCTGCATCTGACACCATACTCAACTTCCCATGAAGAGGCATGATAGAGGCAAGGTTTAGGTGTTCATTAAACTTAAACCCAGGTAATTAATTATTCATTATATTTATAATTAACAATTTTTGTAGCAAGTGTAACAACAGCATGCAGATCTACTTCTTCTATGCTGAGTAGCAATGAAGATAATTAAAGGAAAGCAGCAAAAAAGAACATTAAATGGCTGACTCAAATTTTCAGCAGGCCTCTTACTACTCTGCACAATTTCTGAGGAAACTAGACGACAATCTTGTTTCTAATATTTGTCAATTGGAGGGCTCATAGCTTTTTTCTTGGCCTCTATGCAATGTAGAAAAATAAATCAGTGAAGACCTGTTCCTTAAGTATGGAAATTGCTGAATGCTATATTGGCAAATACTTTCTTCTGTTCTTTGTTTGAAATTGATTGTTCATTTAAACACACTATTTCTTCATTTTTGGTGAAACACACTGGCAGTAAATTCACTGGCAGGATATGCCCAAGTGTGTTTAGTCTGAAGCACTGGAAGGCGTTCAAGCCCACAGTATTCTGCAAAAATCTTTTCTTGTCTTCTATTAATCAAAAGACAAATAACTTTGTCAGCAATATGTGGTAACAGAAAACACACACGTTAAACAATACCTCTCTTAGTATCTTTCCTTATTGCCTTACTAATAGACCCTTTTAATTCACCACACAGACCTTCTAAGACTGATCATATAATGCATGTCTGCATACATCTAATGAAACAAAAATATAGCCCTTCCTTTTTTTCTCCAGCTGTATCACACAAATTCAATTCCATTTCATGTTTTACACACTGCATTGAAGAATATCTCGTAATTAAAATTATGAACAGTTTAATGCTGGGCCCCAATTTTCATATGTCCTCAAAATAAATGACAAATGTTTACCTCTTTGCAACAGGGTCAGACAATTCAAAAAGGAAAATCTGTACAGTGACCTAATTTGCAGTTTAAACTTTTCAAGGGTCATAGTGTCTAGTGTAGTCATTACTGTAGAAGTCTAGAGAATAAAGGGTTTATTGTTTCTGTGTAGACTGTGAAGTACTTGCATACTTAGAAGCAGGGAATGCTGAATTATTATAATTAATTAATTTATCTGGTGATTTATAATTTAGCCTTTGTTCTCATTTTGAATTATGCATGAGCCAGTAACAATTTTGAAAAAAATTGTTTATTTGTACCTTTTCTAATTTTAACCTACAGTTAGTTCAGTTCCTCTTAGGTGCATTTGCCTATCCCTGCTTATGAAGTGGGAAAATAACTCTGTAGGAAAACTTTCACAATGTATTTTACTCTTATTTTTCCTAGTTTTGGAGGACTTTTTTTTTTTTTTTTTNAAGGAGTGATTTTACATTGTCAGTGCTGTTCAATGAGAATGGAATTATTAACTGACAGTGACAGTCTTGGCGCCATACAATACAGGGCTTTTAAAATCCCTAGCAAGAAGCAGCTTCCTTCATTATTAGGTATTTGAAATCACAAAAGTGACTTTGTACAATTAATGCAGAAGATATTACCTTTAGTGCACAAAATGAAACATTCCTGACCACCCTGTGGCTTGTACTATTTCTCTCAATTGCACTGTGATATCCTGTATTGCTGGCTTCTGAAGCCTATTTTCTTGGTCCACAGTTAATAACATCCAGCAAGAACAGTAAAAAAGTGGACTGTATTTAAAAATCACAGATATTTCAGTGCTGCTTTTAAGAACTGTTTTTTAAATAGAATACTTCACAATACAACACACAAAAATATCAGCGCGTGAGAGGTGTGAATTTATGGTTTTATGGAGGCTTTTCTTTGTTTTATTTTTCAATTTTACATCTCAGCTAATACTCCTACTCAGCAACATGCTTAAGTCTGGGTTTAAAACTAAATATTTGGTAAATCTCACTCAAGTCAATCCCGAATTTGCTGTGCTTTTTCACTAATTATACCTTAGACCTCAAAGCAGGTATGTCAGTTCGACAAGTGCTGTATGACATTATGAGCTGCTAAAATTACTATAAAACACTTCATTTAAAAATAAGTGTTTTCATAATGAATAAAATTACATCCCTGAGCTTTCTCATTTGAATGTTCAGGTAAGTCATGTGAATAGTGAAATGGCAATGTTTGGCGCTGTTACAAATTACTAAAGATGGTTCAATAAAACCAGAGTAGTCACAGAAGAGTTTCACAGCACTACGTGACCAGGTAAAAATCCTGGATGAAATTTAAGGCTGATAAAATCTAAACAATCTACATAAGAGAACACACTGATCTTTTATATAGAAAGATGAGTTCAAAATTCATTATTGGTGCTCAGAAAAGATATCTTAGCAACACTGTGAATACAAGACATAAAATTCTACATTAGAATTTACCGAGGGAGCAGTAGAAAACAAAGCAGTAAGTTCATTATGCCCATGAATAAATCCACAATAACCTATATTCTGAATACAGCAAAGTTTGGTTCCTTCATCTCTAATATGTTTCTTTGGAACTAGAAAATATATGCAGAAGGGCAGCCTTAGTGATCAGAGGTATGTAATGGCTTCCATACAAGGGGAGATTTAATAGAGTAGAGTAGAATGATTAAGTTCGGAAATTTGGAAACCATTAGCATGGTTATCTCTGGTTTATATTCTTTTCCTGAGCATCTGCTAGTTCTTCTTAAGACTATAGGTTTATAGTGTTAAAAAAGAGATACAGGATCTGATCCTGGCTCAGTGGTGTAGACTGCCCTGTATTCAGACAGTGTATTTGTCTTGGGAAAAGTGAGGTGGAACACTCCAAAAAGAAACTAAGGAGTGTGAGCTAATGAAACAGCCAAGGACCATCCAGAGCTTGAGTGTTCTTCCTGTCCATCCTCTATTTATCTATAAAGAGCAGTCCATCTATAGCAGCACAGATGTATTCCTAGGGACAGGATCGTGATCTAGGTGAAATTTTGTACCAAAGCACTTTGACTGTTCTCATATTCTTGTGCCTACTACTGACACGCAAAAGGAGTTGAGATGTGAAGAAAAATGTGCATACAGAGTAAACCAAAGTTGCACAACTTTTAAAATTACCTGGTAGAGGACAGTTTTGGTAGAGTATAAAATGTTTTTTGTAAGAAAGTATGAAGAGAGAGTAGCTTATTTTTGCTGTCAGAAATATTTTCAGATTCCACTATGAATAAATAGCTATTGTGAAAGATCTTTTGGGAGGGAAAGTCCTTTTTGCCTAAATATATTGCTTTGCAAAACAGTCTGAAAGGACAGATGAGAGGTCTACCAGGGATGAGATCAGCCATACTGGTTAGGATGCACATCTGGTGATTTTGAGGGCTTTAGCTTGTTCAGGAGTGGACAAAGGTGATGGACTGAGAATCAAAGCATCCCTTTCTTACTATCATAGTTCAGCCAAAGGGAGATGTTGGCTGGATTGTAGCTGGCAAAAAACCCAACATTCAGCTTATGCTCTAACCTTGCTTTGGTAGTCAGGCCGGTCAAAGCCACCTTTTTAGCGTTTAAGGCCCATAATAGAGCCTGTAGGAAAGAGGCATCCCCCAACTAGTGTGTGAGAAAGACGGTGTTCAGCAGCAAAAACAGAGAAATAGATGCAATTATAAGAAAATAAAGGTGTTGAGTTCTCTTTCAGAGCGTTCTTCCACCAGTGTCTGAGTCAATACTTAAAGCTTGCTGCAATTTAGAACAGGCTTCAAAATGCTGTAACACTATGCAGAGGAACATCCATGAGCAGAGCCGCAGGAGAAACAGGAAATTCAAAAGTGAACTGAAAGATGTATTACACTTTGTATGCCTTGTTAAATGAAATTATCTAGTAATGTGGTGGGTTTTTTTCCTTTCCTTATGTAGCAGTTGTTCGTGTCCATTTTTAGTTTGTTTCTGAACTATTTTTTAATATATTCATTGTATTTTAATAGTATTTTGACTAATGAAAAGGCAAGGAATAGACATGGCTTCCAGAAGTTACAAATCTTAATTAGACATAGTGTTGATAGGAAAGTGGGTAACAGCACTATGTGGATTTAAGTTTTACTTGCTAATTTAGTCTAGAGGTAGTATGTTCTGAAACTCTCTAAGTTTCAGAAGAAAGCACTGTATGGGAGTTCCACTGAAAGAGGGCTAAAGTGCATTGGTATTGCCTTTCATATTTTTAATCTTGGAGTCCTAGTTTTTTTTTAAATTCCAGACAGTCCACAAGTTTACTGCTTGGAAAAGTCAATGCAGAATATTGCAAATGTCAGTTTCTGGAGTTGAAATGATTTTTGCCTATTTGTCTTTGGTGTGTTAAAGAGGAGTGATAAAGTTGTAAATAAAAGTTAAGCTGCAGTGTATGTTTTAAATTATGAATGGATTGAGAACACCAATTGCTTTGTGGTGAAAAAAAGAGACTTCTTCCTGGGTTTTATTTTTTTCCCTTTTTTTTTCCTGTGTACCAGGAAAAGCGATTCTATGTGCATGGCTGAGTCAAGACCTGCTGGTCAAACTAAAGGGCAAGAGGGCAAGACGGAAATGCACAGGCATGCATTGGAGCTGAACTTAGCAAGGGATGCAAAGAATAATAAGAAGGGCTTTTACAGGTATGTCAGCCAGGAAAGGAAGGTGAAAGAAAACGTACACACCACCACCACCCCCCGCCATGAGCAAGACTGGCAAACTGGTAACAATAGACGAGGAGAAAGCTGAGGTGCTCAACAACTTTTTTGCCTCAGTCTTCACTGGCAAGCTCTGTTCCCACACCTCTCAAGTGGTTGGACCACAAGACAGGGACTGGGGGAGCAAAGTCCCTCCCACTGTAAAAGAAGATCAGGTTTGTGACCACCTGAGGAATATGAACATACAGAAGTCTATGGGGCCTGATGAGATGCGTCCCAGGGTCCTGAGGGAATTGCCTGATGTAGTTGCCAAGCCACTCTCCATGATATTTGAAAAGTCACAGCAGTCAGGTGAAGTTCCTGGTGACAGGAAAAAGGGAAACAATGCACCCATTTTTAAGAAGGGTAGAAAGGAGGAACCTGTGAACTACCGGCCTGTGAGCCTCACCTCTGTGCCTGGGAAGATCATGGAACAGATCCTCCTAGAAGCTATGCTAAGGCACATAGAGGACAGTGAGGTGATTCCAGACAGCCAGCATGGCTTCACCAAGGGCAAATCCTGCCTGACCAACATCATGGCCTTCTATGATGGAGTGACTACATCTGTGGACAAGGGAAGAGCTATGGATGTCATCTATCTGGACTTCTGTAAGGCATTTGACACAAGCCCCCACAACATCCTTCTCTCTAAATTGGGGAGATATGGAGTTGATGGGTGGACTGTTTGGTAGATGAGGAATTGGCTGGATGGTTGCATCCGGAGGGTAGTGGTCAATGGCTCAATGTCCAGATGGAGACTGGTGACAAATGGTGTCCCTCAGGGGTCTGTACTGGGACCAGAACAGTTTAATATCTTTATCAACGACATAAACAGTGGGATCGAGTGCACCCTCAACAAGTTTGTAAATGACACTAAGCTAAGTGGTGCAGTTGACACACCTGAGGGGCAGGATGCCATCCAGAGGGACCTGGACAAACTCAAGAATTGGGCCCATGTGAACCTCATGAAGTTCACCAAGGCCAAGTGCAAGGTCCTGCACCTGGGTCAGGGATGCTCCAGGTATCAGTAGAGGCTGGGGGATGAAGGGATTGAGAACAACCCTGAGGAGAAGCACTTGGGGGTACTGGTGGCTGAAAAGCTGGGCATGAGCCGACAATGTGTGCTTGCAGCTCAGAAAGCCAAACATACCCTGGGCTACATCAAAAGAATTGTGGCCAGCAAGTTCAGGGAGGTGATTTTTCTCTGTTCTGCTCTCGTGAGACCCCACCTGGAGTACTGTATCCAGCTCTGGAGCCCTCAGCACAGGAAAGACATGAACCTGTTGGAGTGGGTCCAGAGGAGGGCCACAAAAATTATCAGAGGGCTGGAACACGTCTCTGATGAAGAAAGGCTGAAAGAACTGGGGTTGTTCAGCCTGGAGAAGAGAAGGCTCGAGGGAGACTTTATAGCAGCCTTCCAGTACTTAAAAGGGGCTTACAAGAAAGATGGGGACAAACTTTTTAGCAGGGCCTGTTGCAACAGGACAAGGGGTAATGGTTTTAAACTGAAAAAGGGTAGTTTCAGACTAGATGGAAGGAAGAAATTTTTAACAGTGAGGGTAGTGAAACACTGGAACAGGTTACCCAGAGACGTGGTAGATGCGCCATCCCTGGAAACATTCAAGGTCAGGCTGGACAGGGCTCTGAGCAACTTGATCTAGTTGAAGATGTTCCTGCTCATTGCAGGGGGTTTGGACTAGATGACCTTTAAAGGTCCTTTCCAACCCAATGTATTCTATGATTCTATAATCACTTGTCTTGAGATATGCTGTAAAGTTCTTAGCAGCTGTTTCCTTTTCAGCAACCCTTGTTACCTCTCCAGTGTTCCAAATATTACATTTATTTTCCCATTTGTTAATTTTGAGGTTTTTATATGAAGGCTTTAATAGCATCTGAGGAGAACCATTCAAATCAATTTTGAGTGTTATTATATTCTACTTAACTGGCCAACAATGACTTGTGCATTCACTGCAATTAAAAAAAACCCCAACATTATTAGATATTAATAAATCTTTAGCTTTTTCCAGGCCACCATTTCTCCGCTGGACTGGAACTGCTTACAGCAAATATATTCATCATAAATTTATTAAAATTTAATATTGTTATTTTTATCAAACTCCTTTCTAAAAGTCAGTTTATCTCATAAAAAAATGCACATTTTTATCTTGTTGTATTTCTTTTCCCTTTTGCTTCTTTTTTTTTATGTTTGCATTTGTTTCTCCCTCATGATGGTAAGTGAATCTATTTTATCTACTGTTTCAAATCAGTATGTTGTATAAGCAGTAACTGTTTAGATTTCAAGTCTCTTCTGTAACATTTTTACCGTTGAACTCTTTCCCGTGTACTTTTTACTTTATTACAGTTCTTTACAACTCAGTAAAAATTCAATTTCAATTCAAAATTAAAAGAGAAATTACCTCCACTGTACAACTAATACTATTTTAGACAGTTGAAAGCTGTCTGCAAGAAATAATCCAAACTCACCCTTCATATATGTTTAAAAGTTAGCTCAATTCCGCAAGAGTTAAGCTGGAGATCCTTTCTACAGTGGAGTTTGGACCAGAGTACCTCTCCATTGTGTACAGTAATAATTCAGCACAGGCTGTTTTGAATCAGAGGAAATCTGGTTCATAAATTGAACAAGGAAGTCAGTTAGTAGAAAAAATACCAGAACCAGAAGACAATGGAAAATTTCAGTGATTGACTGACAGCTCCTATAAAGCATCTATTTTGATTTTCAGAGATCTTTTTTCCCTGATTTTAAGTTAAATACCCAAATATGCCAAAAGTGCTGGTTCACAGCTTTAAATATGGGGCATTGCACTAAAAATATTTTTTAACAGATTAAAATGTGCACAATATGTCCATTTAACTATAAAAAGTAACTATCAGTATGTTCTGTGTTGAGAACTCCATTGCTTAAGTTTCTATCATTACTTGTTCAATTTCTCAAATTAAGCAAATTAATAAAACCTCAGACCATATTTTCTAGTCCTATACATTGTCATCACTGTCATCATATGTATTGTTAACTTTGTAGAGTTACATCTGAATATTTCACAAGAAAATATCTTGTTCTCAATTTCCTCTCTAAAAGGAGAAGAATGAAAGCAATCAGGAAATTTAACATGTGGAAGCACACACTATCCATTGGAAAAACAGTTCCCAGACCATCTAAACAGAAGTCCCACTGGGATTTCGATAACACTCTTCTCCATAGTTAAAGAGTTTAATGGATTTGGCGGCTTAACAAAATCCATTTCTTTCTGAGTCTAACAGCCATGCTTTTGATGGAGTTTTTTTAACTCCACGATGTAGCTCACACTCTCCTCACATAGAGGGCAGATTATACCTCTCTATAGTAGATCCATACGCCATTTGAATCAACCTTTCCCCAGATGAACAAAACTGATTAACGTCCAAAACTTTATAATAACATTTGTATCTGTAGTTGAAGAAGGCCAGCACATATTAATTTGTCATTCGGTGCATATTTATCAACCAGATTGCACACTGTTGCCATACTTAGGCTCTTAAAAGCCTTTATTAAAACTAGCAATGCTGAAATCAAATGGCTTTCATTATTTTTGTTTTAAGTGTATGCATGTTTTTATAAAAAATTATTATATATACTATAATGTGAGTGTTTCTAAAAGACAGCATGTTTTGAAAAGCTAATAAAAAATCCAGCACAATGTGAGCAAGGAAGTATTTTCGTTTCCTTCATTGCATTACAGGTCTAGCATATCCTTAATGAAACTGTACCACTGGTGGCACTGGCACAATAGTAGCTGGTAGTTACCATGACAATCATCATTTTAAAATATATTTTTCTCCCATAATCTTTCTGATACTGCATCAGTTGAAGAAAATGTATTCAATCTCAGGTGGGCTTATAGTTTACTAAATATTTTCATATTTCTTTGCTATGGACTCTGTCTAGAAAAACAGAGTAAACATGCATGTTGCATTATCTTCATCTTTGTGACAATTCTTACTTGATCAGAATGAGTCTGTACCCATTCATAGAATAAATGTTTGTGCCTATGAGGAAAAAATGTAATGTAAATATTAAAGGACCTACTATGCTGTGGCTAGATGAAAGATGTCCTCACTGTAGTTTATCACACTTACTTTTACATACCATTAAGGTACCTCCTCTTGAAGTATATTTAGTGAACGCATAAAGATTTTAAAAAGGCAAACAAAAATGTTATATCACGGAATCACGGAATCACGGAATTTTCAGAGTTGGAAGGGACCTCTAGAGATCATCTAGTCCAACTCCCCTGCCAAAGCAGGATTGCCTAGAGCACATTACTCAGGACTGCATCCAGGCGAGACTTGAAGATCTCCAGAGAAGGGGACTCCACAACCTCCCTGGGCAGCCTGTTCCAGTGCTCTGTCACCCTGACTGTAAAGAAGTTTTTCCGTATATTTGAACGGAATGTCCTATGTTCCAGCTTGTGCCCATTGCCCCTCGTCCTGTCGATCATATATATGATCATATATATGTCGATCATATATATGATCCAGATTATTATATATTAATTATATTTCACAGCACACTGTATTCCTTCATTGTACCTCTCCCAAAGTAGTTCCGGTCTAAAACACAGATTCTGTAAATATTAAAAAAGGTTTATTTACAAATCAGAGGAATTTTGTTTTCTCATTTCCTGTTGCTCTTTATTCACATGAGTATTAAAGTATTGACAGGAAGATACTTTAGAGCAGAAAAAAATGAAAGTGTCAGTGTTCTCATAACTCCAAAGGTTTGCAGTGTTGGTTCTAGTGGAATAGCTTGTGGGGGTTGTCTATTTAAATTAACTGTATGTATTGAATACAAATTTGCTAATTCAATCAGTACTGGTCAATGAATCACAATCCATCGTATTCTTATGCATGTTTCTGCTCATTATGTATACAGGCAGTTTTTCAGGTGGGTGCAGTTCTGTTATGTAAATATTTTTCTCCCTGAAATATAAAAAAAAACCCTATAATTTTTAAATATATGATTTTTCTTAAAAAAAATCTTGGGACAAGAGTGCATTTGCAGAATAACCTAGACTTATATGGAGAGACTTCTTGTTCAGCATGCTGTAATAAGAGCTTGAAGAAATGAAACAAATATTCAAGTTCTAAAGTTAGGATTTGTCTCACCTGATTTTGACTGATGAGGCAGATAGTCTTATGTCGATTATCCCTATCATAAATGGAGAGAGCCAGGTAACTCCAAAGGTTGATTCTCTCCTCTAGAGCAAATGCTATAAAAATCTAGAGGAATAATTTTTGTGCATGGATATGTTAATTTGCTTATTATTTGAAATTATCCAGTAAATATTTCATGTGGTCAGATTATAATGTCTGAAAACCTCTCAAGTTGTGCTGTAGCAAGTGCTTTGAGAGTGAGTGGGAGATACTGCATGATGAGTCACCTAAATCAAGGGACTATTGATTGGAAGACTAACATAAAGTATCACAGCATTTGCAGGTTTGGAGTAGTTTTCATAAACGTTTTTTCACAACTGTTACCAAAAAACACTGCTAAAAGTGATTCATAACTTTTAATCAAATAACAGGTTTGATTCTGTTTTGCCTATTCACTACTAAGAAGGGTATGTTTTCTTGTATAGGTTCTCAACACTCCTCCAGATAAATTATGTTCGGGCAGTTTATCAGTTCATTTCTGCTGCTCTGGTCTCTCTGCAATGCATATCGTCCTCCCCAACATCCATACTGAAAGGTGAAAACCATGAACACTGATTTCAGTGAGGGATAGGCCCAAATATGGATAGCTCCCATGATAAACTTGTTTTCTCAGTGATCTCTAGATTTGTCTAAAGGACCAGGATTCTACTTAAGCCCTCACATAACCTCAAATAAAGAGAAGAAAATCTTGAAAATCGTTATAAAATTCATTTAGTTCTTAATGGAAAAAATAGAGGCATGGGATCATTTAGTTGCCTTTTCTTACATGCTGACTTCCGTGGCGTAACTCATGCTTGCTAAGACATGTTTAAGATCTTCCTGTAGGCTGTGTCTAGTAGATTGCCAGCACAAGAAAGAGAATTATTGTGTATATAGAATCACAGAGCAGAATAAAGTAGGATTGAAGGGATCTCTGAGGTCATCTAATTCAACCTGCTGCTCAAAGCTGTTAGACTGAGTAGATCAGGGCCTTGTCCAGCCAACTTCTGAGTATCTCCAAGGGTGGAGACTCCACAGCCTCTCTGGGTAACCTGTTCCAGTATTTTACCAGCCTGTGTTAAAAAGATAGATAGATAGATAGACAGACAGACAGATAGATAGATAATACATCTACGGCCTATATTTCCATAATTTCTTTTACATGTATGACATAAACAGTTTGCCAAAAATCAGGTAGTTATTTCGGGATTACAATAGTCTGACTACTCAAACACTGCTTGAGAAACTGACAGGTTAGATTACTCCTTTACCTGCCTGCAGGTCTTTTAGATGTCGCATAAAATGTGTTTTAGATGTGCATAAAATGTCCCCTGTAGCTAGAAACCTCTCATTTTAGACTGATGTGCACTTTTTATTTCAGTATAGCCCAAGTATTCTTCAGGGAAAGAGTTAAGTGGTGCCCCACACACTGCAGAATTGTAAAGACTTCATTCTTGTCTGATCTGGGACACATGTATCGAAGATCTCAAGCAGCAACCAAAATTAACTAATGAACTTCTGGTAAAAGAAAATAAAAAATAAAAAAAGGACTCTCAACACAAAATAACACCTTACGTAATACGAACAGTCTATTTTTTTGACTAAAGATAAATTAATCATGGCATTCAAAATTAAAATGACAGTTATCATGTTCATGACAAGTAAGAAAAAATAAATGGAGTCTCTCAAACAGTAATGTATATAGTTGGTGTTAATGTACATGCAAATTTTATAAAACTGAGGCAGTTATCAGAAAACTAAGTGAAAAAGAGTGAATGCAACTCAGGAGGAGAGTAACAAATATGATACAATTTCACAGTAAAGATAAAAAATTTTAGTAAATTTTCATATGTGCATAGTTCAAAATGTAAAGGCAGCAAGTAGAGATCAAAAAAACATTTTGCCTTATATAGAATACAAATATTTATTAAATAATCCTATTTTGTCTATACACTATTGACAATTTCATTACATTCACACTGGAGAAATGAAGAGAGGAAGCCCATGAATTTCAACAAAGGTAAGTGCAAAGTCTTGCACCTAGGGAGAACAACCCAATGCACCAGTATATGCTGGGGGCCACCAGTCTGGGAAGCAGCTCTGCAGAGAAGGAACAGGAGGTCCTGGTGGACAAGAAGTTGAACATTAGCCAACAGTGTGCCCTTGCTGCAAAGAAGTCTGGGGCTGCATTAGGCAGAGCATTGCCAGAGGGTCAAGGGAGGTGATTCTTCCCCTTTACTCAGCATTGGTGAGACACATCTGGAGTGTCGGGTCCAGTTCTGGGCTCCCCAGTGCAAGAGAGGTATGGACATACTAAAGCAAGTTCAGTGAAGGGCCATGAAGATAAAGGGACTGGAGCACCTGTAGGAGGTGGTTGAAAGAGCTGACACTGTTCATAATGGAGAAGAGGAAGCTCAAGGGTTTTTATCAATGTATATACATACTTGAAGCGGAAGTAAAGACGACTGAGTCAAACTCTTCTCTGGTGCCCAATGAAAGCAAAAGAGACAGTGGGCAAACACTGAAACACAGAAGGTTCCATCTGAACATAAGAAAGCAGTATTTTACTGTCAAACACTGCCCAGAAGCAAGGGGCACACTGTGAAATACAGGAAATTCTTTTGAAGCACATAAAAAAACCATTTTCACTGTGGAAGTGGTTAAGCACAGGAACAGGTTAGCCAGAGAGGTTGTGGAGTCTTCATCCCTGGAGATATTAAAAAACTGTTTGGATAGGGCCCTGATCAACCTGATCTAGTTTGAGCAGAGGGATTTGGACTAGGCGATCTCCAGAGGTCCCTTCCAGCCTCAACCATTCTGTTATTCTGTGCAGTAGAAACAAAAATAAAAACAGCATAGTGAACAGCAATAATAAAAAGATTTAATAGCTAGCAAAATAAATTTGAGGTTTTACCATTCAAAGTTTACTTTTTAGTAATTATGATACTAAAGATAGGAAGCGAAAATGTCTGATAGAACCAAGAAATCTTAAGAAGAATACAGGCCTATCAACACGTAAACAAAACAATCATAACAGTATTGTGCAGAAGAAATAGGAGAATTTAGCCACTATTTATATTCTGTGTAAATAAAAAAATGTGTTTTTTTTTTTTAATTTTTAGTTGTTTCTTTCATATTTTAACAATTTTGTTGGGATTGCCAAAGTAATCTCTACTAGTTCATTAACCTTACAAACATTCTGATTTTATCTTTAGTGAATAAAGATGACAGATAACAACTATTAGAGGTTTGGTTTTTTTTAAATGAGCCATTTTATATAATCATTCTCATAACCATGACACAAAATCAGTTTTGGACATCAGTGTTAGTGGTAAGTTGGTTTTTGGGGGGGGTTAGTTGAGGAATGGCTGGGAAGACGTACGGACTACTGAGAATACTGTGGAATACCAGAATACTGTTAACGAAATAATACCTGAAAAAATAATAGATGACTTTGCATTAGATAGATTGGCCTCAATTCTTAAACAATGGAAAAACTTATACAAGCTTCATACTTCTTAAGAAGCTGAGAATTTCATCAACAGAGCTCTTGCTAAATTCACTAAATAACAGTTGTTAGCGGTGAATTGTTACAAAGGGATCTGTAAAGACTGGTACAAGGTTTAATGTTGTCCAGTCATTTCACTGGCAGTGGGAAATAAGTGTATAAAATCAAGGGGAAAAATATGTTCAGTCTTCAGGCAAATGTTATAATGATCCACAAAACTCTCTGAATCATTGATGCAAATCAATATAGCATCACCAAAGCTAACATTGCTATCTCTTTAAAGCAGATAATGTTTCTAAGAGTTAGTGAATTTGGAAAAAAATGAGACGGTTTTTATTGTATGTGGGGAAGAGAATTCCTGCATAGTGTCTCCTTTATGCATAAGAGATTGAACAACTATAACAAAGCTGCATAACTTGTAATAATAGCAAATTTCATCTTCCCATATACAGATAGAAAGAGTCAATGATAATAATCATAAAAATAAAACACTAGCACAGAATCATTATATTGTTAGAAAATCTTAATAATGAAAAAATAGGTGAGAATTTGCCTTTTCTGTGTGATTCAGGAGAAGAAATCCTACTGAAATAAGGAAAAGTTTTTAATATTTAACAGTAATCTCAAAAGAACTCTTTAATGTTTTTCTAAGAGTGGATAGAGATGTTCTTATGTATTTCAGAGAACAAGTCAGTAAACAGAGAAATATTTTTGGCAGATATGAATGAAGAATGAATTATTTTCTATATTCGCTTGGTCTGAGAATGTTTTATTCCCTGCAACGACCTTGCATCATCCTATACCAGCTCAGCTTTCCTGAAGTGTCTTGGAAATCTTTTTTTGCACTTCACTTGTTGAAAGTCATTGACCACCTGTCACTGAATTCAAACTTACAGGGAAATGGACTTTTGCTCTACCTTCTTCCTGACTAGTTGGCAACCCTAGTCCTGTCTGGAAGGTTTTCAAGGACTAGGAGTGGATAAATTCCTGCAGATTCTGTTGAAGGTTTTAGTTTACTGAATTTAAAGCTCTAAGAGAAGCATTCCATTTGCTTTCTTCTGTGGAAGAAACCTCAAGTTAACTGTTTGTCTATTAAATGTTTTGGAAAGTGGCAGTAGGAAATATTTTCAGTTTTACACCCTATAGCACTTACACGCTTATGAATTTTTTTCTGAAATGATTTTCAGAAATGTACATTCAACTAAGTCTGGTTTAATTCTTTTCCATTCTTGGTCAAGCATCTCACAGAACCCGGTTTGATGTGTCCATCTCTGTACACTGTCATAATTTCAAGTAAATTTTTGTACTGAGAAACTTTTGAAAAGTTTCTATTTGACATGGTAGTAGATTTTTTAAAGATACTTAGAAGAAAATTGCCTCATTTGTAACTAGCTTGTGACCGCTTATTTTCTTTATATTTTTCTATGTATAGAAATTTCCCATCACCTGCAGTGATGTTTCACAAATCTTACTGCTTACTCAATCTGCTGGCTACATAGCTTGCTATTTACACTACGTTGCCATCACTGAACTGTTTGATTACTTGTTAGAAGCATAACACACATAGAATCTTCTAGAATCTCCTGTGTCTGAAAAATATTAATAGGGGGGGGGAAAAAAAGTGCTTCCTAAAGCAGAGAAAGGTTTTCTATTTTTACAGACAGGAACAAGTCCAGTGGCTACTCAGGTGGGAAAAGGTAAACCTAACATATAGCTCTGCTAAATTGAGAACAGAATATAAAGTACATTTTTTTCAAAATGACCAGTGAAGAAATACTCCTAGCTCAGTTAATAGGACCAGCTTTTACAAAGTCATCTAGCATGTGGGAGGTGGCAGTCAATCTCTGAACTGAGGTCACCTACATCCTATATCTCCAACCTACACCCTATATCTCCAGATGTACAGATATTAGACATTGTAGAAAGTATTGTGATCTTTTTATGCACAGTACTGACACAAAATTATTATTATAATTTCCTGCAGAAGCTGAAATTTATGTTCCTCTGGAAAATTGCATTTTATTAAGATGATATTTTCTAACATTACATGAGTAGCACACTAGCTAAATAGTTAGTGAGAAGGAAAAAAACTGGCTGGAAACAATGGAACAACTGGTTATTAGATGACTGCTGGAGCGTTTTCTAATTCATAAACTAGTCTCTCTGCTCTTATCATTGCCTAATTTTTTATCAGTAATAGATGTAGAGTTTAATTGTATACATTCCTAGTAGATTATGAGCAGCCTCCTAGTGGCACTTCAGTAAGATTTTGGCAGCTTGAGTAAGAGCCTCTTATAGCTAAAATGACAATAGATTTTTGCATCACTTTCATCTTGGGCATAATTTTATGGAGTAGAAAGGAATTCTAACATAAAATGACTCTTCAGTGTAAGTTTCACAGCACAGAATGATGCTGAGAGCTTTCAAGTTGCTTAAGGGCACCCGTACTTATCTCCAAATCTGTTTGTACTACCAGTGGAGTCTTTAGTATATATCATCAGAAAGGCTTTCAGTATTTACTGGAGATTAAGGCTGGTTCAGAAATTTAGAGGATAAGCCTGTATGTGGATCATAACTTTCCTTATTTGTCAAAGCCAAACTTGTTTCTACTCTGCATTTCAATTTCAGGCATGTTAAATAGCTTTCTGCTGTGTAGAAATCAAACACGAAAGATCAGAGATATTTGCCTTGGCTTCTGAGAGGTCAGCATGTCGCTTCCTTTTCGGGAGAAAAATGAAAAGATGAAGACATATAATGCTTTACTGAGTCTACTTTTATGTACAATTTACATAACCTCCCTGATGACTATGTTTTTGAACAGAGGTATGAAGTAATCAGAACAGACTTCAGAAGTCATTTGTGTTTGAGTTCGCAGCGAGACACTCTATAGAGAAGCTGCTACAAAACAGCATCTTATGGCCTAACGTTCCGAGTCCTTGTTTTAATAACCAGATGCTGTTGTTATCAGTCAATAGCAGTTGGGTGAGGCAGACATCAGATAAAGCTCATGTTCATGGATTTGGACTTGTATTTCTGCGTGAATTTTGCATCTTTTGTAACTACAGCAATTTTCAGTAAATAATTTTCAGTAAATATTACCAGATAAATACAGGAGATAATTTTCTATCCTGTGAGCGTGTACCACTGATGTTATACTCCATGATAATATTTTGAAGTGTATTCTGCATAAGAGTACTACCCACAACTTGATGAATAGCAAATTTAATTATTCAAATAATGAAATTGGCAAGCCAAGTAAAAACATTTCCAAAGAATTTTTGTATGAACTGTAATAAAATAATGTTCTTTTTACTTAGAGAAAAGAACAGCGGCTCAAGTTAAAGATTTTCTCAAATATTTATGACTCGTTAAAAAAAAACATATTTTGATTGTTTGTTGCTATGTGCGTTTTTTAAATAAAAAAATAAGAAGTATATTTTGGGTGATTGTAATAATTAATGTTAAATTAAATTTAAAATATTTATATATTTTTGCACTAAGAAGTTGATACTAAATATTATCTTGCTCTTAACAGGCCGCTAAAACATACAGGATTATTTATTCCTCAAATCAAAACAGATTGAATTCAAAATATGAAATGTTTATTATGAAGGCACAGAAGCTCCACGCCATAACAGTTTATTAAATTTTGTAGTAAATTATATGAACAATAAATGAATAAAAAATGTTCCATTTATTGACAATATATGACTAGATATGCTTTTTGTTCTAAATTACTTCTACAATTCTAATTTATGCTATATTGAATACATTTCATATTCACTAGGATAAATTTAACATTTTATTTTACGGAACAACCTGGATATTTGCAGCCGCACTCAGGGAAAAAAAAAATTTCACTTGCTGTGATTTCTTTGCAAACATCTGAAAAGAAATATGTTTCATATATCACTGAATTAACATGATCATACTTAAACTGTGTGTCCTGGCTTTAATTGACATTTTGCTTTACTTTAGTACTCCCACAGCTACCATGTAGATCTTAGAATTGCATTAAATGCAGGCATATGGATCTACTTAACATGGTTTCACACTAAATTTGTACAGTGCTTGATCTTCCCACTATATAATGGCACTTTTTTGTTGCCAACACATTCATGGCCTACAGCTGACTGCTTTTATAGCTTTTAATTAAAATCTGAAGTGGAAAGTGTCTATTAGTCAGTGTGTGAAACCAGTCATAAAGAAGAGGTTGTACAAACCCTGCATAAGATGGATAGCAGTTACATCACTTTTCCCACCTTTGTCTTCATGATGAAGAGAAGCTCATTCAAGTTAATTATATCAAAGTGGGAGGTCTGGGAGGCAGAGCCTATTTTGACAAGTGCCCTCAATTATTAAGGACCTACAAATAAATTTCAAAACCAGGAGTTTTATCAATATTTTATTGGCTTTTGCAGACTTGTTAGAGAATCTCTCCTACAGTGTGTTGACTTATTTTTATTCATGTTGTTCTTTTTCTTTTAGATTGACAGCTGACCTTGTATGTCATGTTGCAGCTTTGGATATTAATTTCTTCTCCAAAATGTATGCTTTCAGAATGCCTGGAATCTACACACACATTTCCACTCGTGAATTTGAAGAATGTTAATTTGGCACTGTAAAACATTTCCATGAATTTCTTTACCTTATATTTGGGTTTGACCGTTACATGGACAGTTTCAGAGCCTCTTCTCATGAGCAGCACTGCTGCTTCATTGCCTCAGTAAATGAGACTGAAATTTGCCTCATTCTCTTATAGACATCTCCTCTTCCAATTTATAAGCTCACTGTTAAAACACCCACAACAGATCTGAAATCATTTAAGAAAAATCTTGTTACTCTAACGGCCTTTGCTAAATAAGTTTTTAGTTCCTTTTTGGAAAGAAAAAAAAAACCCAAACACCAAAAAAAACCACACACACAAAAAAAAATACAGCAAAAAAACCTATTGTACATTCTGATTTGGCTTGACTTTCAGATTCATACTACTCTCTCTCTTCCCCTCTCCTTAGTCTGCAAATATCTTTCTGCTTTCTAATGCCTTTCTCTTTTTCTTCCAGAAATATTCTTTGTCACCTTCCCTCTGCTACGTTGCTTCCCCTGCATGTCTGTTCACCTCTGACAATATGTTTTTGCTTTTCTTCTCCTTCTCTGGAATATATTCCTCATGAAAGTTGTTGTTGTTCTTGGTGTCCGTGGCAATAGACTCTGATTTTTTTTTTATGCTTTTTGATTGCTTTTGGAATCTGGCTTTTTCTTTTAGTCAAAGAAGTGGCTGTCAAGAAAGAAATCAATATTATATGGTGAATTCCTTATAAAAATTGGAAAAACTTGATTTTAAAAAGTCTTCAAAAACAGGGTTATATAAAATGAGGTGATACCATTACATTGCTCTTAACTTTGGATCTCCTTATATTTAAATCAAAATCTGTATCATAAGTTAAATCAATGTAAAATTTTATATACTTAATAAGATCATTTAATCTCACTATGAATTTATAAATATGTATATGACAATATTTTCCTTTTTTTTAATTGAATGAACAAAAAACTGATTTGATTTTCTTTATTCCAATAAAAAGGTACATTTTTATTTTTTTAAGTATTCAACCCAGAGCCCAGTTTAAGGATTTCAGGCAATGAATGCCAATAGGCTCAGCCTGGGGTAGTGAGCACAGAAGGACTGGCAAAGTGAGATGTGTAGAGATTATTGCACTGAAAATGTTACATGGTATTTAGCTTGATGCTTTTCAGGTTGACATGGAAGATGAACTCCCTATTCCTTAAGTCTGCAGAGCTTGTAAATATTTGCTAATTATACAAAATATTATGTATTCCAGAAATTTCGTTATATAAACTACTTTTGGTATTTATTAGTGTCATTCTGTGCTCTTGCGGTCACTGGCATGCATCTAAATCCTAACTGACCGAGTCCAGTCCAGTGACAGGTTTTCATATTTTTGATTAAAGGAGGAAGCTTTTCTGGTTTTGCTTTGTACTGTGAAGGAAGAGAGATTGATTAGCTGTGGTCTATAATGCATTTGCTAAAGGTCTGTAAAGAATTCAGCCACATGGTACCAACCTTCCTTTTGTCCAGCTGTTTCTTTCATAGCAAATCAAAAAAAGAAAAAAAAAAAAAANACAAACAGATGTATCTTAACTTTGACCTAATTTATGGTCACATTCCCATGAACATGTAATTCCAAAAAACCAGAATGTCTTCCCTAGTCGTTTTAAGTAGGTATTTTAAAATTACCCTGGTCTTTTAAATAGCAAAATAAAAGTAAGATTGTACTTGGGAGATAAAGATAAATGTATTATGCATAGTAATTTTCATGAGAAATCAAACCATAGTGTTCCTGAACATAAAATACGTAGTGGTGTGTATGCAATGCATGTCATTTTGTGTTAGTAGCCATTAATATACCAGGCAAAGAAATAAATATTTATATTAAACATCAGTGAATGAGTTACTGATGTGTTTGTATTAGAAAAATTTACGATACTTATTAAAATCTTAGCACCCAGAAAAAATAATGCTTTCAGTCGTACCTGGTTTGGGCTTTCAGAGTCTTTACAGCTAATTGGAGGTTCAAAGACACAATTACACAACAAATTCAAAAGATACAACTTCATTACATAAAAATGTTTGAGTTTCAAATTATTAAAAAAAATGAATTTCATAGGAAATTATCTTGTAAGTACTGAATTTCAATGACTAAGAAATATTTTTTCAGGTGCAAAAGGAACGTTGCTTTAATTAGACAACATGAAAGATGAAAGTTTGTTCAACAATATATAGGGCAGGTGGTAACTTAATTACATAATTCTTGATCAAAGGATTTTAGGAAGCTAATAGTAAGAAGTATTCAATTATACAATTATTTGACAACTGGTCTATGCCAAGTCTTTATACTATTCAAAGGTACTAAATCTTGGATTTCATATCTGGAGGTCAAGGGCATGCAGTACTGGAGTCCCAACTCCGTCTGGAAGTCTGAAGAGTGACTATAAGTCACTGTAAGTACAGAGAAGATCTTGAGGCTCTTTGTCACTTCCTTTGGGTAGACTTGTGAGGACTGTATCAGAAGGATGTTCTTTTTCTGAATGGACTTGTGCAGGTGAGATTAATTTACCTAACATTCCTTATTAAAACAAACAAACAAATAAATAAATAAAAAACCAAAATGCATCAAGCCAACCAAAAAAACCCAAACCAAACAAACAAAACCTGAGCAACTTAATTCACTTCAGTAATAGAGAGAGCTTGAGTGCTAAAACTTTTAAATCTGAAGCTATATTTAATTTCTATTTCATTTTTCTACTCTTCTTCCTGAGGTTTTGGTTGTTCCGCATCTTCAAGAGGGGAATAAATAAAAAAAAATGATGGAAATGCATGAGCCTCTCCACTATTCCGCATCTGGCATAAAAGCAGATCTCAATGTACAGCATGAGGAATGAGGGTATATTTATAACAGGAGTTAAGTAGAGTTAGTCCATCTGGGAGGACAACTTGGATGTGTGTAAAATATCTTAGAGACTGAAGATTCAGTACAGACCAGGACTGTCATGGAAGGTTATTATCAAGATTAGTCTGTTGTGTTTGGTAGTACAAAGAGGCTGCTGTACTGGTAACTCAAGAGGGATTTGAGGATCGCACCTTTTTGAGTAGCTGTGTTTTTTATCAACTGCCTTCTATACACCACATATTTCAAAAGAGTGTGTTTTGTAGAAGGTGCTACAGTGACCGATAAGTGAATATTTCATCCATTCTCACAGAATGCAGTCTTAAAACAAGCAGTTGCTGCCATGCAGACAGTCCTCGAATGACAGACTATCACAAGTAATTGTGGCAGAGAAGGCCAGAGAAGAAAAAGGATGTTAACAATGTGTATTTGACAAAAAAGGAGTCAGGGACAGTCTTTCTACAGAAAATAAACTATGCTTTGCTTTCCGCAGATTTTATTTTTTTTTTTAACTTAATGGGATGGTGGAAGAATAAGTAATTTTTATTTTTTTAAATGACTTACTGAAAAGAAACATATTATCTGCTGTTAATATTATTATTTTCTTAAAAATGTGTTTCACGGTTGATAGTTTTAACCAATTCCAGGAGTAGTTTTATAAGAGAAAAAATGAAACCTGCTATGTTGTCACATTCACAGACTTAACTCTCTGAAAGAATAAGAGAAGATGTTTATTCCGTGTTAATTTCTTTCAGTTGTAATCTTTGTAGTTAGTGTATGTGGTATACTAAGCTCAACATTTTCAGACAGAAGCATAACATAAAGTGACAGTGTTCCTTTATATTGTGAAGTGGGAGCCACAGGGAGAGGGCAAAAGAAAATACTTTCTGTGGAACAGACAGCCCATTTACCAGCAATAGCTTTCATTTTATATATTTCATGTATGACCTGTTGTGGAAAATCACTTTGTTCTCTGAAACATCTGTGGTCTATTACTGAGGAGAGGAGAGGTGGATTATTGTGTTCTACATCGTTTGTTTATTTTTTCATCCTATGTGAGTTTGGTGCAAACAGCAAAATTTAGCAACACGCATGGGACAAATCCAGTCACCATGACTCTATTTTCTCCTTCTCCACCCTCCCAGAGAGTAGCATCCAGTACAAAATAAGCAGTAAACTTGCCTCCACATTGAACCTCCAGACTTTTTTAAGAGACCATAGCAAAGAGCAAGTTGCAGAAAAATAAATACAACAAATTCCCCATTTTCTGTACCTCATTATATGATAGCTTTATTTGGTTCTCTTTTGTATTGGATACCTCCAGGCCTCTGGTGACAAACAGATATAAATCGGTTTGCCAAAGTCGTGCTGGAGATTTTGGGATTTTCCATACACTAGGGTTGAGAAAACAGCCATCCCTTTGCTTTACTTTATGAAGTGTCACTGCGAGCCCTGGAGCTGAGTGGAGCTGAGTATTTTTCGTATTTGTCACCTTCCAGCGGTAGAGACCGCAGGTAGGTGATATGGGCAAATCCGTCATGCAGCAGGAATGCCCAGTGATCGCAGGCAGGCCTGAGAAGGGGGTGCTGACTGGGGCACTTGTGGCAGCACATCATCCAGACCCTTTGTTGAATTTGGCATGGGATCAGTGCAGCATGTAGCAGATCTACTGCAAATGGAATTGGCATGTGTCCAGTGGGCTGATTGATATGCCAACTACTGTTTCTATGGGAGTACTTGTTTTTTTGTGGTGTGGGGTTTTTTGTGTTGTGGGTTTTTTTTTTTTGTTGATAATTCCCCTAACAACCGTTGCCTTTTTACCAGTCCTCACTAAAAGGCAGATTGACGGGTTTAGTGTTTTCTTTTCCTGCTATAAAAACTTCAGCTTGTCATTTTAATTATGAATCTATGGGGCACCCATATATGAAGCAAATTTTGTCTGAAACTGCCTGGAGCACTTCATAATCTATGGGTAATGCACATTTCAGTTAGTCATTGGTGCTGACTATTCATGGGAATGGAAATTAAATACAATTGGTTGTTTTGTCATTTAAGCATTGTTCTCACATTGTCACGTAAGCCTTACTATCAAGCGAAAATAAATGATAATTTACGTCAATGCATATTAATGGCATCAGATTGTCATGGCAACACTTACATGAACATTGTCTGTGGCATCAGATGGTCATACAACAGTTGCACCCTGAATAATTATGTCTTTTAATAAACCAGTGATTTAGCTAACCAGACCTTTGCCCTTTTCATTCCATGAACAGTATTTGCAATTATAGGTGTTGTGTGCATGCAAAGCATTTCCTGGTGGACAGTCAGTTTTTTGAAAAATGTACAACCCAGGTGTGCATATCATACGGAATGATGAGGGCCTAAAATGCTCTTCTTTCTTTCTAAAGTACATATAAAATTGCAGGATCTTAATCTATGCAAATGGTATCCATAAGTAACAGCCAATGTTCTGTCATTCTCTTTCACTCCTGTGGCATTAAAAGTGCGATAGAAAACATGTGGCCTCTGCACTTTCCCAGTTCCAGATTCTGCCATCAAATTAGTATTCAACTTAATGTTTAGGGGCTTAGCCATTGTAATTAATCATGTTGTAACTGTAGAAAGATACCTAATACACCATCCCTATGCATTATTTAGATTATTTCTGTAGTGAAAGGCACAGGCAAGAGATTAATTAAATCAAACACTTTGGGCTCTGTTTTCCCACTGATGAACAGAGGATTTATATGTAAAACTCAGGTTAGCATTAATGTAATTTTGTTGCATAAATCACCTAGGCATTGATAGGAGCTGTAAGTCTTTTAGTGACCTCCTTATGCACTTCTGTACATCACTGCTGTTCAAATGGTCATCGTTCTTAATGAGTTAATATTATTATAATGTTTTATTAGACAATGTAACAAGTAATTTCACTCATGAACTGTGCATGAAAAATCGCTATACAGGCAAGCCATGCATACGTTTACAATAAATACAGGCACAAGCAAGCTTTCGATGCTATTATAACTGCAAATAGTTCATACATAATATCTGAACAATATCACGAGTTATGTTTTGCTGGGTTTTCCTCTGAAAGATGCTATCTTTGTGTATTACCAAAAAGACTATATAGCAATTAATCGTCTAAAGAATCTCATTGATGGGTAGCCTTTCTTCATATATTGAACTGCATGATATGGCCAAATAATTTGTAAGGTGAATCAAGTTGAAATGAAATGCTAACCTATTTTCTGTAGACACTTGAAATGTCTACTAACATCAAAGTCATTGCTGAATATGAGTTGGTTACCATAGCACATCTTCAACTCTCTTTTTCTGTGGTGAACCTTCTGCTCTGGGTCCTCATTTCTCCATTTAATACCAGTATTTTAACTCATCTCCAGGTTGATATTTTGCTCACTTTTAACATTTTTCCTGATTGTTTCCATTAGGACTGTTAATAGCAATGTTATCTGACATGGACAAACAGTGCTTTTCCATTTACTGCATTTTTCTGTGTTTCCATTCCTTGATCAAAAGCCTCCATATGTTGCAGTGATCTTTCTAGTGTGTTTTATAAACAAGCCATCTTTTCTTACACATCTGGGCATGCCTTTCTCCAGGCTTGGGCCACATCCATTACATTCTCATTAGTGAACACAATGTTTTTTCAAGTTCAGGGTTTAACATTGAATTTTGAGAAAGTCAAAGTTTTTGTATTAAAAAAAATACTAATTTATGAGGCATTAAGTGATTTGATAATCAAACGTGAGTTTTTAAGTTTTGTCAGCTGCAGTAAATCAGTTTACTTACCTACCATCTTCACAAGGTATATATTTCAAAATATGATTTTATTTTTTTTAATGCTGAAGTTAAATATATTGGGATCCCAGTCTGTGAATAACTGACTGCCAAACTTAAATTTTTCGATGTTCTTCAACCCATTCTTTAACTGCACATCTAATGTATTATAAAGTACGCCATTCATAATTAGCTTAGTGGTTTTGTGTAATTTTAGACAGCAAACCTCACCCTTCAGTCTGTTCCTCATTTTTCTCATAAAACAGGCATAAAGTAAAGACCGATATAGTAGAAGGTCTCTTCACTAGCAGTAGTTGCTAACATATCAGGGGGCATTGTATAGATAACCTTATTCTAGAGAGGAGGCGTTCCATCTTGACTATTTACTTTACTTAGCTAGTTTTGTGCTTTGTAATCATTATTTGTTTGAATATACATTGCTAGCCAGGGGAACGATCTATAGAAGGAAAACTTACCTATTAGAAGTTTATCCAATGCCACTATAAGGTTAACAGTTATTCCCCAGTCTACAGTCATGACTATAATCATGACCTTCAGTGTGGCTCTTCTGTTGCAACACAGATGAAGAATAGCTACCTACACAAACATAAAACTAGCATCACTCTGTTCTTACGGCTCATTACTGTGCCTGTGTATGCATATGATGTTGGAAACTCGGTTGCAAATCATTCATTCATCACCACGAGGAGTTCTATCTTCTGATTGTCGGCTGTGTATTTTTGTGATATTTTAAAGACAAGTACTGTTCTTTAATGAAAATGCACAAATGAGATATCATAAGCTATTAAAACAACAGTGATTAATATGCAAAGTAAAACAAATTACTTAGTATTGGAGATGTACTTTTCTGAATCCTGAATTGCTTGGGGAATTGTGGGAATGAGGCGATGAATGCAAAATGTGGAAGCAGAAAAAAACCCAGCATTTTTGAAAGATGGATGACAGTAATTATCATGAGCAATGACTGACTATTGGTCTCCACTTTGTCTCTTAATATTTCTTTCTCTTTTTTTTTTTTACCTCTTTTGAAACATTAACTCCAGACACTCATTTGCAAAATGTTAGCATCTTTTAATAGCCTAAAAGGCATAGTCTTCACTAAAACTTCCTAAATCTTGGTCTGTCTTCTGCACATGAGAGAACATCTATGAATACATACTTAGTTTAAAACATTGATAATAGCTTATACTTTAGTTACCACCCGGTAAAGAACAACTTACAGGGTTGTGTTTGTTGGGTTTTTTTCTCTTACATTAGAATTGTTTTAAGTATTACTTTTCATGAGTTCTATTCTGTATTTGAAAGAACTCTTTGTCCATAAATAATTAAGTCTATATTGCTATGTTTGTACTTGTCATGCTATCCTCCTCCTAGCCACATTTATGAAGACAAGAACTATGTTGAAACTGGTCCTTTAGTAAAGAAAAAGGCAGTTAAAAGTGGGTTGAAAAGGGGGAGTTTACACAGAGAAATATATCATGGAAATGTCTGCAATGGGCATGGAGAAAGTCTACCAATAACTGTTTCAGACTCTATTGCTAGCAAAAGTGCTAACTTCTCTGAACCAACCATGCATTGTATTGAGAAGGGGTGGGAAAATAAAAGATATGGTGCTGAGAAGACACAGAGCAACAGTAAGAATCACTGACCAGAGAAACACTGTGTGGAGGAGGGATAACTTAAAA
>RSEF01000001.1:166675646-166689385 GCA_003993805.1 Himantopus leucocephalus | reverse complement strand
TAAGTATTATCTTCTTAAAATATTCCTAAGAGGAATTCACTTCAGTCTTCTGGGTTACGAAGAAGGGTAAACTCAAAGGTGAGAAGTTTATCTACAGCAGTGGAACACAGAAGAAATGTTCCTAAGTGCTACAGTAGGAATGGACAAACCACGATACCCAGTGTGGGAATGACAACGGTATTTTAGTTGCAGTGCTTGATTTTAGAGTTTACCAGTGCTGATAAATGGCTTGAAAGGAAATGCAATAAAACCCTCCAAGTATGTATAAGGTTTCAGCAATCAATAAATATATATAAGATTTAATTTTTTTCTTACATATACGAAAAGAAATAATGACTATTTGTTTCAGCAAGAGAGAAACATGCTTCCTGACTTTTCAATAGGAAGATCTTTGTCTCTGTGAGGATTCTTCCTCCTGCTGTATGCTTCAAAACTGTACAACATGAGAAAGGGTAAAGCTTTCAAAGCTTCTGCCTGCGCGAAGGCTATGGAGCACACAGCATGTTGCATAGTGATATGTAACTTGATGCTGAGAAGATCTCATAGGTCATCTGCAGTGCTGTAAATGCTGGAGGGAATTCCTATGACTTGTAGCAAAGACAATGATGTACCTGTTGTCAAGGCTGTCCCTGCTCGATAGCGCATTGGAGACGCAACACGGCAGCCATAGAAATGAATCTGGTTTGCATGTAATCTAAGCCAGGTTGTTGATATGAAAGTTGTTCTCAGGAACAGCTTGTTATGTCAGTGAAGATATAGTCTAGTCCAACGCATTATGTCAACCCTTAAGAAGCAGCTACTTAGAGAAACTTTAAGCAATTATTGACCATCCCTGGAGGTATTTAAAAAGATGGGTAGATGTGGTACTTAGGGACATGGTTTAGTGGTGGGTTTGGCAGTGTTAGGTTAAGGGTTTGACTCAATGATCTTAAAGGTTCCTTCCAACCTAGACAATTCTATGATTCTATGGTTGATCACAAATGAGCTGCTGGAGACAGAAAAGGCTGTAAAAGACATTTCCACAAGGTCTATATTATCATTTAAACCATAAATATACATTTTTCACAGCACATTGCACCTGAATTAGTAAAAATCTTGTACCAACTTACTTGTCTAAACAAGAGTCAATAGTCAGTTTTTCTCTGGAAATGTGGCTTCAGTTGTTTATACTACACATTTCATCCCTATAGTGTGAAACTACAGTTCAAACTGACTTCCCACAACATCACAAATTAAAACAAACAAACAACCTTAGAGTGAGAGAAATATACTTTCATTACTCACTGTATTAATTTTATAATACCAAATGGAATTTAAATTATAATAATATTAATTAACTTTTATTTTTATTTTAAGAGTCCAAACAGAGCTTGGGAAAATACTCTTTTGACAGTATTTTTTAAGTCTAAACTATGCATTCATTTCTGAGAATTAATGTGCTTAAGTAAAAAATATATTTCAGCTGAGTAGTCGTTTAAGCCTGTTTAGGCAGAACATGTTTGCAATTAAGTTAGAACCCCTCTTCTCCTCAACAATTAGATTTGCAACGGTAAAGTTAACGTAAACTTAACTACAAACTAATGGTGTGTCTGTAGAAAGTATTTTAAATGGCATTATACACTGTGTCTGTTATTTGAAAGCAGTTATGTGAATTATGGCTCATTTCTGCAGCATAGAAGCTTGTAAAAAAGCACAAGAAGACCCAAACTCAAACCTGTTTTTGTTTTTTGACTCTGATTTAATCATTAATTAGGGTAGTTTGAAGTTTCAGTAGGGAACACAGAGACCATTTTAGAGGGTGTTTTAAATGCTGTAATTAAATTGTAGGAGCAATATTCTCAAAAAATAAAAATCTTAATGGAAAAAAAATCTTGCTATACCTATTTGGCCAACTGCCTTCTTGTTTTACCTCCCATTTTCACAGCTCTGACATGTAGCAGTGCATATTTTAACATAAAATAGCAAGTCTGAAACTCTGACATGCTGTATATTTATTCTTGTGTGAAGTAAAACTTTTTTTTTAAATAGTACAGATGATTATATCTCTTTTTTTTTCAAATGAAGTGTTTCTTTTAAAGTGTAAGGTTTATTTTCACACTTCTGATTGCCAGAGAAGCAGGAAACAGAGAGCTGTACATCAGACATTTAAATCCAGACATTATGCAATCATGATAACAAGGATTAATAAAGATTAATTTAGCTCCCACTTAAAAGCCATGGTGTTTCAGAAGTACAACTGCCTAGCTTGTAAAAGGGGAATAATTATAATTTCCTTTTGAAATGTGTCTCTCTGTTGCATAGTAGAGTTGTCCATGATTTGAAGATTATTTGTGCCAAACTATTCTCTAGCTACTTATTCTTTAAGATGGGTTGTTCAAACCAATGACAGTTAAAAAAACCAAAAACAAATACCCTGAATAGCTTATTGCTGTTTCTTAGATGCACGGAACAGATTTTAACTGCAATGCAAAAAAATTCATTCTCTTCATTGCTCAAAACTGTAAATGATATAGGCATAATTTCTAAGGACCTTAATTTTAACAGTTCGGTCCTTTTGAAGAAGATAGCTATTGATGAATACAATAATTGTGTTCTATTAAAAGCGCTCTGGAAAATAGGATTTCTGTATAACTGGATACTCCGTGAGAATATAACAAGTGACCATAGAATTAACATGTCATGAGACTTATGTATGCTTGCAAACAGCAACACAAACTTTCAACTTAAAGTCTTCTGCATTATATCTTCCAACATCATTCCTTCGGATTAAATGCTGTTAAATATCTTCAATTTAAAAAACATTACTGTTGGATATGCTATTTACCCCCTCCCCACAAGTACAGTAGCAATACTTTTCTTTTTGTTTAAAGCAGTTTTGCAGAGATGGTCATGTGTTTTTTAAGAACAAGAATGAACAAGTGATCCTGCCAACTGCTGGGATTTGAGGCTGACAATGTAAACTGATGACAAGCAGTTGGAAAATGTGTTTCCTTCAAACAGTACACCTGGATCTAGAATATGTCACTTTCTGTGGTGCTGTAAGATATTTTGAGATTTTTTTTTCTTAGAAGTCATGAACCTGGAGTCAAGACCCCTGATCTGTCAAGGACATAGGATATGCTAGTGTGGATTCAGAGAGATGTTGTATTGAGGAATACTGACCTATTAAGTAAATATTTGACTATTTGCTCATACGAACTAGACTTCTCAAAAGGTTGAAAAAATCCTAGAGTGTTCACCCTGGCCATACTCTCATTTTTGAGAAAAAACAAAGTAACATAAAATTACCACCAGATTCTGTGTTAACACTAGAGAAACTCGCTAACTGACTTGCTATGAGTTGCCAATAGCTTTAATTCTGTAGTCAACACTGTGATCAGCACTGGATCACAGATTTGGGAAACTGAGGTTAAAAGAGGAGGAAAACCTCCTTTAGCAGTAAGAAAAGGCCCGTGGCAAATCAAAGTGATGTCTTTTGGCTTATGCAACCATCTAGCACCCACAAAAGACCACCGCAGAAGTCTGAAGCACAGCATGCTTCTCAGCTTGTTTTTGTCTCTTGTTAGTAGGATGGTCCAACTAAAATCTTTGAATAAAAACTGATATGTTTAAAAATCATCTGTAATCAACTCACAGCTGTCAATCTGAAATTGATTTGTAGTTGTTTCCCAAATAAGAGAGTCAGGAATTTGGACTGNTCCCAAATAAGAGAGTCAGGAATTCGGACTGAAAAACAAAATGACACTGAGAAAGTGCAGAAGTTTTTCTCTTCAGAGACACAGAGACGTGAAATGCTTTCCATGAGTCTACTCCTACGACAAGAGGTTTATTTCTACACTGGCCTAAAATGTAAAGTGTATGCCATTCTAGGTTGTCTGGCTCCATCCAAGCAGACAGCAAAACACATTAAGCATTTCACAATGAACTCCTGTCCCCAGATTTCTTGGCTTACCTCAAAAATGTTTTTGAAAAGAGTGAAGGGACAGACAGGTAAGCAATACTGAAAAAAAGGAAACAACAGAGTAGAAAATCCTAAAGTACTTAACGGGACAGAAATATAATTGGATAGGAGTGACACTAACAATCTCCACNAGCAAAACACATTAAGCATTTCACAATGAACTCCTGTCCCCAAATTTCTTGGCTTACCTCAAAAATGTTTTTGAAAAGAGTGAAGGGACGGACAGGTAAGCAATACTGAAAAAAAGGAAAAAACAGAGTAGAAAATCCTAAAGTAGTTTGGCTAAGTACTTAACAGGACAGAAATATAATCGGATAGGAGTGACACTAACAATCTCCATTCCTTTCACAGTATTTTTTTTCCAAAAATAAAGATGCAGCCTTCATGTAGATGGAACCTGTTTCACTGGGAAATAACATTTCTGGTTATGAAGGAGCTGCAAAAGGTGTCTGACAGAGGATGCCAGAGAACTGCTGGTGCAAATCTTGGGCACTTGAGCCTGAGACAACAGCACGGGGAGACAGTTTTTGGGGATAAGAGTTAGCAAAGAGATTCTGGGCTCTTCTGCTTTTTGCCTACTGTATTGATCTAACCCAAGGAACTGGTAAAGGACTCATTGTCTGACTTTGAACTGATTTGCACCATGTAACATTAACTTCGCAAAGTAGAGTTACAACTAGCTTAGGTCAGAGATACTAAAAACATTAATTTCCTAAAATTTCTGCTGTTTACATGAAAATAGTTATGTACTTTATTACTATATTAGTAGGATATCATCAGCAACAGCTAGCTTATTTGTCATCTTTTTTTCCTATCTAAACAGTTACATAAGACCATGCTATTTTTGTTAAGTGTTTGAAATAAAAAGGAAAATAATACCATGTTCTATCAGGAACAGAAAAGCAATGTATCAATAAATATATTAAAAAAACAAACCAAAACAAAAAACAAACCAAAACAAAACCCTACTCCACAAAATAAAAATGTGTATCAATGGTATCAAGAAAGTTAGAGCTGAAGACAGGATTATATTGTAAAAGAACTGAAGATGAAAGACTGGAAATTCGCATCCACAACAGGAAGGTCAAATCTGCATTACTAAAACCTGCATTTTAGGAAAAATTCGCAGTCTGACCCTAGAGCTGATTCAGGAAACTGAACTTTCTGCTGTCTGCCAGGAACAAGGTGATGAATCTTGCTAAGTTACACCTAAGGTTGAAATGGATATAACAGTGGGGAAAATGCTACTGAACTGCATTGCCAGTGGGATAACCAGCACTGTAAGAGAAGTGTGAGTATACCCAGCTGTAGAAATGGAAGCTCAGGAGACTTCCTAAGGGAACAGAAATAAAGAGGTTTTAAAGATTAGGAGCCAGCCCCTATTAAAGCTATGAGAACAGTTTAGAGATATTTGATTATTGGGATGCAAGAATTAAAAAAAAAATAATCTTTTCAGAGTGGGCTCCAGCTGTGTTCCTGGGAAATAACTTTCTGGAGTGAAGGTTGATATGAAGAGCCTGACACTAAGGCATGGCAGGAGGCAGGTTAGGCAGGCATGGATGAAGGATTTTGAGGATTCTGAGTTGTCCATAAAGGGTGTACTATGCTAATGTTCTGGATTATATCAGTTAACAAAATGTGTTGAAATGTAACAGTCCACGGTGCAAGGACTACTAGCAAGAATTTTTATTATAAGCTTAAGAAGAAGAAATTGTATACAGTAGTTATCACAGAAGGACTATGATATGCAGCTGAAAATGAATGTAATTCCAAAATAAGTTCTGAGTGGGATCTAGTAAAAATAAGAATTATTAGCCATATTAGGACCCCAAGACCCTAAGACCCAATGTCCTGAGGAAGAACTACCCCCGTCTTTTTCCTGAAATGAGCAAAATAAAAATATTTCCTATTTCTGAAGTTAATTTGTATGAAAAAAATCTAATCTAAGATAAACTTGATGTATATGACAAGCTTAACATAAGACCTGAAAATAAAGGTGTCTCTGAACCCATGTTGTCCTTGCTGAGTCCTTTCTTTCACTCCATCTTTCCTGTTGAACAATTTTCAGTGATTTCCTAGATTAGATTCCAAAACATATATTTATGAAATTTTCTTGTTTATCTCTCATCTATCTTACCTTCACCTTCAATATTGTCCCAAAAGAATTAGGAGATTAAAAAGTCTGAACTAATTATCATGCAGAGGGAAATATATTTATGTAACATGGTCTCTGTGGTGCCAAAGGATTGAACTCGTTGGTGCACTGTCCCCCCGGTTTCTCTGTTCTAGACTAAATTTAGTGCTAAACAGGTTAGCAGATAACACAGCAATGCAGAGTTTCATCTCCTTCCTTTCTCAAAGCTCATAGAATTCAATGGGTGACATTCATCTGATACTGTAGGCAAAAACTGTCATGCTCAGCTAGTGCTGGGGAGCCAAGGGTGAGACAGACTCTAAATTAGTGCTGACACTCCCTCTACTGTAATATGCCTTAAGAAGAGTTCTCAACAGAAATGGTATATGGAGGAACCAGACACTAGCTGAGGCTAGCTGATCTAGACTCTGATATGAAGCTAGATTCTGGTGAGGAACATAGACCCTAAACTTAATTTTGTATGTAGGCAATGTTAGCAGGTATAGATGTGATTAAGTCAATTAGGAGTTTCGTATGGCTGTGACATCCTGCAGAATTCCCTCTACTCTGCTCTGGTGAGACCCCACTTGGAGTACTGCGTCCAGCTGTGGAGCCCTCAGCAGAAGAAGGACATGGACCTGTTGGAGCTGGTCCAGAGGAGGGCCACAAAAATGATCAGAAGGCTGGAACACCTCTCCTGTGAAGACAGGGTGAGAGTTGGGGTTGTTCAGCCTGGAGAAGAGAATGCTCTGGGGAGACCTTATAGCAGCCTTCCAGTATCTAAAGAGGAATGCATTGTTTTTATGGTAAATGGCAAGTACTTTGAATGTGTGAATTTCAAGCCAGGAAAAGAACGAAAAAATAGTCTGAGTCTGGTTTAGTAAAACTACTTTGGGATTATTTCTGTTCCTGTTCTGTAAACAGTCTTTTTCCATCTTTGTAGTCTGAAAACCTGGTTCATTTAACTGAGTTCAAAGAATTTGAAAATTTCATTTTTATGTTTAATTTTTACATTAATATAGAATTACATAAAGTTGCACGCATGTATATATAGCGTTTATATAAATACATGTACACACTCACACACAAATATACATATACACACAGAGATAAATCTAATACTTTATTTAAGTGAAGCACGCTCTATTCTCTCGTCCTTTTCCTGCCTGACTGCCAGTTATTGCTCCAGAATGGCATAGGTCTCCTGTAGTTCCTGTGTCCTATGTGACAACCCCATATGAATGCTCCAGAGGGACATGTTAAATGCCACTAGATGTGTATGGCTAGTCACATTAAGTGCACTGTCAATATCTTCAGTTAACTGAACATTATTTTTTTTCCTGTGATGTCACCTCTGGCCTCACTTTTATTTACCAGAAAGCAGCTTTGCAAAACTACATGGATTTTTTTGTTGTTGCTGGTTTTTGTTATTTTATAATTTTCTTTCCTCGGTCAACGTATTTTTAACTCCTGAGTCATAAGTATTTGGTATATTTAGTCCTATATTTGGGTATGTGTACAACTCCATTTCTGTGGACTAATGACAGTTAATGCCAGTGTGAATGTTAATCCTTTTCCCTGTGATTGTGATAGTCTGATAGTAGAGACCATGGCTGATAATGGCTTATACAACTTGACACTGTCTGTGGCATAAGCAACTAAAAGGAGTATATTCAAAGTTGTGTCTCTTGATGAGCCAGTAGCAGATAGCTAAAAGACAGGGAGTGCTATAGTGCGAATGTTTTCACTATTGATACTTGTTCCCCTAGTTTTTACTTTAATGTGATGTTATAAAAAGACCATTTTTACAATCCATATACAGTGGGAAGGTGGATACTTAAATACTCCTGCTTTTCACTAAAATTTTGAGCTTCTGCACATGTCGCCAGGAATCTGGGTATTATGATTACATTATTCTAACATTTACCATAGCTAATGAAGAAAGCTCTACGGAATTCCTGGAGGCCAAGATTGTATGGCCAAAGGACAGAAAAGATGGGCTTTTATTGCATCTTCTCTGTCATAGATTCAGAGACATCTGCCTGCAACAGACTGACTTATTCATCAAAAGTATCTGTCTACAATTCAGAATAAATCCTACAATATATTCTAGCCATGTGGTTTGAAATTCCATATTTTTAAAAAGAGGAAGAAACAATCGTTCTCCTCACTTTTAATAAACATTTCAATTAATGGGAATTCCACAGTTTGTCAAGTCATAACATTGTCTATAATGTAACCAACATTATTGTGCTTCTGTGACAGGTTGCCTGGCCTTGACACATGAGAGAATGGGACCTATGGGTACAGTGACACTTTAGAAAGTTCAGCACAGACAGAGCAGCCAACTACAAGGTCCCTTAGCTCCTGCATGCAACAGCTAGTTTTATTTCTCTTACTTACTTAAATCCATATGGTCTGGTGTATTTGACAGTCTGTCCTGAATTCCCAGAGTTTGGGAAGTGACAGTGAACAGTGGCCAGTATTTTCAGTTGGGCTCATCCATTGGAAAGAAAAATTACTCTAGATGAAGAGCTCTACACCATTTAAAAGTAATATACTTTTTAAGTCACTCACATTTTAACTTGATATTCATCGTAACTAAGAATTAGTTATGACGTTCATAATTAAGATTGCAATTACCCAGAATGTAAAAAAGCTCGGCTAAGTGGGCTGTTTAATAGTCATTGTGTTAACTACAACAAAAATTGGCATGTTGCGTATTTAACCACAAAGTTTTGGAGGCACCTCTGATTATGAAGGTAGCTTAGTAATCATTAGTTAGGAATTGACTGCTAGGTGACATATTATTTTCAGAGTAATCACCTTCCAGAAATGGTGTTTTTCTTATTATTATTTTTATAGCACTCTAAAGGTGGTCGGTGCTTTGCAGTAACTATGAAAACAAGCTCGCTGTGCAGAAGATCTGGCAATTAAGTACATAAAATGAAGATAAAGGGAAGAGAATGAAATGTGACTGAAAACAATTGAGCATACATGTGCAATTAAAGGTATATATATGCACAGACACTTACAAAGCATTTTATTGCATCTCATCAAGATTACTTTCAGTATCTGGCCCTCTGTATGTTTGGTGTCATTTCCTCTAATTTGTGTTTTTCCTTTCATGTTCTTAAGGTTTTTTTTAAGAATTCGGTATTGTAGGGCTTCAAAATCAACTAAAATTTAAGAAAAAACAAACATGATTTCATTTTTATTGAAGAGGAGGGGCAGAGAAATTTCATCCTTTTATTGCCAACTGGTAGAAGAGTTGTATGTCCTACAAAATATTAACTTTGTCATTCACAGGCATACTTTAAGTGTAGCTGGAACAAACATCTAGATATTTTAGAAGGAAAAATAATGGAAAAAATAATCAAACTTCATAAGAATTCCCTACTGAGTGAGGAAAATATGTTTTTATCTTTAGAATATTAAGGACAAAAGCTCTTCAGTGGTAATGTTTTAGTTATCAGGGGGCATAGTCAATTATTTTTCTTCAGTAAGCCTATACTATCAGGTATAAAAGGGTGTGAATCAAAACACTAGATTTAATACCCTGAACTCTGGGGTGTAAAAAATCTGATTTTTGCAGCTTGATTACACCTCTATAACTAATGTAACAAAGCTACATGCAGAGTTTCTTAAGTTTTGGAATGCATTTTATTTTCCTTTTTCCTTTTCCTTCTGATTTTCTGTAGGCCATTTCTCTCTTTTGATCTGATGTATTTGCTCAGGTGTTTCCCATTTTTATGGCAGTGTCAATTAACTCCCTTAAATTTGCCCCTGTTGCTCTCAAAATGTCTTGATGTTCCCTTTGAAGCCTCCCTCTCCATTATCCACCATTTTCAGCATCAGAGACTGACCTCAGTGAAAGTTTGCTGCCAGTAAGCCCTGCCCTGCTAGTAGATGTGTGTTCAGATGAAAGAAATGAAATTATGAAATGAACCTAGAAAGCAGCACTAGCACAGTCTAAGTACTCTAGACAAGAGTCAGAAAAAACTCACATCCACACTCATTCTCCCAGCATTCAGGAGTGTTTGGGTGTGGGGTTCAGCCTCAAGTGTAGTAATTAAAGATAGTGTTATGAACATTCAACATGACTTTCCTTGTATGATTTTGAGTGAAGAAAGGGGGGAAAAAAGTAAAAAAGATTGAAAGTTTTAGTCTTTAGACTTTTAAAAATCCTCTATTCAATCTGTGTAAAAGAAAATAGCAGCAAAAAAGGCAGTTATCTTAAATAAAAGTTTTCTGTTAAGATATTCAGAGAAATATAACTCATTTAGGGTTGGCTTGACTATTTTTTTAACCAACCCAGAGAAGCTCAGAGTTGGAGAACTGGCATAAAATTGAGTGCAATTGTGTCTGGTCTGACTTATTCCTCCTGAAATGACCAATGTCTTATTGTCTAGTAAGTTTTACAGATTTCCCTTCTGCCTCCATTTCTCTAAAGTGACTTTTTCTTTTCTGAAAGATCCTGATGGTGCGCTAGAAACAAACATTGGGTTATAGATGATTGATTATTGGATATTGCTCATACAAAACATGACATTTAAATGAGAACTTCACCTCATTTCTAATAAAAAAAAAAAATCGTTTCCTGCCCTGCTTCGCATTATGAAGCTGAAACAGATATGTAGATTGCATTGACTACTATTATAATTCTTAAGACATAAAGGGTCTGATGTCTTATTAAAAATCTCTATGGCACACAGCTGTACAGTAAAACATGGCACACATAAATTGGCGCACAAGATTTTATTGCTGAGGGGAACAGAAGTTGTGTTGTTAAAGAGGGAAATTCAGAACAAAGTTCCTCTGTTTTGATTTTTATTGCTCTTTAACATACTTGTTGCATGATCTTAACTGAATCACTCCTGGTAAAAATTAAGTAGGTCCAGTAGCTTCTCACTACTACAAGGTTGATTCCTACCACCCTCCTGCTCCCTGTTTCCAGCCACAAGCTATTGCCACATACCTTGCACCAACTCTGGCACTTTTCAGAGCCTGCTGTCAGCTGATTCGACTTCTTAGCCTTGGAGAACACTTGCTACAAAGTCAGCCTGAGGGACTGTTATACAGACTTGCAGAAGGCATCAGTGGAAGTGCATGAGAATGCAGTGGAATATGCAAAGCAAGGAATAAGGGCAGAAGAAAGGAGCAAAAAGGAAGAAGGACCTTTCTCTTTGTTACCTTTAAGCAGTTAAGGGTTTGCCAGCATTATGTAGCTTCATTCTTAAAGTAGATTTTTGGAGCTGTTTATCTGCCACTGACTTTGAGATGGAGTATCTACAGCACGCCAAAGCACTAAAAGGATGACAAATCTATTACTTGTTTCAAGATTAATAAAATAAGATTAATGTGGGGATGAATAGAATAGCAAATGGCAGAAATTAGTCATAAACCTGTTGCATAAAATGTTGGAGTATGGTTCCTGTTTCCAGAATTGTCTCTGATTCTTCACACAACAACTAAGTTTAGTACAGAGCTTGACCAAGGAGTATTTGGTAGACTCTGTGAGGGAAATTCTGGAATTATGAAAAGCATCTGCACCTAATAGTGATTAAACCCTGCATGAATATGGAGCTGCTGGCATTTGAGTCATGAATAGATTTTCAAATATTCATTGTATGCCCCCAGTCCTTCCCCACTCTCATCACAAAATACTTACAATACACATGCATTCTCTGTATTTATTCTTACTCCTTACATTCATTCTTACAGACTAAATATATCTCTTTATTAAAAAATCTATGTCTGTATTTATCTATATGTAAAACTATTCTATCTGATTAAATTGGTTAATAAACCTCAACCACTGCTACAAGTGAATCACCTAAGTATGGCAGAAAACACATTGAAATATTTATCTTCTTGAAACACAAGGTAGAATTTCTGGGCTTGCTTGCCCATTTGTTTACCATTTAACACGTCTAAGTATAGCAAATCGGTAGACTGTGTCTGACAGTTTATGTAATTTATCTCAGCTTCATGTTTCATTTTGCAATCTGAGTAAAGATATTTGCTGTTTGCTTTTAGAGAAGAAACTTTTATGATTGCTTTGTTGCTTGTTTTATTCCCTCCTTCTCTTTCCCCTGTATTAAATCCCTAGTATGATTTCCCTTCCCTTCCCTTCCCTTCCCTTCCCTTCCCTTCCCTTCCCTTCCCTGTTATTTTGGGTTTTGAAAATAACATGATGCTGTCTCTAATTTAAAATATTGTTAGGTAGTGTCATAAAAGCGAGAAGAAGGATGTGGGCAATGAACAACTAAAACAAGTAATTTTACAGATTTAAATATCCATACATCTCTGTTCATAAGACAATATTGCAATTACAAATCTTACATCATCATGTTCTGTCATCTGTATCTAGGCTGACTGAGATCAATGTTATATGTGATGTTCCCAGGTATGTGTTGCTACTGTTCATCTTCTCTGTTTTTCTTTCAGCTTTCAATTACCTTTATTAGATTGTGTGATTCAGAACACAGCAAGGAAAGTGCACAGCCACTGCATTCTCAACAGATAGAAAATGAGTGTCTCAAGCTGTGTCTGTTGTGTCCTTCCAGATTTCTGTCCTTACTAATTATCTTTTCAGAGGACGTTTGCTGGGTGCCAAAAAAAAAATTATTTCATAGAGGAATGTGACTTCTGAAATACAATCAATGAGTAATAAATGTCTGAAACAGTAACTTCCATTAAACCTGGCTAATCTTATTTAAAATTCCAACGTACCTGTTCAGTTTCAGAAGTTTTGTAAGACCACTTATCTTAATGTTTCACAGCATCTTTTCTTGAGGAGAATCAGTTGATACTTTTAAATGCTGTGTGTATCCCCTTCTGAATATTTAGTTTATCTTCTAGTGTAATTTAGATATCACAGAGTCTCTGGTGTGTGTTTAATTACCAAAGAGGAGTCTGAATTAAAAAGCACAGAAAAATCCTGATGCATTTAGTCCAGGTATGTAAGGTATACTTCTCTGAAAACAGTGAAAAAAGGTTTATATACCTATCTGACTTCCATTGTAAGTTACACATTTGCCTTTGGAATCTTTCCACAGACCAGGACAACTGGGGAGCAATGTAGGTTTGCACCCCATCATCATCCCTTCAGTCCAGGCTGAGGATGTGGCTGAAGACTGGCACATTTTACTGTCAAACTATTTCTCTGCACTGGAGAGACATAAGGTCCCATCATCTTCCTCTTTTACTCTAAATTCACTCTAATCTCACGGTCTGAATTTTTGAGTCTACCTGAATTCTGACATGTCATTGGGAGGAAGGTTTCTTTTCAGGGACTTCAACGGACATTTGTGTTTTATAGCAGGACACTCAAATTGATCACCTGGCTAAAACATGACTTTGTTGCCATTTTTGAGGTTGGAGTAATTCTAGAAGTCACTCAAATTCTCAGCTATACATTTGTTCCATCTCCTGGAATGGATTAATTGTGTACTGCAGCAACAGTGAATACTTACAGAAAATCGTAGAATAGTTTGGAATGGAAGGGACATTTAAAGGTCATTGAGTCCAACCCCACTGTAATGAGCAGGGTCATCTTCAACTACAACAGTTTGCTCAGAGTGCTGTCCAACCTGACCTTGAATGTTTTCAGGGATGGCACATTTACCACCTCTCTGGGCA
>RSEF01000001.1:166650099-166675546 GCA_003993805.1 Himantopus leucocephalus | reverse complement strand
TTTTGTAGGGCTGATCTCCAGCCACTCCTCTCCCAATTTATACCTGTGCCCGACATTAGTCTGTACTAGGTGCAGATTCTGGCACTGGGACTGGTTAAATCTTATGCCATTGACGACTGATCAATGCTCAAATCTATTCAGATCCCACTTCAAGGCCCTTCACCCTTTCTTTAACTCTAGAGGGGGAAATAAACTTTAGGAAGTACAGAGGACGTAGCTGAGAAAGATCTGCTTCTCTGAGAGGAAGAGCAGAGTGATGTGGCGTGGTTCCAGCAGCTGAGAAAAATAAGAAACAAGAATGAGGGTGCCCACTGTGGGGATTTTATAACAGCAGTGGTCAGAAGGAGTGACTGGCTGTAAACAACTAAAATGACATCATGCACAGGGATATAGGAAGGGTCCTGGGGATGAACTTCAACACAAGTCCTGAAAGGATTTCTGTGAAAAATATTGTTCTGTCATCCAGTAAATGAAGAGATTTAAATCCTAGATGTGGAATGCAAACCAAAAGATTAGTACAGTTTATGTTTTCACAGCAGCTGTCTATATTCTGCTGTCACTATGGAGTCATATAGTCATAGAGTGGCTTGGATCGGATGGAACCTATCAAGATCACCTAGTCCAACACCCCTGCAATGAGCAGGGACATGTTGCACTAGATCAGGGTACTCAAAGCCATGCCCAACCTGACCTTGAACACTTCCAATGATGGAGAATCCACAACTTCTCTGGGCAACCCGTTCTAGAGTCTCATCACCCTCTTCATAAAAAATTTCCTCCTTAAGTTCAGTCTGAACCTGCCCTCTTTCAATTTAAAACCATTGCTCCTTGTCCTGTCACTCCAGACCCTGGTAAAAAGTCTGCCTCCATCTTTCTTTTAAGCCCCCTTTAAGTACTGAAATACAACAATAAGTCCTCCCAGGAGCCTTCTCTTCTCCAGGCTGAACAACCTCAACTGTCTTAACCTTTCTTAACAGAAGAGGTGTTCCAACCCTCCAACCATTTTCATGGCATTCCTCTGGACCTGTTCTAACAGGTGCATGTCTGTCTTGTGCTGGACACTCCAGAGCTGGATGCACTACTCCAGGTGGGGTCTCACACAAGCAGAGCAGAGGGGGAGAATCACCTCCCACAACCTGCTGGACACGCTTCCTTTTATGCAGCCCTGGATATGGTTGGCTTTCTGGGCTGCAAGCACACATTGCTGGCTTGTGTCCAATTTTTCATGCAGCAGTATCCCCAAGTCCTTCTCTGCAGGGCTGCTCTGGATCCATTCATCCCCTATAAATGAATGACAATTCACTCGAACATCCAATGGCAACAGAGAAGAAAATTCACTGGAATTTTTCATGGTTTTACAGTCATTAACTACTCTAGACTGCACTGCTTGCTGTAGAGAGGAAGATTTGATAAGATTACTGCTGGTTGTTCTTTCTGTTATTCAGATGGTTGATGACAGTCACAATCCTCTATAACAGGGCACACAGTAAGTGAATATTTTCATCCTTAAGAGGTAACTGAATAAAAGACAAGTGATGAAAGACAGCTAAGACTATACAATTATCAAGATAAAGTTGACAAATAGAAGCATATGAAATTGTTTTCTTTTTCTTTCCTTCCTTCTCTCATTTCCTTGTTCTTTCTCTTTCATTAACTTTCCTTTCCCACTTCTTAGCTACTCTATACATATTTATATATTAATGTCTAGGCTGGAGAACAAGTGATTTATCTCCCTCAGGTGAAATCTGTATGTACAAATCTGTTTTTCCCATAATGAGTTCCAGCAGGTAGTCTGCTTAAAACATCACGGTGTATATAAAATTAAGATACCTATATTTGTTCAGTAGTGTCTCAAAGTATAACTAAAAACTTTGTCACTGAAAATGAAAAGAGTTTTTTACACTCGTTTCAGTCTGACTAAAAAGGTTTTAAGAGTTACAGGTTCCAAAGTAGATTGCTTTTCATTACTGCTAAAAGATTATTTTCCAGAAGAAAACAAAAAACTCACATGCCCATATACATTCTCACTTACATATTCATACATGTCACACAACATGTAAACTATACATGATAAGTATTATGACAGAATCCTACATCAAAACTTTTTATAGATTTTTTCTTATATGAGGAAAGGAACAAAATTTTGAGAGATGATCCTGTCTGTGACTATGTAGGAAAAAGTCTAGAATTCTATTTTTTCTATTTAGGAAGTATTGCGTATCTCCTGTACTCTTATAATGCATTTCTCTTACAATAAAAAGAAGAAAAAAAAAATAGAGAAATTGAATAACCTCACCTTGATAAGATCTGATCAGCCAGAAGGGGCAGAAGTGTGACCATATCTAATATGTAATCTCAGCCATCTTGACAGATAGATACAGTTTAGAAATAGGGGTACATAGTAACTTTGAACCAGCCTGATCAAAATTTTTTTGAAAGATCCTTACAGTGGAGAGTACATTGAAATGCTGTACTGCCTGTCATTGCTTCAGAAGCAGAGTCTGACTTCCCTTCTAATAAGCCTTGGCACAGCACCATGAAAAAAGCAGGGGCCAGCTGTATTCTTGTTATAAAACTCCTGTGAAGGCAATAAGAATACACCAGGAAGACATTTGGCTAGAAGGTGAAATCCTGTCTTTTGTTAATGCTGAGAAAAACTCACAAAGTCAGCTGGGTTACACAGATATTACTGGAGAAAACTAATTTTCTTTGATCGGTATTTTAGTCAACAGTATTAGAAAAATAAAGAACAAGAAAGCAAAAAGCTCATTAACGTGATGATACACGAATCAAACTCCCAAATAATATTTAACTTTAGTTTTTAGTTATCAGATGTGATGATTCTTCCAGTAAAAATGAACTAAAATCAATGTGCATTATTTCAGTATTATCTAATAATATTTAGCAATCACTAAATTTTTATGTTTGCAGTGTAATAGAATAAGAACCTCTAAAGAGATTTGTATATACTGCAGTCATTTCTGTAAATCATAGTTAACATTTTTCAATATGGTATCTAAGGTTCAAATTTTGCACCACATTGAGCACCTACATAAATAGGAATTATTCTGAAATCAGGTGATTACACCACAACCAACTCTAAGTCTGCAAAATTCTGTACTTTTATGGTCAAGCCACGTGGTTAGACATTCATTACAACATGATAGGTAGTAACTGAGAAATCGGTAAAACTGTTCTGGTTCTTAAAGTTTGTAGCATGTTTAAACATTCCACTGAATCATGCTGTATCTGTCAAAGCGTGTATTTCTGAATCCTAGTTGTAAAGATTTTAATAGCACAGGAACACATTCACACCCAAATACATATCTGAACACACAATTCTTTTGACGTACAGTGAAGGATGAGGAAAAACTATTAGTGGAGACTGAAACAGAAAATCTATAATAATGTGTCACTCCAAACAACTATTAAGACATATCATAGCTGCATGCACAAGGGGAGAGAAAGCCATCTTACAGTGTAATCAAATTACAGGACTGCACAGCTGCTTCTATCAGGACCAAAAATTACAATCTACAAACTGGATATATTCCATTCATGACATATACCGCTGTTCCAGGGAATTTCCCAGTTGTTTTAGTAGGATGGCTAACCAGAGATTAGACTTTATCATTTAAAATTTTAATATGCTAGAGCAATAGCCAAAAAATCATGCAGACATAAACGTGTGTTTCCAGCATTATCTCACATTAGAGGGTTAATTACTTTCTTGTTCTTAATATAGAACTGCATTCAGTTGCTAAGGAAACCAATGATTTCTTCATGTCTACAAGTACTCAAATCATGTTTTGGTTTCTTTGTTTTCAGGGCTGTTTTCGGGGAGGTTTTGTTGTTGTTGTTATTGTTGTTTTTCACTGATGTTAAATCAGAAAAGGAGAAAGAACATCAAGGCTTAAAAATGGAAAATGCAGGCTGACCTAATAATGCCCAGATATGTGATGGTGAGGCAGAACAGTGTGTTGCCTGTGGGGAAGTGAGCTGTAGGCTTTGCCTTTAATTATTTCCTCCCAGAAAGCAAAGTTAGAAGCAGGGAACGTACACTGACTTTGAGACCTGAAACTAGTGGTGACTCACCTTCAGCCAGCTCAAGCTAATCTGCCTGTTGACTCTAGCTAATCACCTTTCCTCTCACACTCTTCTTTAGGTGTTAGATGTGATAAAACTGTATATATCATGGTGGAAAACATTCAAGTTAGCTCCAACTACAGCAAAGCTGGAACCATGGAACCTGAACATAGAGAATAATCCTGCAACACCCACTCTGGTAACGTGCAAATTGCCTGAAACTCAGAAGTAGGACATAACAACGTGCTCTGCTGCACCCACCTAAATACTCCCAAGAGAATGCACTGCAGGCTACTAACCAGAAATATCTGATTCAGCTGGGGAACTGTTTTAATATCGAGAGGAAAGTAAAGAGAAGGGACTGGGGAAAGGAAGGAAACTAGAGAATGCCTTTGAAGAACACTGTTGAATATTGATCCTGGAAATGGAAATTTAGAGTCAATATAATATTTTACATTATTTTGAGCCAAAATTAATTTTTTGATGTCTCTTATGTTCCAGTACTGAAAGTATTATATTGCCGACTTTTCCACAAGGCAAAGAATATTATTCAACATTGCAATAATTATTGTGTAATAAAATGTGATCACTTTATTATAATTTTGTGTGGCAAGCTGTAACTAGTATTTAGTGGTAAAGCTGGTAACTGAAGGACATTAGAATCTGTACACAAGTGGTTCTAAAAAAGTATGTTTATTTCTGTCTCTTACAAGGAATGTTACGAATATGTTTAACCACAGGAACATATATATAGCATCACAAAGGGAGAAGAATAAAAAAAAAAAAACACCTTAGGTTTCTTCTGTGAAAGGGTTCATAGAATTAGATTTACATAGGCATGATTTGGCCATTTAACTGCATTTTAAGTCCCTAAACCTATGCAAAAACATGTCTGTTTGTCTGTCAGTACAACCCTTTGTGTGTATAAGGGTCTGAAGTGATAAACTTTTTACAGGCTTACAAGTATGTGCTAGCTCAAGGGCAAACCCTTTCAAGACCTCCAGTTAACTATTCCTCTGCCTATTTCTTCTGTTGACACCTTTTTCAACAGCAGTCTCAGCTCAGGTCTACTTACTGGGCTCCATCCTGGAGATATTCAGGGAACAAAAAGTGTTTTTCTAAGCACTCACTCTATGCATCTTAACTAGCAGATCACAAGACAAGTAAATATCCAAATATAGCAAGAATGAGTTGAGTTTAGTTTGTTGATTTAAATTAATACCACTTTCATCACATTCAGTAACTAGATTATGGGATATTCTGGCTGACATGGGACAATCTGAATGGCTACTACAGAGAGAGATTGGGGGGTTTGGGTTGATGGCAAATTGACTTTGAGTCAACACTGTGCCCTGGCAGCCAAAAGGGCCAACCATGTCCTGGGGTGCATCAAGCACAGCATCAGTAGCCAGCTGTGGGAGGTGATTGTCCCACTCTATACTATACTGGTGCAGCCCCACCTCAAGTACTGTGTGCGGTTTTGGGTGCCTCAATACAAGAAGGAAATCAAGCAACCAAGATGGTGAAAGGCCCTGAGAGCAAGACTTACGAGGAGCAGCTAAGCTCACTTGGTTTGTTCAGCTTGGAGAAGTCTGAGGGGTGACCTCATTGCAGTCTACAACTTCCTCAAGGGGGCAGCAGAGGGGAAGCTGCTGATCTCCTCTCTCTGGTGACCAGTGATAGGACACGAGGGAATGGAATGAAGCTGTGCCAGGGGAAGTACAGGTTGGACATTAGGAAAAACTTGTTCATATAGAGAGCGATCAGTCACTGGAACAGGCTTCCCAGGGAAGTGGTCACGATACCATGCCTGTCAGGTTCAAGGAGCATCTGGACAATGCTCTGAGTCATATGGTTTAGTTTTATGTAGTCCTGAAAGGAGCAGGGAGTTGGACTTAATGATCCTTATGACTCCCTTACAACTTGAGATATTCTATGAATCTAAATAATTTCATTTCGTGGAATAGTTAAATATTTTATAGGAAAATCAGAAAGATGATAAATGTGAAAATGAGTCATTAAGCAATTTTACCAATTACAGCCAAAGCTATTTTTTGAAGCTCAGGATCCATGGAAGTTTCTAGAAGACCAAAAATTTTAGAGGCAGGATTTTTCCAGTAATATGTGGGTACTTCTCAGGGTATTGCTCAATAGGTAGGCTTTTGTGAAACCTGTTTTTAATTATGTAAGATTCATATGTTGTTAGATTTTTCAGAATTATATTCAGAGGCTTAAATTTTAGTAAAATTCTTTGCAGAGCTGTTGCAGAGCTTGTCCTTATCCCTTTGGGACCAAATTCATTCTGGTCTGGTCCACAACTACTGTTTATGGTGCTAGTGAGAATAATTTCACCTACTCACGATATGTATGATATGCATTATAAGTATCTAAGTCTAATATGTATTATAAAGCATGTTGTTCTAAACTTTTATCTAACTTCCCTTTATATTTCAGTAGCTTATTAGGTCTATTTATAATTAATTATATTTCAAATAATGCATCTTTCATTATTAGTCCTTCTAATGCATTAAAATCTTCTTCAGGTCATACATCACAAATACTTTCTTAGTATTTTCTAATCAAGCTTTACTGTAACGTGTGGTGATAGAATCCTCAGAGGGGAAAGGGAAAGGCAAAAGCAAAAGAGAAAAGCACAGATATAAAAATGAGTCTTCATTACCTTGCATATGTTACAGAGGCACCCCAAAATGACTTTGCACAGATAATAAACTTAAACAACCTTTAATTCGTAACTAAAGCCAAACAACCAAAACCAACGAGACAACAGGAGTAGCCGAAATAATGCTCCAATAAAATTTAACAAATTATAGGTTTGGTGTTGAGGCGGGTTGAGGATGTTATTACTACACAACAACATATAAGAACAACGACATATAAGAATGATGATCCCAAAGTGTGCACACATTCACTCACGAAGGAAGGCCTTTTACTCAAGGGTACCCAGAAAATGTAATCGCTCACTTAAAAGGGGTGAGGGCTCACTCAAGGATGCCTAGAAGAAGTATTCACTCACCAAGGGGGGGTGAGGGCACTCAGTCATGGGAAGTTTCCCTGACTGTCATCTCAGTCCCAAGAGAAGGGCTTCCAACCACAAACCCGCTGGTCCAAGGAGAACCCCAGTGAGGGCCCGATTTTATAGCCTGGTCAGATCTGAACTGTGGCCATCTATTGGTCGTGGTCCCTAGGTTCCCCCAGGATGAGGCACCCTGTTGGCTGGGAACCCTGACTGTTGACCAGGGGTCCCACCTCCCTTTTCCCACCACTGGGGTGGGGAGTGCTTGCTCATCTGCACCCAACCAGGGTGCATACATGCAGCAGCCACGGTACACCACCAGTAGTGCGAAAACAAGGGCAGGAAAGAGCCGGTGGCACTATGTTAAGAGCCCTAGCCTCTATCGGGGTGGAGGGTGAGGGGCAGTAAGCGGGGGGTGCGTGTGTTTCTATTCCTGCCACAGCATACAAAATGTCTGAGGAAGGATGTTATCATTCACACTACATGGAAGTTGCTCAGATATTCAGGATAGGAAACAATATAAACATCTAAAATAGATTATTAAAATCAAAGGTCAGATTTACTGCTGTACTCTGGCTGCTTTGTGCAGCTCCAGTGACACAAAGCAGTCATAAACTCAGCCTTAGTAGGTGTTTCAACTATGCTTACAGTTGATTTGCAGAATGCTCACAATCTTCGTTTTAGCTGCAAAAATTCTTGAGCAACTAATTTTGACGTGGCAGTCACCATTAAGTAATCAATATGAATCAGCAGCTACAATGCAATATGAGATTGCACATGCCTTCTTTCTCATAATTAATGGGTAAATAACTGCAGTAACTCAGCTACCATAGCAAAAAACATGGTAAATGGATACTTTTTAGTGGTGAGCATAAATTGAACTGCTGTAGCATCTCAGATAATTCTTTTGTTTCTGCTTTTTCTTTTATGTGGCAAATGCAATGAGCTTTGTAACTGAGTATTTACTCATCAAGCTGTACCTGTCAGGTAATCTCTGAGCTATTTGTTGGTTTTGTCTTTTTTATTTTAATACTGAAATAAGCAACTGTAGTTACTTTAGTTCTGTTTTAAATATCTTCTTTTACAGGAAACCAAACCAAACCAAATCCAAAAATTTAATTACCGTGAGTTGATTACAATGTCAAGAATGATGGCAGATGACAAGTTAAGGAATCAGCTAAATAATATGTTCCTGCTTTTATGCCTTCCAGGACAGAGAAATATGGTTTTTAATCCTCCACAAGAAAAAAAGAAATCTCAAAACAACGGAATTCTGTTTATTGCCAAATAAAAAATATACACTAAAGCAATATAAAAGTCTTCTAATTCTAAATTGACAAAGTGTGAGAGACTTAAATCTGACATACTGTTTTAACTCTACTGTTAGTTCATTTTTCTCCATTTCTAGTGTGGGCTAAATGAAGCGTCTAGCCCAGCTGTGAATTTCATTGGTCTTTTCTGTTCAAGGACTGAACAATCTTAATTTTATTTAACTTTCTTTTTTATTGGATCGACCACAGCCACAGTGGAGAATTGCACTTGCCGTCTTACAGAAATATTGAAGGAAGAGAGTTCCTTAACTTGCACCCAATCTACTAATCCAGTCAATAATTCAGACTGGCCGATAGGCAAAGCAATTGCCTGCAGCTATTGCAGTCATGATTGAACAGGACAAGCAAGATCCTTACTTCAAATAACTGCTCTCACTATTTCTAGCAGGTCTGTTACATATGGAATGCATTTTGAAAATTTAATAAACCATCATCCTTCATGTGTAGCTTGACACTTCTGAATTATGGACTCAAAGACTTCAGGCTTGAAAAGAGGAAAGGTGGAGTCTGCTAGCAAAATAGGGTCAATGTAGACAATACATGTATTCATTCAACTATACAAAAAGTGTTTGCAGCAGATTGCCTCTGCATTCTGAAGCAAATAATTCTTTTGAGCCAACCAAAGCCTGTATGTACTTCTGTTCACTCTGGTCATTCCAACAAACAAACAAAACACTCAAAAGCCCAATAGTAGAAACGCAATACATATAGCATCACAACTTAAGATGCTTACAAATAAGGAGTAAAAGCCAGTCCATTTAAATTGGGACCAAAGAATCTTCCAAGGAACTTCTAGATTACTTCTTACTGATTTGTGTAGCTGAGGTGGAAGACATCCAAATCTGCATGTCTACATGTAACATACAGCTCCCATTGCAGTCAACAAAGCAGACACTGAGATCCAGCTTATGAGTCACAAGATTTCTGGCAGGATGGACTAAATCACTCAAAGAAACATGAACCATGTGAATCAAACAATGTTGTTATCTTTTCAGATGTTTTCCTTTCTTCTCAGACCTCATGCCAAAATTGAGCACTTAAATTACCCACTCATGCTTCTAAAACAGTTAAATGGCTTTATTTCATGTAACATCTCCAGATAAAATGTCTCCAGATAAAATCTCTTCTTGTTTCAGGGCTCACTTTCAAACATGATGTCTTTACTTTCTCTTCTTTGAAAGATTGTGCTTGTCCCACTGGAGAGCCGTTTTATCCAGCCGGTGTGTTTTTTATGTCAGAGGATGAAATTTTGATCTCACTGGCAGCATCTAGCTTTTTCTGATATCATCAGCAGAAAGCGTGGTAGTCAAGGGCTCTGGACTGGTTTACCTGCATGCTTTAAAGTCTGGGTCCTATCATGGATTTTGATCTGGTTCACAGCAGGAAATTAATGTTTACTCCAGAATGGTATGAATGAATGTATAAGCAACGTGCCCAAGCAGGGCACCAGCAAAAAAGGGAGGAAGGGAGTGAGGCAACCTGATGATATTGGTGAACTTGTGCACAACCCAGGATTAGATTTATCTTCTCACAAATGTAGTCATATAAGTAAAGTGCTTGTGACTGGAGTGTGATCATTCCATACTATATGTGCATTCAATGAGGAGAAGCTGACAACTCTCAGAGAGGATTTTGTCTGCTAAAGATTGTCTTAAAAGGCTGATCTTTCCCTCCAGGCAACTCAAGGAGCTAAGGCTGACAAGTACTCTAACACTGGCATCTCAGTTTACTGCCTAAACTGTTTGGGGTATGAATGCAGGTTCTTCTCAGCACAAGGCCCTTTCTTTAAAATACGTTTCATAAAAAACCAAAGATTCTTCTTTGTCCAGTGACTATTTCTACATACTAACTCCTGTTTGTGGAATTACATTCTGAGAAGACTGAAAGCAAGGCTCAAAATTCTCAGGAATTCATCAGGACCAATGTTTTGAATTTTATAATGAACAATATTAAAGCATATTCTGAAGAGTAGTAACATATCACCCCAATAATTTATTTATTGTGATTATGTGATACAGCTTTTTCCATTGGAAGTTTAAATTGAATTTGCGTAAAAAGAGTAAAATTCTTAAAATATAGACAGACTTGTCCCAAATAGCAAATCTTACCTTGGGAGTTTCTACATTCCTGAGCCATGAAAAATAGCTGCTGGTTAATTCTGTCCTTCTGGCATGACTCAGTAATAGAGTAATGATGTGCTTGAGATATCGTTAAAAGTCTGAACACTAGTTCTGGAAGTTATTCTATTTAAACAGCCTGAAAAAGAAGGTTTGAAAACCCTTATTTCTTGTTGTATCTCTTTTATATTCCTCTGTAGAAGTGGACTGGGAAAAATAAACTGAACCTTTTTTTTTTTTTTTCAAGTAAAGAATTTCATAATATTTGAGAAGTCTTGGGCCATATTATATACATTACTATTTTGATTCATAACTGCTACGTCATGACATAACATGCCATAAAGTGTACTTTTCTATGTGGCTTTTAAATAGAAATGGAAAACTGATGGGAAAACAGCTATTAAATTTGTTTATCTGAAAGATGAAAGAATAAGAGGTTTAGAAAGGCATCTATAGATATTTTTAATTTCATATTTTGAAATCATAGTTATCTGTAGAACTTTGAGTAAGAAATAACACCTGGCTGATTGTATTAAAAAAATAAATGTAATACAATAATATTTATCATCCATTCTCAAAAGAACTGTTTCAAGATGGATCCTCTGTTTTTTAACTATAAAGAGAAATACTGAAAGTTAGATACACTCTTAGTAAATGTGGTTGTATTTTCCCTACCGCTTTAAAAGGAGTCACAGTCACTATTTATAAGTGGAAAATTCAAGGCAAAACCAATATTTTACCTTTTTATGTTAGCCCATTCAAAGGTAAACAGTTTCTTCTTTTTTTCCTAAAAACACACAAAAGAAAGAGGGACCTTATTTGTCAGGTTCTTCGTTGTCAAACCTGACTGTTATGCACTAGAAGTGTGTAGCAGTAACCTGAGACTTAGCAGAAAAATGACTTAACACAGGGTAGGAGAATGTGGCAGTATTTTTTTTTTTTTCAAGATTAGTTTTTCTATTAATTTAGGCTATGGAAAAATATGAAGAAACATGAAAAAATAAGTACGTATTGCAAATTCAAACATGGAAAGAATAAAAATATTTGTTCTTTGCTTTTAGGAGGAAAAAGGAAAAAATGATGCAGTTGCAGAGCACCACAGTTTTAGAGGTGAAAAACATGTTTCTCACAGGATGAGATCTGCTATAAAATTGAAACAGTTTTCAAATGGGTTCTAGGTTTAAGGTAACAATTTCACCTGTCCTTACTTCTTGAGTGGCCACCAAATATTTTTGATTCCTTCAGATAATAATTTCCTCTTGCCTCCATTGTTTGGAATGACAAAAAAAATGTAAAAATGTGAGTCTTGGGGAAAAGTAACAGCTGAATGCTTCTGGGTTATTAGTAACATTTGTGCAGACTTCACTGAATATAAGATGAGCTCAAGCTGTCATGCTCTGCATTAAGTTTAGTACCCACAAGACTCTCCATGTTGTTCAATTTTATTGCAGTTAATAATCAGGAGAATTTATTCTAACATTGTTGAGTTTTGGGGTTGGCTTGGGGTTTTGGCTGTTGTTTTTTCATTTGTTTTGTGGGTTTTTTTGCCTGGTACGTTCGTTAGTTTTGTTCTGTGGTAAAAAAAAAAAAAAAAAAANAAAAGCTTAATATTGCTTAAGTGAAAGTGCACTATGAGGCAATGGTCAGAAATAACAAATGTAATGAAAGACTAAGCTGAGTTGCAGGTATATTACTCACTTTTCCCTGGTAAGAACTAGTAAATTCCTGGATCTGTCCCGTTTGTACTTGGCCTAGATTCATGTTATCAAGTGTACCTTCAGTTCATCTGACATTTTATCCTCTTTTGATTAAACATTATTACACAATTTTTTTGATTGCTCATTATCTCTGAATACCCTTAACAATAAATAGGTTTTGATCATGAAAGAGGAAGTAATCAATGTCCCAAAAGCTAAGCAAAGCCCCAGCTCTCCTAGCCAAGTCTGATAATCCTAATATCTATTATCAGCAAACAAAGATTCCTCCCTCCTACTCAGCTCAGCTTGCCTAAATTACAGTACAGGCAGGAGATTTCAGTGCTTATTCTAAACCAGTGTCTTAACAGGCAACTGTAGGGTTCTCCACTTGGAAGAATAACCAACTCAGTGAAGGAAAAGATCTTTGAATATAATTTTCTATTGGAGTCTCAAGGTACCAGCCAACCGGGTGGATGGGCTCTAGACTGTCATCGTCAACAGTTGCTGCAAATAGAAGTTTATCTAAGGAGCCTATTAACTGATCTTCATGTAACATTCTGGTCTCCCACTGTTTTGTGGTTTTGGGATTGGATAAAAATGTAACCACGCAGGACCATAGGTCACAGAAAATGTTTTTATTCCAATAGCATAGGTATGACATAGTTTCAGAGGTACAGCTAAATATCTGCTCTATGTGAACCCACAAGGTAGCTGGACAGATCTCTCATTAAGTGTAAGATTCCCCAAGATATTTTATGAAGCATATGCTCACAGTTTTGGTGTCAGGGGCATAACAAGAACTTTGAAAAGCTATTTGTAACCATGCAATTAGCCCTAAAGAAATGCTATGGGACAAAAGAAAAAAAAAAGTGCACAGCTTCATTAAGTGATTATGACTAACACAGGTTCATTCCAAAGGTGTTTAGGCAACTGAAAAGTATAAACACCTAAAAACGAGGAGAGCCTTGTTAAGTGGGTACCAATAAGGCTTAGAAAGACTAGTTCTAATAGTAAAAAGTACACTTTTTGGCAATCTAGATGAAACTCTGTTAAAACATTCACTATGCACAGTATTGTGGTGTTGACCTTTGTTCTGATAACTGTCTAAGCAATACACTCTTACCTTTGCCTCAGTGGTAACTACAATAAACTAATTATATTGACTAAATATGTACAATTTATATTTTGCTTGAGTCTTTCATTGTTGTAGTAAAAGACCAATGTTAAGAAAAGAAGACAATAAAGTGAGATTTAGGCTAAATACAAGGAATCAAAAGAAGCTGACCACAACTGTATAAATCTGTGTATTGGAAGCTACAATACTGTACCACAAGTAACCCTAACAGTCTAACTTTCAGGGGTGCTGCTGATCTATTAAATTTATAGCAGACAACAGAGCTTGAAGATTCTCAGCACCTTTCAAAATCACTCTGCTTTTACTTGGGTGCCCAGATGAAGATTAAGGAACGCAACTTTAGGCATCCTGCTGTGACAATTTTCACTTCTGTCCTTTTTGCTCTCTCTTGTTATGCCTAATGCCTGCAAAAACCTGATGGAAATATAACAATTTAATAAAGATAAAGTACAGAAAAAAGAAATTGCTCAGAATTCCAGCTGGGTTTTCCACTTTTCTGGTAATTATCATAAGTGCCTCCCCATGACTGGAAATGAGAAGAGAAACTGCTGTTACTGCCACTTCCCTGCTCTCTATGTTGCTTTTTTTATCCACAGTAGCCCCCTAAACAAGTTATCCAAAACCAACAAGCTGTGAGGTTCAGCTACTATGCACTCATTTCAAAAGCATTTTTAAACGCAACAGTACCCACGCTCTGCTTTTCTTCTCAGCTATTAACATCTCTGCCACCACATAACATGCCAAAGGAAAGATGGTATTTCACAGAAAAGGGGAATCAAAAAAAAAAAAAAAANAAAGGACAAAGGAAACAATGAAGTATTGCTGTGAAAGAGCTCAGTGCTCTGGCTAATTGAGCATTACATATGTTTCCTTTAATACATTATAGTTTTTCACCCTAAGCCTTGACATCTCTTGGTGAGGAATTGACCAGGAGCCGAAAAGCTTCTCAGATGGCATGGGGGACCATAAAAACACCCTACTCTCAGACCGAAACATAGCTTGAGAGGCAAAATGGAGCAGCCCCTGGAGAATAGTTATCTACCATCCCAAATCAGAGGTGCTTTAAAGCCCCAAGCCAGAAGCGAAGGGGAAGGCCAGTACACAGGAATCACTGTGCTGCCTTCACTGACCACTGCCACTGTGCATGCACTCCAGGCACACCTCTTAAAAGCCTCATGATACAGCAGAGTAAAAGACATTGCGGACCACAAAATATTCCTGCTTGACTGCAGAAATTAACTGTGCAGCCTAGCCAGCTCAGACTCCCTTTCATGTCGACCAGGAAAGATAAGCACATTGAAGAAGCAGTTCAGATTGCACGTGAGATAAAAGTACGTTCTGGAAGGGCCCTCCACTTTTTTCCACAGACTAAAGATGGAACTTAAGCTGACTAGGCTCGTAATTTAGGTATTAAATCTACCGCTGAGTAGGAATAATTTGATCTCCTTGTTTGTAGTGTATCATGTTTGAACTGACAAGTAGTAGTACCACTGTTGCAATAAGGTAATAAAATTATGTTCGTCTCTTTTTTTTTTTTTAATTTATTTTTATTATATATAGTATTTCCTCTTGTGGATTTCACAAAGAAATTAATTGCATTAGATTAAAATAAAAAAACATCCACCGTTGTTTGAAAAAGTAACACAAGGAGAGAAAACTAGAAGTTACCATTGTATACAATGTTTACTCTGCATTCCATTTTAACAGTGTTATGACCTTGAAACAAATATTAATTTCCACACAACAAGTTAGCATTGATTTTCGAATATATAAATGAAAAGAAATTATTGTCTTGAAAGTTCATTCAAGTGGGACATAAAGGAAAATGCAGTGTGTTAGATGACAGTCCACATGGTCATCTATTTAATTGTATTGTCATTACATATAAAGAAATTTGACAGTTTTTTAAGGTTACCTATAAGCTTATATACAAATAAACAGCTTTATAAATGTATCTTCTAGCATTCAGTACTAGAAAAGATATCTAATGTCCTATGAATTAACTTTAAAACACCAATGTATTTTTAAGTGGATAAGTCTCTTCAGTTAGACCAAGAGAAAATGATATTATAAGGAATTATTAAACAATTTAAAAGTGGATTATAGGCATAAGGCATTTTAGAATACTTACTCTTGCACACCTTAACTACTGAAGTAAGTGAGGATAATGAAAGCATGAAAAATAGTCAATGTTTTCTAACAAACGTTGATTTTTTTTACAGGCAAAGCATGAATGCTTTTTTGGGTGAAATAAGATGATTGGAGACCAAAGGAAATGCAGTTCTGCAAACAGAACAAATCCGCATCTTAGCAAAGCATTTGGTAGAGCATCTTGTGAAATATTACTCTGAAAAATCAAATTTCCTTGGATACGAACCGTATGATACAGCATGAAAAGTAGCTCAATAGCCATAAACAGTAGTTAATGATGAACGACAACTTATCAGATAGGGAGAGATGTCTGGGGGCATGCTAGCGTAGAAGGTTTCAGCCTCCTTCTTTATCTGACATCTTCATTAATAATTTAGAAGGGAGTTAAAATAACACATTAATGAAACTCACAGATGATGCTAAATTGAGATGTGTTACATCAGAGAATGACAAAGAATACAACAGTGGGACACTAGGTGTGAATCCACATAGATATTAAGTGTCTGGCACTTTCACTGGCTTCATCAGCTTAAAGTTTGTTTTATACTCTATGTTATGGATACATGAGATTCTTGAAACTTATTTCCAAAGTCAACTCCCTCCCTGTTTCCAAATTGGACCTAAAAATCTTTTTGTTGTCCTCAGAGAATAAGATATCCATAATAATCACTAAGAAATACAATGATATTTTTTGCATAACCAGAAATAAATATATGACAAAGAAGAAGGTAGATATCAGTACAGTAATCCATATGGAGAGAGAATAAAGAAAATTTTAACAGATTACTTGTTGTGTATTTTAATACATATGAATATGAAATACAAAAAAGAAATCATTAATGTCATGTAATAATACATTTTGCATGAAATTAACTAGTAGTACAAAAACGTTGGAATTACAGGGAAAAAAAACACCCGTCTGGTTCCCTCCTGTTCTTTGCACATAAGAAGATCAGAAGGCGCTTAAATTTGTTTCCTTATGACTGAAACAGTTGGTGGGTTACTGTATGATACTACAGTTCCTCATATTCAGTTTCTTCATTTTGGTTTGATTTTTATCTCCTAGTGACATACAGTCATGTATTTCTTGTCTGTCTAGAACTGCCTTTGCACCCACGTAGAGCTATTGCCTTCAGTCAGATTTGCTGGGGAACCAAAATCACCTTTCCTTTTTTCTGCTTCTTTCCTCCTTTCCCATGAGGATCATATTGCAGGAACAGGCATTGTGATCTTATAATACAAGCTCAATGTTGCTACTGAAATGAAATGCTATTCCGAACTAACGGAACATAGGTACTGAACATTACACAAAGAACACTAAATTCCAACACAGCTATTTTCACTTGTGAATGTTCAGATTTATTGGTTTTCTCTAAATGTAGATTTTGGTTTTGTTAGACTTGCTAAGTTTGCTTTGCTGTTTGTTCTACATATTTTAATACCTTTCTCAAGTAAAATGTGCTACACACTTTTTGCCTCTGCCCCGCTCTTGAAAACTTTCAGCCCATACAGAATTAGTTATGCCAGTATATGAAACTCTTTCAAATGTAAATAATTCTTTCTTTTTTATTTTTTTTTTTAAAGAATAAAAGGGACAAAGCAACATTTGTCTAACAAGTCCACTGATCGTGTTTTATTTAAATTTTGTGAACATCAAGGATTCTAAGTGGGAGAAATGCATAAAGTGGAAGAAAGTTGTTAAGGATTTTGGAAAGGAAATTACAAATACAGTGACAGAATTTTTCTTTTTAGTTCATATGGTACAGTGTAAACTGGTGCTTTTGTGCACATGCTTTTGGATAGGAGATAATTATTTTAATCTTTCATCTACTCAGTGAAATAGATAAAATAATTAACCTTGTTGATACCCACCCGTGTTGATTTACTGTAGCTAATGCAACTTACCAAGTCCCATTTAAGGGCAACATCAGAAGAAAAAGTGTCCAAAGGTAAAGCAAAAACTTTTTTGTTTTCCATCTGATTCCTGGTTTGACCCTTTACTGCAGAAAATCCTGAAGACCCCTTCCTCTGTATCATCATTCAGCATATCCAAGAAACTGAAACAAAAGTTAGCAACTGGTGTGAAAGAAAGGAAGAAACTCCTTAAATACCTTTCTGACTTTAGTTTCACTGGCCTTTTAGGCACTTTTCTGTATCAGTTATACAGAGCCTATGCATACTTCTATTCCTGTAGTAACATGATGCAAATAGAGGATTAACTGTATCTCACTAACCTCATTCAAAATCTCACCATTTTTTGCCAGTATCTACTCTACAGAATAAAATAATAGAAGGAAAAGTTCAGGAGTTCCCTGGACTGGTGATCTCTCACATATTTATGTATTGCTTCAGTACATCTGTGCCACAGAGATGAACGTGTCTTCTTTCATTTCTTAATCCTGTTTTTTGGTCTTTAACTAATGTAAAAGCAAACCTTATCCCTGGCCCCCTCTGATCTACGTTCCTTAAAACACCTCATTCCTAAGAAAAAGAAAGAGATCTGAAATCATAGCTGACATACTATGTTCAGATTTTGAATTCTGGACACTTAGATTAGAGTAAAATCATAGTCAACCATCTATGAAGGTTCATATAACAGCACCAGAGCTTGGGATGACTACACACATTGAGGTAGTAGAATCCATCCAAGATCATATAAGACATAAAGACTCATCTAGTCAGGTCTATTATTTTATAATATTAAAAGTAGCTGACAGACAAAACAGATAGGTGCACCTGCAAATAACATAAATTCAATGTTTATATACAGTAAATAACTCAGGGGGATTACATGAAATTACGAATCAGAGCCAGTCACACAACGCCATTAGCTGCACTGCTTCTGTGTATTTTTTTACTTACTTTTGCTAACAGACTGTTTCTATGCAAAGAGGTTTCTGTTAGGATCTTGATTTTGTAGAATACAAAATGAAATAGGTAAGTCCATATATCAATCATCAACAGATTTATGGCAGGTTAAACTATGTGATTTAATATGACATCTTATAAAGACCACCTGCTTTATTTCCTCTTATAAGGGGACATGCCTAAATTGTTTCTCTAGTTCCTCATTAACTCAGGAGAATATAATTTACTCGTTAAGTAGCCTAGTTTCATTACGAGGAAAAACAAACTTTCAAAAGAATACATTGACTTCTCACACCTTCTAGCCTCTTCCAATAAGGAATAAGGCCTGTTTACATGAAGCTATTCTAGCATAAAATTATTTTATCTGAAGGATGGTCCTGGAAAAAATCAGTGTTCCCTCTTTTGGAAGGTTATTAGAACAACTTACCTTCTCTGTAAAGCTAGCAGGAGATGTCACAATTTTTTTGTGGGAAGTATCACATGCATCGTAATCATGAGTACTTATCATGAGCTGTGTTCAAAATAGAGCTGGACCACAGAATACATCAAGATGGGGTGTGCTGGTGTTAAAGAACACTAATGCAGCATTAGTTTTCTATGACTTTTCCAGAGATAGGCATGGTTAGTATGGAAATGAATGAATTGAATTTTCAATGAGATGTATTCACTTGATTAATGAGAGTGCTTGAACAAGCATGACAGTGGAAATCAAGTGCTCAAGAAATGTTCAAAGGACTGGCTGAGGTACAACCATGGTTGTTATATGCCCTGGGTTTGACAAGTATAGCATTTGCACATTTTGTATGGCCAAGAGGAATTCTTGTAGACACAGCAGAGTTTCAAAGAAGAACTAGTTCTAGAAGACTGCATCATCTCTAACTTTGGAAGAGTTTTATTTAGTTCAGAGTAAATGTTGGACAATTGTTAGAGGAGCCAGTGAAAACAACTAAAAGAAATGAATGAAAAAAAAAAGGCAAAAAAGAGAGCAATTGCTACATGGTGATAAAGTAGTTTAGTAACTAAGAAAGTATTTTGAGGAGTTTGTTTTCTCTGTGTCTTGAACTATTTGTGGTGACAAGATAAATGAACAGGTGACCTTTTGAAGACAGTGAGTTACCAAGTAGATTAGATGTAGAGCTGAACTGGACAAATGAAACAGCAAGAACTGTTTGGACTGGGATAGATTCATTGGACTCTTCCTGGGTGGATGTCAGCTTCTTTGACTCTTTTCGTTGACATAATAAATGCATGTTTCTGCACAGGGATATATATCTACTATTCAGAAAACTAGCCAGGTCATTTAAATATGCTGTTTTCACTCAGGATTGGCGCCTATGTGAGTTTATGCTTGACTTCCTCAGATTTGATTTAAAGTTCACAGAAGTAGATCTTCTTAAATTCTTGAAAGGCTTTCAACTTTGTCAGAATTTCTGTAAAGGTACAGCTTCCTGTATCCTTGTTTGCACAATCAGTGGAGCAGGTGTGTCCCTCATACGCCAGAAGGACTTGTTGCATGGAGGTGCGACCAGCACTGTCATGAAACTGTTGAATATATTTAGGGAGGAGTACGCTTTTGCATCATAGGAATTTCCCAAATATTCTGCTTGATAATCTTGGACAGCTGATAATAGCTATCATATACTTTTGAAGATCTTGTAACTCCACATACCATCAGAGACTGTCTTAATTCCTCTCTAGACAATAAGAAATATGCAACTTTATTAGGACAGCTCTTTATGCGCTTATAAGCAGGATTTCTACCAAGTACCCCTCTTGAAAATGCATGAAGAAGGAAGAAGCATCATAAAATGATGTGTGACTATAAAAAGATAATAAAAAAAGTTTTTAAAAGTTCATCCTTTTTTATTATCAGACAATTATGAGTGTGGAGGATTAGTCAGATATGCCCAGTTATACAATTTGCAAATGTTCTCTTGTGGAAACAGACGTAGCATACACATTAATAAGATATACTGCATATACAGCTTCTGGTTTACACGCTTTGGTTACAAATAGAATGTCATGTCTTAGGGGACAGCATGATGGCATTGATGTTACTAGCAATAAAATGTAAGAACAGAATGAATGAACCTTTATTGGCTTGTAATTTCACTGTCTCAACACTTTTTGAAATCTGAATGTTGCTTGCTACTTTATTAGAGGCAACTCTGTTGCCACAGTGCCAGCAAGTATCAGCTGAAATTAAGGACTGAGAAATCCCTATTGATTATAACATTACTGTGTTACAAAACCAATTTACATCTCAATTCTTAGAACACTGAGGACTCTCAGGTAACTTTCTCATTACTGAGACTTAAAAGGTGTAAAAAGAGACCTTACCTTTTAAACTACACGATGGATTTAAAGTTTGTTACATTTGTCATTGCATTGATTGACAAGCATAACAGTCATGCCAAGCATACTTTAACATGGATAAAGTACATTTTAAACTTGACTATGCTTCTGTCAAGAAATGGAAGGAAAAGTAACAGTTGATCTCACAAGGATGCAGTTTTAATGTTGTAAATATATTTATCTTTCTACATAAGATAGATTGATAAAATAGTGAAAATAAATATGCAAGGAACTGAGTACTTTTTTCTAATCAATGTCATTGTGCATTTCAGAACACTAATGTAGTCGAGTACACTCCTGGTAATAGAAACTGTACGTGTTATTCCCACATCTGCAGGTTATGTTGAAAAGTTTATTTGACCTTGGCTTTGCATTTTGGAGAAATATTCTTATACAAACGACTATGATGGGAAACATGACAAGACTGATACAATCTCTTTTTTAGTTTTTTGTTTCTGTTTCTACAACATTTTATATTCAGGCATATGAAAAACCCTCCACTAAAAGCAAAATAATATTTTAAATACAGATTATTAACATTGCAAAGTCAAGTATTCAAAATTAGGGAATACTACAACTAGACTTACATTAAATTGGTGTCATCAAATGTATGTGTTCTGATAAATTTAGCTGCATACAGTAAGAGACCAATTTAGGTAAAGAATATAAAGTAGAAATTACTGCAGTGATTTTGACCATAGATCCATCCATCCTAAATTTATTTATCTGACATAATCATTTATGAACATTTAAGGAAGATTGTAAGACCAGTGTTTTGCCAGAATATTCCTGTAGTTTTGAGCAGTTTTCCTTTTTGCTACTACTTCTTAAATCAAAACCAGTGTCTTTGTATTTGAAACAAGAAAAATTTCCCCACCCAAACATTTTGTTATCAGTAGCTTCATAATTAACTATACAGTATAAAAATGTACCTCCTTTTGTTTGCTTTTGTGCCTGTTATTTTGAACATTGTTCTTAAGTTTTTAATTTAAATTTTTTACATATATTATGGAATCCAAAACTAAGAACTTGAAGTGCAATTCCTGACCCATAGAAAGAAAGGGAACAGTTGTAATATCTGTGTTGGTTACCTTGTATGTAATGTTGTTGTTCCACCTAATTTAAGAAACTTGTGTTGTCCATTGACAACACAGGGAAGCTGCAATTGTCTGACCTTACTTGTGAGGGTTGACACATTGTAATGATATGAAAAAAATGCAGATAGAATTAACGTGAAAAAAAAAGAGACAATCACCACATTCCATCTATGATAATTTCAAAAAAATTACTTTCATCTTGATGCTGTTGTATGTGAAAAAGTCTCGCTTAACACCTGTATCAAAGGAATGAAACATTGAGATATTCCCCTAATCAACAGTAGTTCAAGCTTAATTTGTTATTACATGTTAACCATGACAACATGGAGTTTGTTTTTAATTTGTCTCAATGACCAAGAAGTGCATACCTATTTTTTAACGTTAAATTGCTTACTTCACAACCATAATGTTATAGCAGCATTTAGGGATTTTGCTGGTTTAAAGCTCTAGCCACTAATGCAGTCCTAACTTTTTTGCTTTGATGTTTCCTAGACACTTGATGAATTTCTAACCCCCAGGACCCTTCCATTCTCCACTGAACTGTAAGCCTGGAGTTCAAGTCTATTAGAAGGTCTATTTGTTACTACTTAGCCTGGCAGTATCATATGGGCATCACGTTGATTTCTGGAAGCGAACAACAAGCTTAAATAGCTACTAAGAATGTTGGTGGGGTTTTTTATCTTTTTTTTTTTTTTTTGAAGGCTAGAGCTCTTCTAAAAATATCACTTTCTCCCTATAATGAAGTTTTTTTACTTTAAATTTTCTTTCCTGGTGGAGAAAACATTACTGCAGAAGCTGCTTCTAACATAGACTCTTGCTTTATTTTTATTGATTTCTTTTCAACAAATGGCTAGGCAGTCACTTTTGATAAAACACTTAGCAAGGGTAAATGGATCAGGAAATATGACCTAGCCAGTGGACTTTGGACAGAATGATGAAGGTCACTCAGGGTTGCTTGGGAAATTATTAAATCTGTAACAGTAGCATAGACTTTTATTTATAATACATACACATACACAACAAATTATTCTAATGTATCATTGACATATCTTGCCATCAGACATAGGAAACTCTCCCTGATTTTTGTACAAATGTTGATGTGTCTCATGGCAATGTTTGTCCCTATGAAGAATTTAACAGATTAATATTTTTCTTCAAACAAAAGCTTCATTTTTTACTTCGTAATCTGGAAATGGATAATAAAGAAAATTCTTTTCTTTACAGACAGTTATTAATCTCAATCACACAGGCATATCACATTTAATACAGAGTTTCCAAATTTACATTAAGCAAACTTAAGAATAAAGTTTTGCCATCAAAACTGGGGAAGACTGGGAGAGCTTTCAATGTAAGAGGTCATTGCAATTCACTTCATGAAGGGAGCAGCTGCAGACTGGAAACATGTGAGGCCCCTGGAGCATCATGGTCCTTGCTCAGTAAGGACCAAAGTTTTCCATTCGCTTCCTACAGTTCTCTTTTTGTGAGGCTACTGGTGAACGGCCAGGAAAAAGCAATACTGTAAGACGGTATTTGACACAAAAAGAAACATAGGACCTGTGCAGGGTCTGTGATTTGCTCTTCAGGTCTAGAGCTGGAATTCTGAAGTGGAATTTCTTAAGAGGATTAATATTTTTAACAGCTGTAGAAGTTTCCCTTTAATTTATTAAATGCTGGAAAACCTGAATCCCAAGAATCAATTGGCATTATAAAGCCAGTAAATGCGCATCATCAGTTGCATCTTCAGAATAACGTGCTTTCTTATTAATATAGACTAGTCTTAATTTCTGTAGAATTCAGAGGATTCAGGTCCAAGTAGTCATGTAATAGAAAATGTATATTTTAGTTACCTAACAGTCATAGTGGAATCTAAGCCTCTTCTAGTGGGATCAAAAGCTCCTTTAGGTGTCTGTGTACCTTATATAAAGTTAGATCATTAGATGTTTCAAACAAGATATGTACAACATTAGCCACAGTAGCTGAGCAGTTTTTTTAACTTTTATAAGGTGTTCACCACAGTTATATAGGAAATTCTGTTCCTCTCCAAATCCCAGCAGTAGTCGAGTAGTTGAAGAGAATTTTCTTCACTCAGTATTCAGAATCTCCCTTCAAAAGGCTGACTCAGCAGCTGCTAGAGGAAAAGACATTAAACCATTTTTTTTTTCTTTAATACTGTTTAAAGAACTTTTGCAGGAAAATAAAGAACAGGATTCAATATACTCTTCAATCTGAAGGCATTCAGCCTGTCATCTTCTTGGCAGAAGAATGTCCTAATCATTGGACACAACTCTACTCTACATTTCTTGTGACCGGCAATTTTAAATGTTGAAAGTCAGGACAGTCTCAGACAGCTAAATTACTCTTATTCAGATGTGTCAGACTTGCTCAGTACAGGTCAAAGACCTGGTAAACGATCAATAGCCTTTGGTATGGGAGATATTGCATTCACATGATTTATTGTGCAGAACAACCATCTTTTGACATTTCAACACTGTGAGTATTTAAAAATGCTGTCGGTTACAATGAGAATACAGGAAAAATATGCTTCATTTATTTTATCAAACAGGACTAAGATTTTAAAAATGCAGTATGGGACATCTCATGTTACACAAGATACCTGGCAACACCACCTACAGAAAACACAGTGAAGAAAAAAATATAGACTTATGGCCTACAGGACCATGACTTTCAGTGATGCACAACAATTTTCAAGTGCAGCATGATAACCTTCTTTGTTTAAGTAAGCACAGCAGCTTCAGATCATCATGAATGCCTTGTCTTAAACATGTGTAAACCCACTGCTCTGCCTTCTTTTCTGAAGCTTGGAATCTGTGTGAAACACAATTCAGCTTTAAATTAAAGTTCAGGAAAACATCTAGCAGATTAGCAACACTGTTTTTTGGGATTAAGTCTGGATTTTTAGTGTTCTACTCAGTAGGGTTGCAATTAAACACTGAAAACAAAAATGAAGTTGGAAGCAGGGACTAGGTTTCTCCCAGATAAGAGTTCTAGTAACTTAGCAAAGTAATGCTCGCCACCTCCTCACTGCCCTTCCAGCACTAAGTGTGCAGGACTGAATTCTGCATAGCAGCACAGAAGAAAAAAGAAGATGAAGCCATAATTTCAAAAAAGAAGTGAAGAGTAATTTTTCACATCTGTGCTGAAACTTACCTAAATGCTAATCTGCTGATTGGAGTCCTCTTTCTAAATTATTGAAAAGGGAGCCCTGAATTCTCCTCAGTCTAGGAAGAATAGCATATCCAGGTCTGGATGATGACATCTTTCTGCTCATCTTTTATATTAGAAATAAACACTTTTTGAGATGATTATTCCTGGTGGTGTCCCTCAGAACTGGTCAGACAAACATCTGCAATCTCAGGGCAAGAGAGTATTCCCACCCCAGTCACCTTCAGTTTCATATCCTAAGGGATGTGGGCAGGAGTTCAACAGCTAAATCCCTTAAAAAAGAAAAATTCTGCATATGTTCACAATTCTGAGCCACAGATGTAGCTGTGCAGATAAACTGCATAAACTGAATAAAGTTTACTTTCTCTCTCTCTGTCCTTTTTTTTTTTTTTT
>RSEF01000001.1:166634914-166650089 GCA_003993805.1 Himantopus leucocephalus | reverse complement strand
CCTTCAAGCGTGTCAGCCACCCCTCCCAGTTTTGTGTCATCCCAAATTTGCTGATGGTGTGCTCTATCTCTTCACAACGGCCATGATGATTTCAGTAAGATCATTGACATCTGCTTCTTGTTTGGCCTGTCACCTGAAATATAGGCAGTACAATGCATAATTGCACCATCTGGGAGTCTCAAAACCAGAATGGACAAAGCCATCAAAATACTCTGTATTTTACATGGTTCATAATCTGCAGGAGCCTGTCCCCTATGTGTGTTTGCAGGAGGAATATTCATTTCAGAGGACCGTCAAGGAGGTTGGGAGTGGTTCCAGAGGATGTATCTGATACAAATGAACAGACTTATTGAATAAAAACCTACATCCTTCCCATTTATGCTTTATTGTTGTCAGGTGTAGAACCTTTTATTAGTTATCACATGCAAACAAACAATATTGTCTCACCTAGAAAGGCTGTTGGCAGGTATAAATACTGAAAGCCAACTCACACTTAAGAGAAGTCCAGGAGGATTGAAGAAGAGAGAAAGAAAACACTTTCCAATGAAGGTGAAGTCCTTCGTTCAGGTCAAATTCTTCTTACATGTGCATAGTATGCATAGCGAAAGCACAGTACCTGAGGAAGCTTTCTCAACAACATTAGCTGAGATCAGGCACAGTCCTGTTTCACAGCACTGGGAGAAAAGCCGCTCTTGCTTTCTGGGGTCATCTGGAATTTCTCAAAACCCATTCAGATTAAATGAATGCAGAAGCCTTCTTCAGGCTGTGGCTTAGGGGCAGGTTCCTCAGAGGAAGACAGACAACATAGCTGTAAATCGTATTGTGGTTTAGCACTTGAAAGCACCTGAGAAATCAAAAATACTTTGGCAGGTATGTTTAGACCAACAATAAACAAAACAGGGCCACTGTCACCTCTCTCCCAATTTGAAAGCTACTGTAGAAATTGTGTGGCATGTGGTATTGCATAGCTATAAGATTTGTACTTCTTCTCCACAGGATCAGAAAAGTCTCACAACGCTTGCTTAAACTTTTACAGATTTGATGATTAACTGCCTGTGGGCATAGCTGGCCACATAACTCTTGAATTACTGAGTACTTACTGGTAAAGAGTCCACCCAAAGCTTTGTAAGTGATTTACTTCTGTTTACCAGTTACCAAGAACTCCAGAGATGGATCTATTCTATAGTAGATTTGCTGGAGGATTTGAGGTAGGAAGAAGGACACAAAGACAATTTGATTTCGTCTCTCACTTGATGGTTAGCTCACAGATAGAGTTTCAGCCAATTTTTGAATAATAGTCCTGGATAATTAAAGTCCTAAGGCCCCCAAAGAAAGTGCTTAAGAGACAAGAGCACAGAAATGCTCTTGCCACACAGAGCAGTAGAGGGTTCCTCCTGATTTTTTTAAATTATATTACCAATTTAAGTACATTGTATCTGGAAATTTGCTGAGATATGGGTCATTTACTCAGAGTCTTCAACTGTATTGTTGTCTTTTATGTATAACTCAAGGCTTGGCATATTTACACAGTCCAATTTCCTAGCATAATTCTGCTAAAGCTAACAGAGTTAAATCAACAAGAAACATGACATCTCCTTTGTGTTATGCTTTTACAGATAGAATCATAGACCTATATTACCTATTCACTTGGAGTAGTAGGTCTGCATTATAACACACTCGTTCAGAAATATACTTCAAAAGAAGTAAAGATATTTACTATTTTTTAAAGTGATTTGAAATAGTGGAGCACTGCAGAAATGAACACATTTTGGGGCAAATTTTAGCATAATTTACCAGTATTTTCAGCAAATGCATCTTGCTATTACAGTTACGGTATACCTGAAAAGCAGGACTGTGACAGTTTAATGCAAAAGCAATTATACTCTATGCTAGAAGTATTAAAAGTGTTTTCCAGTGGAGGAAATAGTAAAAATCCCAGCATTTAAATAAAATTACTGCATTTTTTTTTCTTTAGGTCTTCAGTATCACCTGTCCAAAAAGCACGAGAACCAACTGTATAATTTGGTTGTTTGTAAGATGTGTGCCTTTTATGTATAACTTTAGCTTGTAAACACCTGATTTCTTTTCTTACAGCAATGCAGACTCCAAAGGTAATTTGAAGCCTGTAACAATAGACTTGGGTTTAGTTACTTGTCTCCCATGGACTCTTTTAAAAGCACCCTACAGTCTCTGAAGACAGCCTGTACAGTTACAGACTTTCTGCAGTCACAGTCCAGTTCTCATGCCTCCTGATTTCCTTCACTTCTTTTCACTCATCATTCTACAAAGTTTATTCTATTTGGTACCAAAGCACTTATTATCTGATTTCCAAATCTCAGCTATTACCATGCTTATTCTCTGTAGTCCAACACTTAAAAATCAAAAATATGCTTAAGCAACCTTAAAAGATGGACACAAATGGTTAAACTTTTAGTAACAAAAATTGACAGAGGAAATTTAAAGTGCCATTAAGCACATAAGCATCAGCAATTTTACCTGAATGCAAAATGCATTCTGTAATTTTTTTTCCCATTCTTCAGCTCACCCACTCAAAGTAATTAGATACAGCTTTTTCACTCCTGAAGTTTCAGTGGCACTACGTTGTTAGCACATGTATTAAAAAAAACACTTTTTTTTTAAATTCATTGATTGTTTTTCTTCCTCTTTCTCTGCCAATTTAATCTCTGCTCTCTCATTGCTAAAGGAGTATCTGCAAGCTGCGAGTCATGATCAAGCAGAGAATAACAATCCCAGTTAAACTAACAGCCTTCTGAGACTGAAATTGCTTTAACAGAGTATCTGGGTTACCTCAACATATTTCTCCACTTTCACTGTGGCTTTCCATAAGATCAAGTTTCAAGATAAATGAATTACACTAATTACTACACATTGGAATATTGGAATGCTATTTTCAGCCACCACTCCAGTCTACTGTAAAATCACCACAGTTAAGAAAAAATGGAAACAATATTTAGATTGCATAACAGAGTCATTTATATGGCAGGTCTCTCTTTTTCCTTCATGATTGTCAGATTTATTTACAGATATAAAAAAAAAAAGACTGAACTGTGTATGTATTGGGGGTGGTGTTTTGTTCTAAGACAGTCCGACAAGATTCCTGATGTTATTACTCATCCTCTGATAGACAAGAAATCACAGTAGCTGTTGTCTTAATACCTACACAGTCCCCATTTCCAGGTATTTTTCAAATAGGATATATGAATTCTAAGTTCTAATATTGCAAATTGAAATCAAATAGTTTAATTAAGTTGATGAATAGGTGTTTCAAAACAGGGCAAAAAGCAGCAAATATTTCTTGCATTCCATTGCACTATTTTCTCCATGAATATTTAAATTTATTTTTTCATAGCATTCTACATTTATCTTGCAATTTTGTTATTATTTGTCTATTGTGAGTTCACAGACATTTGACATATGTGACAGCTCATACCACGAAAGCATTATTCTTTGAAAATTCTTATTTGATTCATGAAATTACTTCCACCATTATCTTCACAAATTAATTAAAAGTTTCAGACATCACGTGAAACATTTTGGAAGCTTAGGCATTGTATTATTTGACTGCTCTGCTCAGACGTCACATGAAATACTCCGCTGATTTGGCCTTTACATGAAATCAGTAGCATTACCCTTACAGTCATGTTTGTAATACTAATTTCCAATATTGCTGTAACAATTAGACTCTTCCATAAGGAACAGTCTCCCAGCAATTTCTTACTAATGTTTCAAAGCAAACTTTTTCTAACATTACCTCTCAGTTCATCTCAGTTAATTGTTATAAGGCTGGAAACTTTTGCTGTCTTCTTTTTTTAGGCACTTCCTTCTACACTGAACTTCTTTGATAAAACTTCTTCATCTTAAAATTGTGTTCTGTTTTCATCATTTATTCAATGTACTTTGAGAGTAATGACAAAACTTCTCTTTCATTATTTCTCTGAGTAGAAGATAGTGTTGAACAATTTGTTAAATCATATTACCATTTCATTTCCAGCTGGAACCAGTTGTGCTTCTTCTAAACCATGTCTGTGGATGCTCAAGGAATAGTATCTGGATATTCTATTATGACTGTGAACCAATAATTTTTCATATAAATTGGAATATTCATCTGTGCTATGTATATTTTGAACTATGTAAGTTTTATTTGTGAACTTCTACGTGAATAGATGAACATTATGAATAAGCAAAAAATTGATTCTGAGAACATAAACTTTGTAGGTAAACTCCTCCCCTCAGAACATGTCATTTAGAAATCAAAAATCTAAATATCAAGTAATATGGTGTGTCTTATGTTCATTAGCTTGAATATGGGAAGGTAAACCATCTTTAAATGTCAAGAACCAAACATTGGTACAGAGGAAGATTTAAATCTTTGAAAACAAATCACCATCTTTCAAGGAAAGACCAATTCCTTGAGAAGAATTCATACCGATTATACATTTTCAACTGTAAATAGTAAGACTTTTAAGCAATTTAAGTTTTCCTGGATGTCTTTGGATGTGGAGCAACAGGTGGACTTCAAACCGGCAATCGTACAAAACACCCATCAAGTACTGAGTAATTAAACCCTTCTTTTCTGTGTATTATTCCAGATTTATGAGCTAGTCAGTTCAATTCTTTACACTATGAGCTGCTGACTTGAATATAAGCAGTCAGCTTGACTATGAGCAGTACTAGGTAGTCAGCATTGCTGAAAGAAACCATTCTGGGACAGTTAGTAACATCAGCTTTCATTTTTTCATCTTGCTAAGAATTATTAATTCCTTGGGATTGCATTGCTCATCTAAAGACACCTTGAAGGGGTTTCTGCTGTCTCAGAAATCAAACTCCTTAAAAATGCCTGAAGCTGCACATAAAATAACGGAAGTATTAAAAACACTAGACACTGAAAAATGTAGGCATGGGCCACAAAAGGCAATCTGGACTCTCAGGAATAACTTAGACTCATAACGTTTATTTATTTATTTAACATAACATGTTAAATGACTGCAGCTTGCAGTCTCTGCCTTAACCTTTTTCTACATCCCAGAATGCAAGCAAAACAAATAAAGAAAAAATTCAGTGAGATAGTGTGGCTGTAATAAGCATTATTGACATTCTTTACCAAGAGCCTGTCATTCTTTCCCTAAGTACCCTTTTACTATAGTTGTATTGAGTCATTTGCCCCTGTGGGCTTGTGATATTTAGGTCCCATGCTAACTGCTGTTCACCCATTAGGCTTTCAATGAAGACAGAACCTAAAAAAAACCTGCTAAAAGGCACTACTGAACCACAGGGAAATTCAAACTGCTCTGCATGCTGGAGCTAAGAGAGCTGCTAAAATCAAGGGATAAAGTTCAAAAAAAGATCATTTCAGTGCAGTATCCTTCAGAATGTGATTTATTCTGTTTTGTTTTGTAGTGATTTGTTGTCTGTTATTTCTCCTAAAATGGATTGTTATAAATGTGAACAAAGGTTTGAGAATCTAAGGGTTCTGTAATAAAGAGAAAATAACAACTTCAATAAAATAAAATTGGGAAGAATGCTTTCCAGGTATGTTGCTTTCCATCTTGAGGTCTCAAAGTGCATCACTAGGATTTATGATGAACTGATTCTTACAGCAATCTTGATAAGCAGGCACCATCCCATTTTATATACAAGAGCTTTAAAACAAAATTCTTAAATAAACCAGTATACGTTGCACCTTCTGCAGTCACATTCCTCCTCCAGCTCTACCTGGCAACACCATTCCCTTGTGCCTCAACCAGATGTATGTCAGATACCAAATGAGCTGGTTCAGAGAGATACACAGACAAGAAACAAATCACATTTTTGTATACTCAGTTTACAGACTGATGGCTTCATCCAGTTCAGTCGCTGCTACAGTCTTCAACTTGCTGTCAAAGCATGGTTAAAGCAAATGGGAGGCTGGGAGAGGAGGTTAGAGCAGGACTGCAATGACCTTGTCTTATTTCAGTTTAAATTGTCATGGGAGTGTACCCTGAGGCACAAAGGCCTATGTCCCAAAGTAATTTACAGACCTCCTCCTTCTGTGTCTGGGCCAGAGAGATTAGACGAATGCCCAGTCAGGCAATCTGTGGTGACCCTCAGAGATGTTGCCATGCCTGCACACTTTCAGGGCTTGAGAGACAATGCTGGCCCCCAAAGGAGTGCTTCCACCCAGTTTCCAGCCTCACATTTTAAATTTTTCATTAACACTATCATTTTTAAAGCCTCCTGGGGGGTGGGCTTTAACCCAATGGAAAACTAATTATGAGGAAGGGCATGTGAGATCTTGAGCAGGAAACAAAGAGAGGAGAGACCAAGATTCCTCCATATTTTTTTTTTTTGAGGGGCACTNTTTTTTTTTTTTGGGGGCCCTTTTTTGGGTTTTTTTTTTTTTTTTTTTTTTTTTTTTTTAGACAATCACATTTAAACTGTCTTAAAGGACTTCAAGTGTCAGGATCAGGACTCTCAGTTTTGCTCCAGAGTTGAGACTGAGGGTACAATGGACAATTAAATATAATCGTTATTATTTAAGCTTTAAATAATCACATTTATATGTTATGAAGGATATGCATCTCACACAATGTTAGGATTTTCCATGACTTTCATGCCTAATTTTAGATCACCAATTTGGAATGGAGCTGAATAGAAGTCAAATTTCCTCCATATGACAACAGGCTATTACCACCTGCCAGGGACACTCTGTCAGCCCTGGCACTCTTCCATCCTAACAGTCCAGTCTCCTCCACTTCAGCAAAAGTTAAATAAAGGAAACGCTTGCTAGTCTCAGGATGAACACGAAGCAGTCAGTAGAAAATAACTTAGTAATAAATTTTTCTAATTTTTATTTTCAGGAATGAGGATGAAACCCTGTACTACTGAAATTTAAGAGGAGCATGATTTTAATATGGAGGTCCTTTCTGGAGAATAACTGGATCTAGGGAAAAAGCAGAGGATAAATATAAAGACAAGTATTGCCTAGTAACACTAATATGTTAGCTGATCCTAAGAAGCTTTAACATGTATCTGGTTAAATAGTTATAATACTAAAGAAACAACTTATGAAAGGTGTGGATTTGAGATAATTGTAAACCATCAGCCTCTTTTGAAATATTTAAACCTACTGAAATCCCTCTTTTTTAGTTTCTCCAGTGTTCTCAGTTTTAAATACAAATTCTCTTGTACTACCCTTCCACCCTTTTGTTTTAGTAACCACTTCTCTCCAACCCCCCTTTTATGTACATATGCAGACATGTGGTGATGGTTTTGAATGTGGCAGAAGTTCTGTCAAGCTGAGGCTGCGGTAGAGGTTAGCAAATATTTTCATGGTTCAGTTTTCCAATAAAGGTAGAGCATAATGACTGAGGAAGTGGCTGTCTCACTAAGACTAAAGCTTTCGTCTCAAAACCATTTCAGTGAACATCTTCTGACTGTGAGAAAGAAGGATCTAAATAAATGCGTAATGGTTAATATTTCAACCATATTCATATATTTTTCTCAGTTTTTCCTAAATAAAGAACAATCTTGGAAAGATAGAATGGCAACAAAGATAAATAAGGTTTCCTTTAAGTGTTGATTTTAAAGCTTGATCTCTAACGCGTGGCTCACTGGCAACATACTGTTGCAAGATTCTCTGATATTACTTTCGGCCTCAGGAAACTGTCACTGCTGCTATGGTCCAAGCTGACAGGCAAGTAAAGTACGATGTTGCCTGCAGCATATTTCTTGCTTCCCACTGTTGTCCACACTGTCACTGAGAACTGGAAGTCACAGTTCCAGCAAATTCAAGATGTGACTTTGCTAGCTTCTCAAGTATATGAAAGACTTGATTCAGAAGCTAATAATTTTTGCAGAGGGCAGTTAAGATTGATGTCCAACGCATGTGTGATTCATGGAAGAGACTGTTACAAAAAAATAACATCACATCATTTTAGAAATTCGGAATACCAGATTAGTCAAGAAGATCCTAAATTAACATCAAGTAAATTAAAGATCACTAGATACTTCTACTTGCTAGAGAAAACTTTGGCAAGAATGGTTTTAGAACTAAAGCAAAACAAAACAAACAAACAAACAAAACCCCAAAACATTTTATTTCTACACACAAAAATACTATTATAGTTAAAGGCTCATTAAAAGGGAAAAAAAACGATTACTGCTATCAAGCTGATAATTCTTCAAAAAACAATCATTTTCCTTTCACGTCTTTCTTGGAAATCTAGCTTGCTATAAGGCTTTTATATGGCAATGGAGTTATTATGTTCTTTTGCATTGTAATGAAGCTACGTTGTAATGAATTTTGATGTCATTACAGCAAGGGAACAGATGCTGCAATTAAGACCACTAAATGGAATTCAGTCCTTAAAGATTCATACATCCCATGTGAAATTTTAATAGCCTGTGTAGTATTTATGACATCATTGTTCAGAAAAGGATCAATAATAAAATTTGAACTATTGTAATGGTGCAAGTTCCAAATTGTCAGAGAAATTGAGACATCTTTTTCTCTTCTCAGCCTGTAAAATAAAATGGAGCTGATTTGCCTTTGCCCTGAAATTTGTATGATGAAAAGTGGAACTGCAGCTAAATCAGACTCCTAGAATTTTTCACCCACACTTTTCAGATGTCAGTGACAAGGCAGGGAGAGTAGAGAAAGAGGTGTATTAATTTAAATGATATCCATGACACCTTACATATACTGCAGAAAAGATTTTTTTCTAAAGCAAAGGAATATTGCTAAAATAACTATTTGAATGCTATTGATGTAAAGCACTTACTTCATGCCTTTTTTTCTTTTTCTTTACAATGATTGATTAGTATAATGCTCTATTTGTTGGAATACCCAGTGATTTTTTAGAGTGGTATCAGTTTTTAAAAAGTGAAGGAGCTAATTTTCTGACTAAACACAAAAAATAGAAGTGCGCTAGAACTTCTTTCTCTAGTGTTTGGTCTCAAAGATGACTTCAGAGTTCTTTCTACTTCTATTTATGATGATCCAACTTTGTCTTTGTATCCCACAAAAGTTGTATTCATTAACAAACAGTGAAGTTGTAAGGGTAAAGCTGAAGCTATACTCTTTTGCTCTTGCGATCTCAAGCTATGGAAATTACATCTAAGCTTTAGGTTAATTTCTAAGGCAATTTAGAATGATTTTACAATGAATCATTAAATGTTTCTGAATATTTTGTAGATAACTATTGTAAGCAAGTATTATGACTGTTGCTATACCTACAGGATTTAAAACTTGTAGGACACAGGGAAGTTTTTATTAAATAGTGATGCAAGGAATAAAGATGATTTTTTTTTATTAACTCCCACTACTACTAGCAAGCTTTCTGTTTAGACAATTACTGCTGTGAGACAAAAATGTCAATTTATCTTGAGTGAATTAAGGCTTAATTAACCTTACTTTCCCTCAAGGCCATTGATCTGGAAACAGCAAGTCAGTAATTGAATGTTGTAGCTACGACAACCCCCAGTTTCTTAAAACATGTGATTCATTTTCCTGAACTACCATGAGAGCAAGTGTGTTATGGCTCTTAACAACCCTTTTACTATAGCTTTCAGTCTGTCAAAAGATTCAAACTCATGATGGTTGTAGTATGAAAACATTCTGTTCATTTTATGTAGTGACATATAAGACAAGTTTATTTTTGTTTTCTATAATCTAATTTAGTGGAGTTGAATAATTTTTATAGTTACATTAGTATAGATGAAGCACAGATGATAATTTCTGTTATAGGACATGCTAATGTGTTGAAAGAGAACAAACTACATTTATCTCATTTGTACTACTACATTTGTTCCCTGTAAAGCCAACCATTTGTATTAAATACACTGTCTATTCCGCCTCCAACTGCTAGGGATCATCACACATCTGCAGACCCTTGTTTAGACTGTTTAAACTGGGTTATGGCCATAGGTTTATTACAGATATATAAGATCAAAAGAGATGTAGCACTATGATGTTTTGGAATAACATAAGACAATTTTGATTTCTGTAGTGTCATTCATTGATTTAACAAAATAATGCCGCAGATGGAATCATATATTAATTAGATTTGCTAGTAATACACGTAACTCATGCATCAATTGACTTCAGCAGACCCACTCTATGGTTTATTAATTTAGTCATTCTATTTTATTTAACGTTCTTGGTTATTCAGTACAAAGACAAACTTCTGAATAACTGAGGCTGCCAGGCCTAACTGCTTTTATAAGAATCTGCTGAAGGTGTTTCACTACATGTGAAACCACTTCTCTGGTTTTTGGTCCTTTCTTACTTGTTTTTACTTGTATCACCATTTAAATCTTGAAATCACCTCTCAACATCTGGGGATTTTCTGTCTTTATATATCTTGCTTTTAAACCTTTACTGTATCTATTTTGTCATTTTTCCTGAAAAGTAAAGCAACTTCAGACTCCTGATGAACAAATTTTCTTTGAATCTTCCTAGATAAGTTCCTAGACCTCTGTTTCTATAGACTGATGCAATTTGTAAGCAGTCCACTATAGGCACATACTTCACTGAAGTACTCTGAATTTCTAAAGTTTCCATTCAGTTTTGTCAACACTGCTTGGTTTCTTCTCTCTAGTAAAAAGACGTTTGTCAAATTAGATTTTTATAATGACTCAGATTACAGTTCTTCCTGGGACTAGGAAAGATCCAATGTATTTTCCATTTCTTCTGCCCTGAAGATCTTCCTTCTTCTCTTTGAATCACCATTTTAGGAATCCCTATTTTGTTAAATGCTCCTGAAACTAGACAGGAAGCGAGACTGTGACTGTGTCTATGCTGTTAAATATACCGGGACTGATCTCCGCCCTCAAGGCCAGCAGGCATGGACCTTTCCATACCCTGCTGGATTGCTCAATCTCCCTCCAAAACAGAGCCCCTGGATGTGAACTAGGTCTTGAAAGTGGGATCTGGCCTGTGACAACTCTTGAGCTAAGCCTTGGTGTTGCTTGGGATCATGCTAGTTGTGAAGGATCAAAATTGTCTTAGGGTTGTTCTAACTGTATAACAGTAGGCATAAGAAGGACCAGTACCTGGAAAGTTTCATGATGCTGTCTAATTTACTGCTATAGATGTCATCTGCACTCGGCCATAGCTGAATGGTGTATTTTTTGCCTCTGTCAGGCCTTCTGTTTCTATGATCTGGATGGCACGATCGTGCTTGCTGGGTTGTGATATCAGCCTTTATGCTGGGGATGGAGACACTGCTGACATTTTTAGAGGTTTGCAATTAAACTGCAACAACAGCAAAATCCTTTCGTACCTTTCTTGTTTAAATAACAGCAAACATGTTATCTATTCTTTATGGCCTTGTAGAAGATTAACTGCATGGCAATTTTTGATGAACTTTTCAGCTTGGCAGATTGGCAAGTGAAGAGATTCTAAAGGTAAGACAGATTTTGCCAGCCTGTATAATGCTTCTGAATCTATTGAATGTATTCCTCCTATTTTCAAGTAAGGTTGTTTTTTTTTTCAAGATATGAATTATCAAGAACTATTATAAGCCATTGAGAGTGACTGCATGTAGAAAGTGATTTTTTAATCTGTATTCTAATATTTCATCTTTGTGGACAGTGTCAAAAAAGCGTGAGTGCAAAGGTAAGGGTGTTCACTGCACGATTCTGAGAAGTGACAGTGCTCTTTGTATGAAAGATACACTAGTAAAAAGAATGGGTATCATAAATCCCTTGAAAATTTCATGAGAAATCCAAGAAACTATTTTCAACAGATCAGAGCACAGACTGAGAAGGCATAAATAAATTGTTCCAATAGTACTGAAGCTCCAGGCAAAACCTGTAGTATTATGTGAACACAAAACTTTACTGGAATAGAACACCAAAATAAGATATCCTAAGTGTAGCAATAGGACAGTGAGATGTCACACTGAATTCTTGAATAGAATGATTAAATGAAGACAGCTCTGTTCTCTGAACACAGAGGTTTTCACTTATGATCTTTCATTCATGACAGTTTTAACATGCACGCTGATGTTACAGTTCTGTAGCTGACATCAGATTAAATTTAATCTTCAAAACTGACAGTGCTTTCTATTTTGATTCCAGACCTAAATAGACACACAGTGCCAATTTCAAGAGCTAGATTTTCTGCAAACTTTATGACTTGTATTATCAGGGTCAGATTTTTTTTAATCCCAAGATATCTTCCCAATGTGGTTCAAAAGGAACCTGCACAGGCTGTATTTGCATTCTTATCTGAAGACAGACCTGGCTCCAGGTGGGTTGGATTTTTCTCTCCATTACTTTTACTACCCACGGTATGAATGTGGCATTTCAAGATTCAGGGATTTCAGTGGCATATGGAATCAATCCACTCTCTTCCAGCTTTTATAGGTGGCATAGCAAAGTGTGATGTAGCAACTCTCTCTCACTCTCTTTCAAACATTTACAAACTCATAAAACTGAAGTATTTTCACTAGTTTGGATTTATAAATTCTTGTCATCTCTGAATCACTCTTACTGTCTGGCTGTTGGGAAGTAATTCATTCCAAAATGTAAGGTGAGGTAAAATTATTTTGCCATGGTTTTCTTTTCGTAATAACAAACTCTGATGCCCTATTGGACATCTCACAGCTCATCTGCAATGAATGTTTAGCATTTAGTACAGAAAAGGTTATAGATGGCACTCCTCCCTGTTAGGAAAGTGTCTGCATGAAAATGCCTACTACGCATTTTTGGGCTCGGTCTGTTCTCTGTGAGAGTAATTGCTTTAGCCATTGGCCTTTTATTTCTGCCAGGGCCAGCTGATGATCTGGCAGAACACTGTGATCCATGGTACTGAAGAGTCCTCATAAATCCAATGACATTGGCCTGAAAGTCTGCACTCTGTACGCAGGCAAGAGAAGATAATGAATAGTAATACATGTTCATCAAGGAACATTTGCGTAAAGAATTCCTTCAGTTTGTGCGTATGTCAAAATAACAACTTCTCTGTATGGCAAACTCTAGCTCCTTCAATGCCAGTTTCTGGTCTCAAACTTTGCATGCATATTCTCAGATGCTGTGTTGCTAGTGCAACACTTTTTATCTAGCAGGTGGCTGACTAATGAAAAGATATTTACAGCAGATGCAGACCGGCATTTACAGATGCAGACTGTAATCACGGAAAAATCTTCAAAAGTAGATTCAGCTTTCCACTTTGCATCACCACATGTGTTACATGTAGGAGTCTTCTTTCTGTCATAGGTGTGAGGTGTGGGTGGCCTTAGACTTTCTGAATGTGGGTGTGTGGAAATAGGAAGGCTGTTTCAGCAGATCATTACAGAGACAACTTTAAGCTAGACTGAAGCTTCATTTTTCATTTATCTCTTGTTTCATTGGTTCCAATGGGTTTAATCATTAAATTTCAAAGAAAGATGGTTCTGCTTGTTAGCTTTCTGAGAAAACTGAAGAAAATGAACTCACTGGAAACTTAGTTGAAACTTCTCTTTCTTCTGCTGTGTTCCTCTGCATGGCAGCTGAGCGCTCCAAACTGTTACTTCTTACAAACCATTTCAGTAAGAGAGTTAATCAAAAGCAAAAAGAATAGTGTTCAGTGATATTTTACCTCACAAAAAAAGAAAACAAAATAAACCAATCCTAAACCCATTCAAAAACACATTTAAGGAATTTAAACACTCTAAGCATCTCAGACTTATTTGCTGCTAATACATATGTGTCCAGGAAGATATGCCTGGAAAATTTCTGTATTATTTGAAAAGTTTTGGTTAAAGCTGTATTATTTTGGGGTTCATATTAAGTTATGTCTATTTGCTGAAGACTTTTCCAGGGCACTGCCAAATATACTTCCTTTGAGTGCAGTATGAAAAATAAGATGAAGTTGAAACTGAAGGTAAGATAAAATAAACCAAACCAAACCAAAATAAAATGGGAGTCTTTTTTTCCTTGTCCTTTTTATTGCAATAACTGTATAAAGATACTGCATAAGAAATGGGCACGTATTTCCTTAATTATGTAAAACTTACCAGGCTTACAGTACCTGTACACACACATTCATTTAAACAGATACTTTCTAGTTGATTTCTCAATCCAAAAAGTACAGTACCAGAGGACTGACAAGTTATTTAAAGGGATACCAATTACTCAATATTGCACAGACAGATCCTGGATTAGGTACAGTGCTAGAATAACAGAGTGGATAGAAACCACAAAATGAAGCAACAAGCAGCCTAAAGAAGAAGAATGATGTCTGGGAAAAGTTAAATATAAATATAACGAGAGAAATCCAGACATGAAAAGGAAATCAAAGCCCTTCCTGAGAGTTCTCTCAGCTGAGAATAATGTTTGTATATGTACATAATTTTTTTCTATATATTAATAAATTAAAAATATTCTAGTTGAAATGAAATGTCTGTGCAAAGTGCAGGTATTTATGCTGGTTGTCTCTGTTAAGCTTTGATCAGAATAAGGTGGACAGTCAGCATTTTAAGGTTCTAAATAATCAGGAAGTTTCTTTGGTTCACTGAGGACTTCACAGTGAAATGTTCTCTAATCTTAACTGTCTATGTTTACATTGACACCAATGACACTTACTCTTGTCACCTGTAGAACCAAGTGTAGGTTTGATTCAGTACTAGTCATGGCAAGTCCTCCTGTTCACTGCACAGGTTTTGGATCATGGTTTATATGCATGGTCTGTTTCCTGTTTTTCTTTTATTTTCTGTTTAACTTTTTTCTTTCTAATAGATTTTTGTGTCATGGGTCATTTTTCCTGCTTTCACATGGACCGCTTTTGGACCTTTTATTTGACTTTAAGTAGGTTTTTAATCGTTATCACAGTTTAACATTAAGCATCTGTGTGGAGACGAAATGTAAACTCAGATACCAAAACACTTGAAGCACAAATATATGCAACTTCACAAATTAATTACATGAATTCATTGTTCTGCAAGAGAAGTGATGCAGTCCAGAAGAAGAATCAGGCAGGCAAGCTTAGTTATATCCAATGTATGCTGTGCAATGCAATAGCTTGGTGTGATAGCCCTGAGCCGTGTCTAAATGGACTACTCTATCTTCATGGCAGAAAGTAATGTAAAATGAGGCTAAGTCCCACCACAGGACATGAGGTCCTCATGATTTCCTCTTCCATGCAGAGTCTAGTTGGAGGTCAGTAACAAATGGTGTTCCCCAGGGGTCAGTA
>RSEF01000001.1:166542205-166622508 GCA_003993805.1 Himantopus leucocephalus | reverse complement strand
GGTCCCTTCCAACCCTGACCATTCTGTGATTCTGTGATTTTATTATTGCCTTTGGCTAAACCATGGCAAATGCCATCACAGTTTGAGAGCCTGGTACTTCTGCTGGGAAATTGAATTGTAAGGTTACAAGAGAAGACATTCATGTTGGTATGAGTGCTATTAAAAGAAAACACTTCATGCACAAGACTGTTCATGGAAAGTGAATTAATGTGGTGTATAACCAGGAGAACTGATGTCTCATGAAGGAATAAAAGAAAGAAAACATGCAGTCATCTAAAACTATCTACAAATTATGTGATTATGTAGCAGGCAATGAGATAAATCCAACTGAGGAATCATAAACCTGGTCTGCTTTGCTTTGTATCAGCCTATCTGCTGACACGATTTCTTTCACTTGTTTACAATAAATTTGAAATTAAGCTGCAATAGCTTGGTTGATATAATATTTTTCTCAAGTAATCATTCAGAAATGCCATCAACACTTGAGGAAGCATATCCACAGAAGTTTTGAAAAGCAGTCCCGTTGTCATCAACAGAAAGTCCAGAAAAAGACTAAGCAGAGGGGACTATCTAGTTTCTAGACAACTTCTTTCATGCCTGCACTGCACTTCATTGTGTGGCACAGGCAGATTCCTAAACTCAGTCTGTGCTGGAAACCAATTTATTTTCTCAGAAATCGAACTGTAAATTGATGAAGTTTCTGGACTGAGGTATCGATCGTACACTCTTTTGGAACTACTGGTTTACTTGATTGGTATACCTGTATAAATAAAGCAGCATACACTTTGAATATTTCATAATATTTGATTTCCCTTCCATTAGGCAGTCCTATGAGATCCTATAATTCTGCTGCATTCAGTAGATTGTAGTAGTATATGACATATAAAAGTATTATTTTGGACAAGAGAGGGGTGGTTGCAATGTACTGTATCATTGTAAACAATTAACAGGGTGCTATTTCAACAGACAAGTGTCAGCAACAGGATAGTGCTGAGTAGGACAACAGTAAGAGTGTACTAGTTGTATTTCTGACAAAAACATGTTTACAAACAAAGGAAAATTTCAAAGAAAGATGTGTGACTATATACATAGAATTGGAGTGTTTAAGTGCAACAAGCATTCAAGAGGGGAAAAATACAAGCCAGATATTTTGCATCTTAGTTTTACTTCATCTTGAACTCCTACCTTTAAATGAATAAATCTGGGCAATTTCTATCATTTTTCAGAGAAATATTACAGTTTACAAGATAACTTTGAATTATTTTTAAGCTGGAAAAGTATATTTTCTTTCTTTCGTTTGCACACAGACATGGATCCTGTGTCAGTGAAGACAATGAAAATGCTTATATAAAGTTAAACTATATTTTTCCACTTGAAAATTTTATTAGACATGGGTGAGTGGTATTCTGTCCAGGGGAGTGGAATCATCCTGTTCTTAACACAAGCAGAATTAACAGCATATCTTTGCCACAGCAGGCACCTCACTTATGTCACTGTGTCCTTCTCTTACTTGATGTGACGTGACCGTTAACAGCTATTGAACTCCACTGATTTTCAGACACAAAAACTCGCTGTACACCTAATTGAAAAGAAAACTTCAAATTGGCACATGTCCATGTCTTGAACCTCACTTAGCATCATTCATTTGACAGGGTTAGCTTGTTAGTTAAAATACACAGAACTTTCTACCAAAGTCGAATGTACTAAGTTGTCAGTGTACCCTATGACTTAAGTCAGAATTTACTGGCAAGGCACAGTAACACATAGTTATTTGGCACTGAGCCAATACTACTGCCATGAAAAAGCTTTTTTTTTCAACACCTTTCTTTACCTGCTAAAACAGGTACTTGTTACCTCTTACCAAAGGATATAAGCACAAGAAAACAAAAGTCAATATTGAATGCTAGGATATCTTTCAAGGCACCAGAAGTTCTGGGGCATTAAAATCTAAACTGCCCATACATATAACTTCAGAAGAAATTGCCATCCAGGGACTGGTGAAAAGGAAGAGAAGGTATGGATCTTGCCTGCAAAGAAGTGAAATAACCCAGACAGCCATGACTAATGTTGAGATAAAACAGCCATTCAATTAAAAGATTTAAGGAAGGAAAACTCCTTCATATCCTGTACCTGGTCCAAATATTTTCTCTGTCTCTCATGCTCCCCTTGAGATTTTCCTTGTCTAGGAGCAGACTACCCCTTGTTAAAACACAAAAACATGGAATTCCCAAAGCAACAGAGAGAATCTTTCTGCATTCCTAGCATGGTTAATAAACAATGTAACCCAGCAACCAGAGAGAAATTGTACTGGAAATCATAACAATGAGGATTCTCCTACCTTCAGACCTTGAGAATCTCCCAAGACTAATAGAAAGCAAATAAAAATCTGAATCGCATCACAGAAGTCAGTAATTTGGGCATAAAAGTAACTTAGATACTGCTTTATTATGCACGTTCTGTACAGTTTCAAGCAATCAGACCACCACCACTAAGCTGTTCTTTCAAACAGCAAGTACATTTGTTTTTCTACAGCCACAGGGCAAGATTTATCAGTTAATATTTCTACTTGTGCCTACTATTAAAAAAAAAGAAAAAAAATGCAAGGAAAACATAAAAGCGTATATTATTAAATTCCTTTTTATTTTTATAAACCATGTTAAATGTCTTAAATGTTTAAATGGTATCGGTGTGCATATGCAAAAACAAAGTAAAATATACAGTAGTGAAAGAGGTTCAAAGGGGCCAGACATCACGTTGTAGATATCACTTTCTTCAAGTGGTGTTCAGCCGCTACTTGTACAAGACTGGATGTGTCTGGGGAGATAATATAAATAGATGCCAAGCCCTAAAGTCTCTGACTGACTGACATTTTGGCAGTTACCAGTAGATGGCTGCAATTTCTAGTTGCTGAAATGGCTCACTCAGAACTATTCTGTTCCAAACAGCTGCTGGAAATGAACCAGCCACTAACTATATCTTGAAGACTGTAGCTGCTGTGCTTGTCCTGACTATGCAACAGAAAAATATGTAACTGAAAAAAATGAAAGTTTATAGACTGCATCCATGTTGTTCAGTACTTGTAAGATTCAGTCGGTATTTACAGCCTCTGGCTCTCAAAGGCCCCTCTTATTCTCTTATGTTAGTCATAAAGTTCATTAGGCGTACACACAGTTAAAAAATCTAGGTGACACCCTCAACCCATGTCCTCCTTCCACCCTCAAACAATCCAATATGCAGCTTTCTTTTCTCTGTAAAATACGTGCAGAAATTGATATTGCAGGAGAAAACTTGTTTTACGTTGTTTTGTTTTACCAGAATTAGCATTTTTTTAAAAAAAAAAGATAGCTACTCCCTTCTGCTTGTGCACTTTATATTCAGTTTTTGAAAAAAAATTTAATCTTGGGACTTTTCTTGATTTTTGTCTGGGTCTGAAATCAATGAGGTTAGTTTTATTTTAACAGCATGAATATTTAACAGCATGAATACATATAGTCCTATCTTAGCACAATACATTTTGGGGGCATTTTACCTATATCAGTGCCTCAGTATCCCTTAACCTGCTTCAAAGATGTGAATGATGTGTGTGAAACACATTGAAGAGAGAATTGTGTAACTGAAGAGAGGAAAGAAAAAGATGGAGGACAGTCACAGACCACAAAAAGTACAATAAAGTACAATAAACACTGTTCCAATAGGCAGTGACATAGCCACTTCTCATTATTTTGGGAATTTTTGAATGGAGAGGAAAAATACTGCTGAGGGAAGTAGTGCCCCAAGGCCAAAGAGGTACTGCATGACATCCAGAGGAGATCTTGCTTAACTCCTATGGGATGCAGATGTGGTGACTAGTTGAGCATCATGGGCATGTGCTAGGTAACAGAGCTGGACCACATCAGAGCTGGTAGTGGGCAGTCAAATTCCTCGGAGTAGGGTGAAGAGGTTGCATGGCCTGCAGGTGTACGCAGGACCCTGAAAGCCTGTTACTTCGTGAACTGAAAGTCCTCTTCCCTCTCTTCTATCAAACAAGTGAACAAACCAGTAATCCTTTCAGTCTGATTTTCAAAAGACGTTTTAGAAACACAGTCTTAATGACATCAAGTTCGCATCTGAATGTGCTGAAGTAGTTAGGAAGGGGACGTCATATTATCTTCCTGCTTTCCTCAGCTGGGGATTCAGTGACATTTAAAACAGCACCTTGTTTTGCTGATGTATGTCATTTAGTGAGCATCTTGGGGGCTAGTCAACAAGTATATGGCTGTCTCTATATTTTGTGGAACATAAGGAGAAGAGTTTGCTTTCTCTGAATAATTGACACTGCATAGCTCCTGTTCAGTGCTGCTCAGGTAACACTGGGAGGTAGATTCAGTAGGTTACAGATTTTTCAGTTTTCTGCAAGGAGCACTAAAGATTGATAATGGTGAACAGAATCAGTGTAGCACATTTCAATTCTTTACCAACGTGCTCTTGAAACAGTCAAAAAAGAAATATAAAGCAAAAATATACATTGTATTCTATCTGCAAGACATGGAACATTTTTGAAATTGTTCTTGCCCAGTATGATAATTATTTTTTTTCCTCACATAATTACTGGCAATATGCCTTATACCTGTTAAGACATTTATTTTCCTAGTCTTCTGATTGTTGTATATGTTCTATGTCACTCTCCCTACCAGAGGAGTCAACTCAGGTACACAAATGTTTTGAGAAGCTGTGTAATAATATCGAAGTATAGAAAAAGAAGTGGTGAATGGTGACACAAAGTCAGATGACTGGTGTGGACACACGTATCTGTGCATCAAAAGTACTTTATCATACAAAGTGCTACTTCCATGCTATGGCTAGACTCTCTAGATATTCTCTGTCAAAGCTATAAAAGTAAAACAGAATGAGCACTGTAATAGAAGTGGATTAAAATAAGAATAATGTGTGTGTGTGTGTGCGTGACTTAAAAGGGAGTAGGTTTCCCCTTCTGCAGTGTTTCAGATAAAATGTTCTGAAGAAATAGTTGTGATGCTACTGAAATGCTTTTCTTAGCTGAGAGAACATGGATTGAGAGCAACTTTGTTTAATGCATATCAGTTCTAAACAGTTTAATATCATTCAGAGTATTGATTTTTATTATTAAACTGTGTTGTAATATTGTGTCATAGAAACAAGTATCTGCAGTACACACTGCATTACAAAGATTTCAAAATGGTGCAGTGCCACTGTCTATCACAAATTTAAGGTGATAGTTATCACTAAATGAAAAATAAATAAAAAAACAAATGTAAAACCACTCTCTGCAGTAAACCTTGTTATTCATTGATAGTTTTTGTTGATGAAATATTACAAGATCTCAGGATACTTTATTTTTACAGGTGAAAAATAGAAGGATGACTCCTTTTGTAGCCCTTAGCAAGTGAAAAGGTCTCAAAAATCATGATTTAGTAGGATCAGGAAAGTCATTTGCTCATGAATATTGAATCTCAGCATATTTTCAGTTCCATCTTCTTGAGATTCAAAGGTTAAACTTTAAAAACTGCTGTTTCTTGTCACTAGTGTTAGGACTTGCAATATCGTCTTCAGATGAAAGTCAGAAAATTAGTAACTCTTTTAGAGAAGTTTATTCTCCTTTTCTTGAAATCACACAGGAAATTCTTTCTGAGTGGAATGGTCTAAGTTTTTGTCCTCATTTGCAGAGCACATAGTACAATGGTGCCTTTATCTTTCACTATAACCTGCAGATGATGTCATAATGCAAATAAATGCCAGTGCAGTTTTTGATAAAATGTAAATTAAAAAATCAAATAATCAAATCTGACCTTAGAAGCTCTCCTTGGTTGTGACCTATTGACTTCATTGTCTTGTCTGCCAGGTCTGTAGTTCTACTCCTGAAATCAGAGAAATAGATCAGATTGGGATTTATTTCATTTAAGAAGATGGAATTTGCTGTAGAATGTTCTTCATGAAAGACTCAATGCTTGGAATAAGCTAAACTTTCAGTTTTGACTTTGGAAGTTCAATTGTGAAGAATCTTGAACAAAGAAGGGAGCTAACTGTCATGCCTGGAGCATAACAGAACAGAGCATTCTACTATAATGTATGTGAAAGAGGATGACTGTTGTGAGGCAGGACTTAAAACTGCTCTTTATTTCTCTCTTGCTCCTAGAACAAGTGCCAAAGACACCTGGAGCTTTGCAAAGTTTCTTGGTTTTCTTTTTTTTTTTTTTTCCTTTTTCTTTTTTCCCCCTGGTATTTGTGTGAATAAAATAATTAAATTAAGAATACTGAAGTAAGTGGAATCAGCAGACAGTACCTGGTACATGGACAACAATTTAAAATATGAGAATATCTTGTGAAAGCAAAAAGAAAAAAAAAATCAAAACTGAAACACCCACCCACCCTCTCTTTTATGCAGAACACCACTGGCAAACATAAACCGGTGGCAATATTGTCACATTTCCAAAAAGAATGCGGAATAGGAAATCTCTGGTATTTTTTATTTTTAATCAGATGCTAACAAATAATCTGTGAAAGTGCATAAAGTTTTCATTAATTCTGTGCAACATTGTTTTTCTTTTAATGGAATTATTGAGCAAGAAAGGTGACACTTGTACTTATCCATCCCTCACAATCCCCTGATCACTTTTGAAAACATGCATGCCAATTATTCTACTAAGTGTGGAAAAAGCAGTCTGAAACATTGTTAAACGAACTACGTGAAGCCTTGAGGAGACACAGTAGGTGGCTGAAGTGAGAATTAAAAATGCCATGTTCCTGAAGCTCACACATTTTTAATATTACCCTTCAAAGCCAGCAATGATGGCAGGATCATTACAGCCTCATGGTATTATTAATTGCTGTAATTTCAGACATTTCAAAAGGGAACAAGACCTTCATACTACGTTAATGAGTAGGAGCCTGGAGGAACTAAATATTTGTTTTCCTACAGGTTTGGAAAATATTGTTAGTGATGAGGGTGCAGGTTGACTCCATATCTGATTTTTAACACAGAGAACAAATTTTGACTGCTGCTTACAATTAAGCAACCGTACTGACTGTGAGACTACTGAGTATTTTAGATGGTTCGTACATTGGTCTTCCTCTCCAGCTGAACTACTCAAATTTAGAAATTTCTTGGTTCTGTTTCTCTTCAATCTGCCTACAGAGAAAAGTTCCTCTTCTACCTTAAGACAATCTGTAATGTCTGTTCACTCTGACACTCTACTAAGTAAATTCATTCTTTTTTCTACTCACAGAAAGTCTTCAAGCATGCCATCACTGCTCTGAATTTCCTCACTATTCAGCTTGCTTTCTCAAGTTTTCCCTGGAAAATATTGTTCACAAAGGATTTGATACTTACGGTTTGAAACCAAAGTATCATTTCTGTGAGTATTATAGTATCATTTGGTGAAAGTTTTGCTGTACTTCCTATTCTTTGACTGGATGAGCAATCTTACAATTGGGAACCTTCAAAGAAGTTACAGAGGCTCCGAAACTCCAAGACGGAAAAAAAACCAGTTTAAGACTGGAAGATTAGTGACTTTTGGAACATTTTAAGGATTTTTCTTTCTGAGCAAGTCATGTCTTGGGTGAGGTGTTATTGCTAGAGAAAACAGGCTACTGCAAGATTTACTGGCTGGGCGCACAGTTAAACTTTTTTTTTCTCTTGACACAATCATATAAGGTAATTGTGAAGGTAATAGTGGCTTTGAAAAGGTGAGGTCAGGTTCTCATCTGGCCCACCGTGTATTTGCCTCTGTGCCAGGGCTAAGCCAGAAGTTTGGGGAATGTCATGTCAAGTAGTATCCCATTCCAAGTAAAATATACCAAGTGCACTGCATTTAGTACCCTGTAACGTTCTGTCATCACTGCAGTCATTAACACAAAGTAACACTTGTTTATACATGGCCCTGTTCTGAAGGCCTTAGTCATGTACTTTGATATATTTACTTGCACCCATGCCAAGGTGTGCAGGAGATGTGGTATTAGGAATTTGCTCCTCACACACACTTTATAATCACAGAAATGATAGCTGACTCCAACTGTCTGTGGGCCTGGTGGATGAACGTGGTGGTTGCCATAATAATGAGAAGGCAAGCTGAAAGGGCTGAAGAGCTAGCTGCTTCTAAAGCTAGTATTAGCATCCTGGTACCACCATTTTAAATGTCAAGCAGTATTCCTTCCTGTGTCCCTAATGGCAGCTCTGATGGTGCTCATGTTCTTGACGAATAATCTTGTATTAGCTATGAGTGTGTGTTTGCGTGTGTCCTTGTGGATGTATAACATGAGGGAGATTGAAGAGGACATGATAGAAAACAGGAACAGTAGGCCTATCCCTGATCTGAAGGATGGCCAGTGAAATCCTCTCTGAGAGCCGCTGTGCAGGCACCATGTACTCCCTGTTCCCCTGTGCTGCGGTGCAGAGCATGGTGTTCACGTGGTCCATATGCCTTCAGCAGCTCGCATTTCCTGACACCTCTGTGCTTTACGTCAGTCTCACGGTGCAAGTAAACATCATCAAACCCTAATTTTTCTGTGGTCTTTCTGAAAATTAATACAGAACATTTGGCTAAACAAGGCTGTGATGGTGATGACGTAGAGCCTGCTTTGCAATAGCTCTGTCTGGGGGATGACTCCCCTGAGATTAATCTGCACTTATCTGAAACACAAGTCTGTCTTACAAATGCATCAGGCAGGGCTTTAAGCTGTGCTGATACCTTGGGCATGTGTAGATTCCATTTCAAAGAATGCCTTTATCTGCTCTAATTTATTATTTTGAGTTCTAATAAAGCCTATCTTCAGAGATAACATGTCTTCGGTGTCTTTTGCCATGTCCACTTAAAGTAAAAACTCAGATGGCCCAACCTCACAGCTTAGGCCAATAACAGGTAAGCTAGCAGAATTGATAAAAAAGAAAAAGTGAGCAATCTGCTTCACAGGAACAGTGATTTTACCTTTGATTTAGTAATTTTAAACTGTTGAAGCCCTAAATAAACCCAGACACTTTAGTTAGTAGTGATAGACACAAATATTTTCTCATCTTGGTCAGGAACTAACATGTTTCTTCTGAGATGTGAGCAAGCTCCACCATTTATTTGTAATGTTTTTTGCCTTGTGTCTGTATCTGGAATTAACTCCAGCTGTGGTTGAAGAAAGTTACAAAAACATCAGTTTACATCTAATAAATACTGGTTCATTACAGAAGCATTCTGCACTTCTGCTCTGTTCCCAGATGTAATTCAGAGTGCCCTGTTTGACTTCTAACTCTATAGGTCCCAATATTTCTGACAAATATGATTTCAGAAATAAAGTATCTTGAAGCATTTTCTGTAGGACAAGGGTGAAATTTCATCAAAATCATTCTCAGAAGATATCAAGATGATATTTGGGTAAGATTTTAAAATTTCAGATCAGCTTTATATTTTACTAGTGGCTTTTTCATTTATAGTGCCACATTATGCAGAGTGTTTGAATTTATATTGAAGTTAAGGAACATTATCCTTACAATTTCTCAAAACACAAGAAGAACATGCTGTAAAATAATGAAATAAAACCAGATATATCAATTCATTCTAGAATTTATTTTTCTCTGCAAACTTAATTAGTGTCAGTGTAAGTGCCGGTTTCTGCAAGGATGACTAGCATGCAATTCTTTTAACGTAATTTTACTGTTATTATTTTAGATCTATGTATTCTTTGTAATTTTTTTTAATTTTTCAAGGCATGCACTGAGAATGCAAATAAAGGTAAAATGTAAAACAGAAAAAGGAAAATGTTTCTAAATACTTTGAAAATGAAATAAAAATGAAGGAAGAGAACCAGCCCTTTTCAGAACATGAAGAAAAAAAAAGAAGAGGGAAAAAAAGAAAAGAAAAAAAGACTTAAAGTTACCAGTAGGCTGGATATTAGGTGGAAAAAAAAAAATCAACCAAACAATAAACCACAGACCGAAAAAACCCAAACAAACCAAAAAAACCCAACCCCTAAAATCAGTTTCTGCATTAAGCAGTGCTACCAGCAGTGATGGCTGAGACCTCTGAGCCAGTGAACACAAGAAAATATGAATACAATTTGAGTCTGTGTTTCATAGTTCAAAAGTTATTTAAAAAGCCAAATAAATATCCATCAGATAGTTGTGAGGGTTTTTTTTTTCCTGCTATTACANGAGGTTTTTTTTTTCCTGCTATTAAAAAAAAAAAAAAAACCCAAATGCACACTTTCAGACTCAAGGCTCATGAAAATGTGGGAAATAGTCAATATAAAATGTTCAGCATATGCCTTGATCATATAAAATCAGTTTCTAATTTTTTATGCAATGCAGAAATCTCAAGGACAGCAGCTCCTCACTCGTGGTGTATGAATTTGTAATTATCACTGCAAATCTGAGTGATCATAGACTACTAAAACATCATAAAATCCTGCATATGTCCATTATAGATGCGGTTTATCTGAGTTTTGACACCAACCAGCTTTCTAACTTCTCTGTGTATCAAATGAAGAGGGACTGGGAAGTCTAGATGCACCTCTCTGCTTTTCAGGCATCTTTTACCACGTGAAAACAGACCCTGTTAAGAAGAATATATAAAAGAATACGCATGAGCTGTGTATCGCTAATACACATAGTAGATATGAGTATTAGACTATTATGTTACTCAGATAATCAGGGTTGCAGTATCAGTAGACTGTCTGTGAGTTTTTACTGTCCAGGCAGTTATCAGTCAAGTGTGGAATATTTTCCTCCAGTGCTTCTTGAAAAGGTCTGGTCTGATCCTTGTTTCTGCTGAATTGCTACCTTCTGACTCTGCTTTTTTTCTTGGGCTTTTACACTCTTTTATGTCAGCATTTTTCTTTTAAGTCCTGAAATATTATTACTCTCAACAGTTTCACTTCTGTCTATATTTTTGCTTCCTTTATCTTGCAAGGTCTTAGCGTGCATAGTGTCTTACAATTCAACATTTTTTCTCATTAATGCTAAGCCAAGGTCACACTGTTGAGCTGCACCAAAATGCGTAGACAAAGGTCACAGGTAGTTGAACTCTAGCACTGCAGGTCCCACAGAAGGCAAATCAGGTCCCAAAGGCTGAAATGTCCTCTGGAAGTGTCTCTTTCTTTGATTAAAGAGGAAGGTGAAAGCAGGTAATCTCCTACCTCATGGACCTATTAAACACATGATACTAAGAGGGATTAACTCAGGTCTTGATATGACTCCTTTTTTTCTCAATCTACCAAGTCGGATTCAAATAAATCCACAGGCATAGGAAATATGATCTTAATAATGAAAACAAGAATGCTGCAAGAAGTGATGGTGCTACATGCAAGAGAAAATTAGGAGAAATGATAAATTTGTCTCCAAATTTAATTCTAACCCATGCTGTGAAAACATAAGGCTCCATGTTCTAGCAGAGTATAAGGTTGACAATAAGGCTGCCTTTCTTTAACTTAGGATGTCATGAGGCATTCTGGCCTGTACAGCAAATAGGAAATTCATAGGAAGTGTATGTAAAGTGAAAGAAAATGGGCTTTAAATCTCTACGCTTAGTACTTTTTTTGTCTCATGAATATAGAACTCAAAAAATCCAATTTTGCAAAAGGTTTACATTACAATTTCTAAAGGTAACATAATTGATTTTGAAGCAATCTACTATGTCATTTGGGAAAACAGCTAAGACTTTCCAAATCCTTCTTCAAAGCTCCTTGAATAGACAACATGGTTGGGCTTAATTGAAAGGTCAGATAGGATACTAGCAGAGACATACTTAATGGAACGTATCAAAAGTTTTTTAGTTTGGTTTCTTTCTGAAAACCAGCAAATTAAGAATATGTGTTGTGTGTTATTTGTTTTTTTAATCTTATACTTTTAAGATAAATAATATTCCTTTATTTTGATAATGAATTGGTAAAAATAATGTTTAAGACAAAAATAAAAAACAACCTGTTAACCAAATTCAACTGGTTTTGGTTTTCAAATAATTTCTAGCGTTACTATGTCCTTGTTGTGTCAGCAGTCTTTTTGTTCCTCCAGTTTTACATACAACTTGGAGAACTGTGATATTCCTTTAGATATCCTCAAATTGCAGTTTATACATTGACCCAATGACACTATGCACCTAAAGTTTAGATGCCTGCATTATATGAACTAGACCATGCCTCGTGTCATCTTTATGATCCAAAGTCTCTTAATTGGCCCTGATTTAGTCATTATCAATTAAATGTTTTCCCAGCACTTAGTAGCAGTCATAAGTTTTACCAGTGTGGTGGTTCCTTGCTTTTTCATCCAGATCTAGTGGATGAAATGACTGAAAGCTTTAGTAACTGGGGCCTATTATTTCCACATTAAAGAAGAAATATTTGTTACATAGTATGTAATTTAAAAACTCGTTTTTAGAGTACAGAAGAAATGACTGAAAGAGGGAGGAACCACAGGTTTTATTACTTTTCCACTCATTATTGGAAGCTGTGTTTTGGTTGTAGATTTTTCTTAGTCATGCAGCCACATGTCATCACCTAAAACATAGAGGATGACTTTTCAGATAGTTATTCTAGCTGATCTTTTTATCATCAATGGAAAGTAATAGGCACTATTTCAGATGTCTGGAGTAAGATGGTGGACAAATAACTACCACAAATATGATTCCATTTACCAAGAATATGAACATTTACAGGAAAAATGACAGTTACTTTTTGCCATTAACATTACTTTTTTGCCATTAAAGTTACATGTTGCCATTTACAGACAAAAGTTAAGTTACGTGGTCTGTAGAACAATGGAAAAAGTCTAAGTCCAATGCCTTCTGAAAATTTAGCAAAAAGCTATTGGAGGGGAGCACTGCAAATAGCAAGTCATTCTCCTCTAACTTCTGATCTGTGACTGACCAATAAAACCCTACAATGGAAAAAGGCTCAGTGGAGATGGGCAAGGGTGATGTGCCTGTGAAGCTCAGGGAATCAGGCAGGTTTTGGCTCACCAAAGCTGTTGAAAAGAAGCTGACTTCAGCTCAATACAAAGGGGACTGAAGGGTGGCCTTTGCTTTCAATAAACAGCTATATCAGTTGAGTGGATCAGCTGCTGGTGTAAATGTTTCTTCCTGAGTTTGTTCAAAGAGTGTGAATGTCTCCCTGCGTTTGCTGGGCCAACATAGGCAGAGTGAATACGTGGCTCAGCCCAACACAGGGTGAAAACTAAGCAACTAATGAAATAATTTCAGAGAGCAGCGGGCTTGAGCTGGCTTCAACACACGTATTATTTCCTGGCAATTGGGGATGCCCAGCATCATGATGGTGAGCATATTATAGAGATTGGTAACGGGAATCACATTGTGACTGAACTGTGTATTGCAATTGCTTTATTTTGTTAAGTGTAACTTACTTTTGTATTGTGTTTTCAGTATATTTTGTATCACTCTGCTAAATCAGAAATCCTGTGTAACATCAAATATCTTCAAATAAGTAAACTTGATATTAAACATTACACCCTCCACATATGGACTATCTAAAAGAACCTGGTCAGAGAATATGGGACTCTGGCACGGTCCCACAGAAATTCTGAAGGCCGATATTTCTGACGGTTGACATTTGATAAGCGCAAAATTCATAAGGCTCCGTAACTTTAATTTATTGACAGGCACACTTAACATTAATGTTTGTTTAATAAAGATTGTCCTTAGTGCTAATGAATAGAAAGATGCCTAATTAATCAGATTAAAGTATGCAGAAAGGGAAAGAAATCAAATTTATGTTTACACATTTAAACAGTCTCTCTCAGCACCTCTTTGTATTTAACTGCTGAATTCCTTAATTTGTTAGCCCTTTCCTGATATTTCTGCTCAAAAGACCATACACAAACATGCATGCAGGACAAAGACAACTGATAAAAACCCTAAGAAATCCTTTGCCAATTACTGTTTCATCTAAGCGTCTACGTAAGGCTTTGTAGTTCTTGTGGGATCAGCTCTGTGAATGAATGTATTCCTTTGTAATGCCGTCTCTTTAACACTGAGCTACAGTTATACTCAGTGCATTTTCCTGTGGGAGCAATCTTTCTCACTTCTTTGTATACCTTACTTTTACACGCTGAAATCTTCATGGAAGATGTATTGTTCAGTTTTACCCTGGAAAGAAGACAGATAGCGACAAACGTGACTCTCTCCAGGCAGACAGTGTTTAACATTTAGACAAAACTGTGTTTTCTCAGTTTTGTAGTTTGAATTGGGAGTCATTAAAAAAAAGAATTATTTCTGATCCTCACTTAGAAGTAAATCCATCTCTATAAATAATAAGGCAAAGAATTCACACAACAGTGTACTCTATCTTGTTTCTTTATTAAAGATAGCAGTCTGAGTTAAGGTATCAGTCTTCTTACACAGTTCAGAATACTGCAAATGTGTGTTACAGAACTAAGAATAAATAAACCAAAAGTGTTTCAAATCATAGCATGGTTATGATGCAGCACAGTGTATGTTTATCTCTGCAGATTCTGAGTTCAATCTTCAGGCATTAACATAAATCTTTCTAATGTTTCTGAATAAAACTTTTGAAGTCCTAGGGCTTCCTAGCATTTCACTGAATAAATGATCATTAACTGTGCCATTACAAATGTGCCAGAACAACAGACTTCTCAGATTTTTATGATCCTTTTCAAAGCTCTTAAAGAAGAAAGAAAAATCCCATAACTGAAGTACATTTAGAAAAGCTGTCAAATATCCCACAGAAACATAGAGATATACATAGATTTTATAACTATAAGTTTTTATACCCATAATACTTGTGAATTGTTTGCTTAGCAGTCTTAGATGAATTTTGTAACAAAGTGTTTGAAAGAAATTCTGGAAATTTGATAGGTATTTCTAAAAGGTGGGGGAAAAAAAATGAAATGTAACAAGAACACAGGTTAAAAAAAGAAAAGAAAAAAACCCCCAACAACTAAAGGAATTCTTCCTAGCATTTTACAGCCCATGATTTGATCACCATCAGTCTTGTGGCCTCTAGCAGTTAATTCATTAAACCATGTAGGGTTTTCTGCTGATATCCTCTTCTCAGCTACTCACACAACATTTATTAAAACAAATAGGATGTTCTGCATGGTCAAGTAGGTCCAGAACTTTGAGGAATCTGGATTCATAGTGGTCCTATGGCTTGGTCAACAAACTCAAGACTATTTAAGCAATCATTTAATATATATTATTTTAGGTACTTAAAAAGCCTAAACAAACACTATGTCATCTTTTTGTGATTGTTAGAATTATTAACTTTCCGATATGTTCAGTAAAGTACGAGCCTGTAGGTATATATCAACGTCTCAGGTTTTTTTTTTTTAATCCACCTAGTTTTCCAAAATTGATCACATTAGGAAGATTTATTTTGCCTCTTTACAGGAAAGTCTTTCAGAATCAAATAATATTTTCCCTTTTAAACAAAGAAGAGTTCAAAATCGCACAGAAAAGTTCAGAAAAAATATGTTAATGAGTGTATGCTATGCTGACTTTTTTTTTTTCCCCTTCCAGGAGATGCTATCTTTCCTCTGAAGGTTTGGTTATGCTTCACAGTCATTGCCCTGTGTAGGGAGTGGCAAGGTATTAAAACAATTCAAAGGAAGCTACTGAAAATTTTGATAAGTCAGGCCAGTAATGGACAACGGCTAACTTTAAATGACTTATCATATATCTTATCAGATAACACAAAAGCACGTTCTGTGCTTAATGGCAGTCACATTTTATTTTGCAAATTATGACATTGGCTCACACAGAGAATACCCCTCTGTTAGAACAGCTTCTACTCCCTGTAGCACTCTGTCTTCCTTCAGGCACAGTCATGGGGACAGTGGCATATTCCTCTGAGTGCAAATCAGGAGACAGTGCAAGGGTCACCTGAAGGAATGCCTGAATGCAGGTTTTGAGGAAGGTGACAATGACAAGATTCTGCAAGATTGTAGCATTTCAGTAGATGTCATTTGGAATCAATGGATATATCACTATTGGTAGTGTTGTGTTTTGATCTCCTTGCCTATAGATCATGTAGACATGTTCTATCATTATCAGTAAGAGCTGTACCTATTTTAAATGTATATATGTATATATAGTTGACAACTTTATGTAAAGGAAATTCAAGATCTCATGTACGATGACACATCTAAGGCCTCAATCTGACTTTATTGCTTTAACCATCCCTCAGTGGGATGTCACGGATTCTCAACACTGTGGGTGTCACCTATAAGTGGTGCTGAGCAGCCTTGGCTGATGCCTAGTCTTAGAGGCAGTTTACAGAGTTAAGGATCAATGACTTTACAGCAAAACGAAGAAAACTGTGGGTCTGGACCCATTTGTGCTTCATGATGCTTAGCTAACATATATCCTGCTTTTTGTACCTTAGCTGGCTCAGTTTACTCAGTATGGGACTGCATTGTGGATAAAAACCCACAGACTTCCAAGGTTTTGATTTTACAGATCAGGTACATTACATTGTTCACCAACTGTGATACTTGTAAGTATCACATATAACTAAATGTCTGGCCTCAGCAATTTTTTTTTTCTTTTCTTCTTTTTTTTCTAATTAGATATGTTTATGGGCCATTTTGTTTCATTGAAAGTGTTAGGGGGTTGTTATTTGCTTGCTTGCTTGCTTTACTAAATCCTCTTTCTACTTTAGTTTGAAGAAAGGATTTGAGCTCAAGACTGTCTAGAGGGATCTCTCACCATTAGTCTGGTGGCCAAAAAAAAATAATTGAAGCTTTTTTTGTTTTTCCTAACCTAAAAACTGATCTGGTCTGGGCTGCAGAGGAAGAAAGAAAGTTACTGGCATTATAGTCCAGCCTGCTTACTGCCTGCTGTGAAACCTGGTCTTAAGTATTTGATTTTCCATATGTAGTTTATGCTTTGCAGATGGTACAGCTAACCTGCCTCCACGTACCTTAGGTAACTAAGCTTACTTAGCACAGCATTGCTAGGCTACGCAAAATCTGTGTATTTCACAGATCACTGGGCACCTGAACATTATATACTTCAGTGCTCGAGCCTCTTTGCAAATGATCCTAATCCATTATTTTCTATAAAACTACCAAACTATCTAATAGTCACTTTTTAACTTAATGTGGTAAAATATATTTATTGTGGGTATTTTGCTAAATTTTAGAAAATTCAATAAAACAAAGTTTCTTGTAGCATGTGTAAATAAGCAAGAAAGATTTTGCTATAGCCTTCATCTGCTACTGTAAATTTATTACTGATGTAACTGTTTTAATAACAAATCTATACAATTTACCAATACTTTCACATGTAACTGCATGAAATATGTATCCTACTATTTTCAATACTCCTGTTTTCGTTTGTAGGAAATATTCGTATTGTCTAAGTTTGAGCTTCCAATACAAGGATCTGCAGAAGTACTCTACACCTTAATTAAATCAATAAGATCTCCACAGGGATACATTAATAATTTGTTTTAACATGAACATGGATACTTCCTTTTTTTGAGCAAGTACATTTGTTTTGCCAGAAAAAGAATTTCCCTGACATTTTTATTATACTACTTATTTTAATAGGGAAGTAACAGTTTCCCTGCTACTTAAGGTCATTATTAGTATTTCACTTTACAAAACTTTTTTTGGATAAACGTAAGTTCAGTCATAACTGAACACTTAAGTGACGATTAAGATGCAGAAAAATAAAAGACATTTTGTTTTGCCATGTTTACATATTCATTTTGTGTAACCAGCATACTTACATATTGAAGTTTCTACTTAAAAAAATAAAATAGCCCTAATAAATTTTGGATTTGCCTAAGTATATTTGATAGCATAAGTCTGTGTAATTTTTATTTTTCTTGTTTCTATCAAATATGGTGCTTTGCTTCAATAAAATAAGAGCCACCAGCTTCTCATTTATAAATATGTTAACAAACCACAACAGGTATAAAGGAGAAAAATAGAGGGGAAATTATTTCTATTTAAAGTTTCTAGGAAGCATATTTTCAATGTCATTTATCTATGCATTAGGTACATTCACTTTTTCTATCTGGATAATGGTGTGGTGGGTTGACTTTGGCTGGCTGCCCAGTGCCCACCAAGCTGCTCTGTCAGTCTCTCTCTTCAACAGGACAGGGGGAGAAAATACAATGAAAAGCTCATGGGTTGAGATAAGGACAGGGACATCACTTACCAATTACCATCATGGGCAAAACAGACTCAACTCAGACAATATTAATTTTAATTTATTGCCAATTAATAGCAGATGTGGACAGTGAGAAATAAGAACAGATTTTAAAACAGCTTTCCCCCCCCACTTCCTCCTGGGCTCAGCTGTACCCTCAAGTCTTCTACCTCTCTCTCCCGAGTGGTGCAGGGGGATGGGGAATGGGGGTTATGGTCAGTTCATAATGTTTTGCCTCTGTTGCTCCTTCCTCCTCCCATTCTTCCTCTGCTCCAGCGTGGGGTCCCTCTCACAGGAGACACTCCATGAATTTCTCCAATGTGGGTCCTTCCCACAGGCTGCAGTTCTTCACAAACTGCTCCAGTATGGGTCGCTTCCATGGGATACAGTCCTTCAGGAACAGACTGCTGCAGCATGGGTCCCCCGTGGGGGCACAAGTCCTGCCAGAAAACCTTCTCAAGCATGGGCTCTTCTCCATGGACTTCAGTTCCTGCCAGGAGCCTGCTCTTGTGTGAACTCTCCACGGGCTGTATCTTCCATCAGGGAATACCCACCTGCTCCAACCCAGGGTCCTCCACAAGCTGCAGGGTGAATATCTGCTCCATCGTTAACCTCCATGAGCTGCAGGGGGACAACATACATCATCATGGTCTTCACCGTGGGCTTCAGGGGATCCTCTGCTCCAGTGCCTCAAGCACCTCCTCCCCCTCCGTCTTCACTGACCTTAGTATCTGTAGGGCTGTTTCTCTCACATATTCTCACTCCCCTCTCCCAGCTGCTGTGCAGCGGTTTTTACGTTTTTTGAAATATGTTATCACAGAGGTGCTACCAACAGGGTTGACTGTCCCAGCCTTGGCATACAGCAGGTCTGTCTTGCAGCCGGCTGGCACTGACTCTGCCCAGCATGGGGGCAGCTTCTAGTATCTTTTCACAGAAACCACCCCTGCAGCCCCCCACACTACCAAAACCTTGCCATGTAAACCTAATACAAACAGCTAGGATGTGGTTATGACAGAAGGTGTTTGTCCTGTTCGGTCTGTAAAGCACAAAAAAAAAGTTTGATTCTGTTGTGACCCAAGCTTTTCCCATGCTTGTTTTCCTCCTGAGGTGCCTTGGAGAAGGAAAGATAAGTATAGCCTACAAAGATTCTTTAAAAATCCCAAACTTAAAGCATTACATTAGGGAATAAGTGGCAGGGGTGGGGGTATTGTGTGGTTGGGTTTTTTTTGTAGAGGAGGATATTGGTGGGTCTTTTGTTTTTTGTTTTTTTTTTTTTACCCCACACATCACAGAGTGTATAAAGTATTTATTTTCAATAATGTAGCTTCAGCCAATATTCACCCTGTGTTAGGTTTACACTGAGCATGTGGTCGTGCTATAAGCCTGCTACCTCCCGGCTGAAGAACTGTTGCAGCATGTGTCCTGATGTGGACAAAACAGCAACAGTTCTATGAGTTCCCCAGGTTAAAGCTCAGAGTTCAATTTCTGGACAAGCATTCAGTATAGAGGGTTTTTGTCAAATGAGTCAGGCAACTGTGGGAAGTAATAAAATAAATAGTGACATGATAAAGCCACAGAGAGAACTGTAACAAGGGGCTGGGAGTAGGAACCAGATGCTTAAGAGGAACATTGCCAAGAGTCAATAAATAAATAAAATACAACTACAATACTTCAAGCCAAACCATTAAGTCTACTTTACCACTTCTTTAAAACTGTTCTATTCAGCTAATTCTTCAGATACAAAAATTTCCTTATATTCTGACTGCAATGGAATCTTTGCACATATAATTAAGAACACTCTTTTTAAAATATGATAAAGAAAAGATATCCAAATTAAAAAAAAAAAGACAATAGTATTATGAAAGACATTAGAATAACTGAAATTAAATATACACAGAAACGTCATGCTACATAAGCATTTTTTTAAAAAAGGAAAAATGCAGTTAACTTTTATTGTAAGAACAAGTTAAACTGGGTTTCTGAGTTCTGAGGAACTTTTAAGGCAAAAAGATTTTCTGCATTTTATTTGTTTCATTTCCATAACAGCTATGGCAGGTGAGAAGTTACAGTTTCACTAACTTTGGTACAATTCCAATACAACTTGCTGTAATCAGTGTTTATTTTCAGAAGCAATAATTCTCATAGATCTTGCACAAATCACAGAATAAAAGAGATGAACTAATTATACGGTGTTTTTAAAGTCACGCCAGCCTTAGCACTGGAGCAACAGACAACAACAACAAAGAAAAGAAGAGAAAGAGGAAGAAGAAGAAGAAGAGGAAGAAGGAAAAATTTACAGCCTAGAGCAGAAAAATTCATAGAATTGTTAAGGTTGGAAGCGACCTTTAAGTTCATTAAGTCCAACCATTAACCTAACCTGGCAAAACCAGATCTAAACCATATCCCCAAGTACCACGTCTACCCTTTTTTTAAACACCTCCAGGGATGGCGAATCCACCACCTCCCTGGGCAGCTTATTCCAATGTTGGATAACCCTTTCAGTGAAAAAAGTTTTCCTAATATCCAACCTAAACCTCCCCTGGCTTAACTTGAACCCATTTTTTTCATGGTAGGTCGAGAGGAAATGGGTTCAAACGAGAGGAAATGGGTTCAAAATTCACTGCTTTAAGTAGAAAAGAAAGATCCTAGAGAAACAGCTGCGGTTATATTTATAGATTGTTCAGTGAGCAGGACTGAGTAGATTTCCAGGCTCATGGCACAGGTTATGTTCATAAGGTTCATCCCTTTGTTATGTTCACTTTTTGTCCTCAGAGGGAAAGGCAAGGCAGATGACAAGGTACCCAGGACACAAAGTGAGGAGCCAGATGGAGCTCAAGGCTGACTTTGTTCCTTCATTTGTGTTTTTAGCTTTGTCCTCCCTGGTGAGATGCGATTCTTCTGCCTGAGTAGGCCTGGGTCTGCCCCTCAAGTTGAATATTGGGGAACAGACTGCTAGCTGGAAAGCAGGACTGTGGGAGCCTGAGTCTTCATTGAGGGTTCCATGTAAGTCACTGAGGATGGGTCGACCAAATTTCTCAGGGTCACAGCGTGTGAGGAATCTGCCTGCTGCTTTCTTGGGGGTATGGAGCCATAGCCACTGACAGGATACCTGGGAATTTAAGATTGGCCTTTTAACAGAGATACTCAATATTTACTCTACTAGCGCAAGTACAACACAGTGCTTCTGAGACTGTTAGAGCTCTGTTAGACTGTGGGTGCTTTTCCGGGTGGTTTAAGGAGTATATGGAAGAACTACTTCACTACTTCACTATTTCTTGAGAGGAAACAATGTAGTGCATTAGAAAGAATTCTGTTTTAATAAATCTTAAATGAAATAAAAAAAAGGCAAAAGATAAAGGAAAATAAATATTTCTGATACCTAGAGTCATCTCAGCAAGCAGTTCCAAAATTGCCACATGGTCTGTATTTAGTTAGGCTACCAAATGTAATGGTTGTGAATCAATGTATTCCTTAACAAATTGCACTTACTGTACCGTAAATCAGATTATAGGATGGCTATATATGTTTTGAAATCCTGGTGCTGCTGGCTTTTCCAACCTAAAATTTACAATGGGGCACCTGAATATATTTCTATATTCAATTAATACCACTGACGACCAATTTTAGTTGTCAGTGGTATACAAAACCAGCTCATTGTTACTACTGAAGTGTAACTAAGGATGAAAGAAGTCTGAGGTTAGAATGGGTGAAACAATTCACAAATTAAGTATATTATTAAAGTTAAGCACTTTGACATTAGAACAGGTAGTCCAACTTTTAGAATCTTTTTAAGAAAGATAATACAGATTTTCCCCCCAAGTCTGGATAAATTAATTTGTTAAATATTGCCATTGCTACTCCATAGGAAAGGCAAGATAGACATTGTCTGGTAATCACTGACTGATACGACCTGTACGCCTTGCAGTAACCCAATGTTCTCCAAAGCCTTAAAGTTCACACTAGGCCCAAGGATGAAGCCATACAAGTAATTTTCAGACAAGTAAAATTAACTCGAGAGATTCAGATGGCTTAGATGTCATGCAATCTTTTGAGAAGGAAGGGACCTTCTCCTATAATTTTTTCCTTTGCAAAAGACCACACTGATGTATATACATGATTTTCAGGAAGGAAAATAATTATATTTCTTATAAAATCAACCTCTAAATCAACTTTTTGTCTTTAGCAGCCAATGTATCGGACTCCTTCTAAGATTTGTTGATCTTTTTCCGAGATGTCAGCTGAAATTCACAGCCAATGTATATAAATTCTTCTTTTATATAGTTTGCATTATATAGTTTTCTTTAAGAAATTCTTGCTGATGTTAAAGTTTCCAAGAGCACCCATAAATTTTTCAGCTATAAAACAGGGAACTTTTCTTCATGATGAGTACAACTTACTATTCTAATACTATCACTTCATATCTGACCTAATTAAATACCATCATATAATACTTCAGTTATAGCTGCATAACCTCTCATGTAAAGTACTAACATAAAATCTATCCTATGAGGTTATGATGCTCCCTATTACAGTCGTCTGGAAACTTAAACAGAAATTATTTTAAAGAATAATGCTTCAACAGAATGGGAACATTTTTAGCTTTGGTTCTGTTGACTATTGCAATATAATTGTTTCTTAGTTCTGAGAAATGACAGAATAGGTCTCCAACAGACCCAATCAGAGACACCAGAAGAGGAGAATGAGAAAAACAGATTGGGAAAGTAAGACTGGAAGAAATTGTTTACTGTTACAAGTGGAAGATATGATCTTTCAACACTGTTTTACTTCACAAAGCACTGTAAAAGGTTTTGTCTTCATTTCAAAAAGGAACAAAAACAAATGTGAAAACCATGGAAGATGTTGACTTTCTGTCATCCCCATTCACAGCTCCTGTGCAACAAAGGTGATTAGCAAGGTCCAGACTTATTAGTTTTCCATTATAGATGATAACTGGTTAAAATTGGAGAATATTCAAGGGGTATGGCAAATATTGATGTTTATTAAATCTTATAGCAGAAACTTTAGAAATCTGCAGATTTTCCTGCCAGCCTGACTATTCTGAAACTGGTGAGACCTCTGGAATATAACCGAACTTATACCTTCCCGCTGTTTCACTGGAGACCGTGATACTTTGGAAGTCTTGGACAGCTCCACTCTTCTGGGGATTGTAAAATGGCTGCTCCACCAAAAACCAGTCAATCCTGGAAGTCTTAGGCTCAGTGCGAATGCGTTCAAGCTTCTGAATAGTATTCCATGATATTTAGAATCATAAAAGTGGAATTCTTGCTTCTGACCAACCATAAACTCTGTGGCTGAGCAGTAGTTTTTGAGCAAAGCGAAGGCAGGTAATGTACCACAACATCAAGTCTTGCATGCCGCTTGACATCTTTTCTAACTATGACTTTGTATCCTTAGTTAGTATCAATAGGAGAGGATTTGTGTAGTGAAACTGTTGCTGCTGAGGATCCTGCCCCACAACGTATTCATATCAAAGGCAGCTACTTCGAATTATTTCTAGTCTGATCTTGTGGGCTGAATACTTAATAAGGCCTGGTGTGCATACATGCACTCCTGGAATGTATTTTATGGTTTTGTTCTCTTCACAAGGAATTTCGTTCATGCACTCCAAGACCTTTCTGTCACGTGAATCAAAGATCTTGTGAATCAAAGAGATGACTGGGCGATTCAGTTTAAAAGCTTATTTTGAGCCTAGCTAAAAGCCTATCAGAGATGTGTGCTGTTTGACATAGGTCCTAAAGTAGTCAGCTGCATTTGAAAGTTCTAGAAAATAATATTTATCACTTTATTGAAAATAGATTTATATGCAAATAAAACCAAACTAGTAGCATTTCATCATACACATATACTCATCCCTGGACTGAAGAAGACCTGGAGACATTAAATAGCTCTAAATTACCGAGTTATGTTACAAGACCAACAAAACATACCCATTTAGAGTAATTTACTTTCAAATTCAGATAATTATATGACAATGTGATTTACAAAGCACATTTCTTTAGTATATAGGGTAAACCACTAAAATACACATTAGAAGGCTACTCTAACTTTTCATTCAACAAAATACTTGACTGTTTCCTCAGATAGCAAGATCTGTTCCTGGTAGTGCAGGGAAAGCCAGGAAGCAGGTCTCTTAATACACCACAGAACACCGTCTCACTGCTACATTTGTCTGGGTGCTTTGAGGTGCAACAATCAATGATCCCATCTCTAAAGAAGCTGAGAATTACTTGTGAGATAATGCTTCCCTGACATTATAACTTTACACTCTTGCATTGCTGTTTTCAGAAATTAAGAGAAAACTTGGGATGAATTCTATTTCAAGTAGAATGTCAAAATTTGTTGCAATGTCTTTTCTCTTGATAACTTACCAAATATAAACCAAGCTTTTTAAAAAATTTATCTCAAACACATTTCTTCAATAAGTTTCTCTATAAATCAGATGACATTTTAGTCTTATTTCTATTTTAAACTCACAGTGTTTTAAGATAACAGATTAACCTGCCAGTACGTTACATCTAATTTAGTTTGCTACTTCAAATATGTATTTTAAGAAATTGTGCTTAAATGCTTGTAAGAATATGTATTTGCTGACTTTTTTTTCTCTTCTCCCTACTAATTACTCATGAGCTAGACTTATAATTTGACAAGACCAGTTCATGAGTTCTTATTTCAATACCTGTGAAAGTAATGGAATGAGTCCTCCTAGAAACTATTACTAATGAAATGAAGAAGGTGATTGGGAAAAGTCAGCACAGATTTACCAAGGCCAAATCATACCGGACTAACCTGATCACCTTCTGCAACAAAATAAGGGCTTCTGTTGACATGGGGAGAGCAGTGCATGTTGTTCACCTGGACTTCAACAAAACATTCGACACTGTTTCCCCACAGCCTTCTCCTGTACAAACTAGCAAGATGCAGACTGGATGGCTGGTCTTTGAGATGGGCAGGAAACTGGCTAACAGGTCACACTCAGGTGGTGATGATCAACGGTTTTTACTCAGAGTGGTGGCCTGTCATGAGTGGGGTCTTCCAGAGATCAGTACTGGGCCCCACACTGTTTAACATCTTCATAAATGATCTGGATGATGGGACTGAAAGCACCCTCACCAAATTTGATGATGACACCAAACTGGGTGGTTGAGGTGGACATGTCAGAAGGGAGAGCCATCTTACAGAGGGACCTGTCAGGCTGGAACAGTGGACTAGCAAGAACAGTATGAAGTTTAGCAAAAACAAGTGCAAAGACCTGCATCTCAGACAGAATAACCAAAGAGCCCAGTGCAGGCTAGGATCCATGTAGCTGGGGAGCAGCCTTGCTAAAAGGAACCTGGAGGTCCTGGTGGACAACTGTCATGGAGGCTCAGGAAAAAAAAAAATTAGACAGGTGGTAAACTCAAAATGAACTTTATTCTAATCAAATATAGTTTAGCAGAGAACCAACTGGGCATGAGGTATATCAAAATTGTTTAACACTCTGACATTAGTAAACCACATGTTCTGAAAGTATGAGGAATTAATACTGCATGACCAACTCAAGAATTCTTAAGGTTAAGAAATGGTGATTCAAAAATGTGCACAATGCTATATGTGCACATACCTATAAGATTAGGGCTGTCAACCTGTACAGGAGATGAACCGTAGGTGGCGTGCCAGTGCACAGGGAGGGTCCCTGGCTGCAGACCTGCTGCTTCCAAGGAGGACAACTCAATTTTTGCCCTTCAGCGAGGCTCCATTTATACCCTGATCGAATCTGGTGTGTAGTCATATACAGTCATGCCAGCTGTTATTGGCTGAGGGCCACAACTTTCTCACCTTTCAACCGAAATGTGTACGTGCTGACCACCACTGTGTGGGCATGACAAGAGCTGTGGTGGCAAGTTTTCACGGGCTTTTGTCCGGTGTCTGTTGTGTCTTTGTCAGGTCTTTATCAAAGCAGGTGCATCCAACACAACAACAAGCTGAACATGAGTCAGCAGTGTGCTGCTGCAGCAATAAAGGCAAATCGGACCCTGGGCATTACTAGCAGAGATAGAGATGTGATCACCTCACTCTACTCAGCGCCTGTCAGGCTGTACTTGGAGTACTGTGTCTAGTTCTGGTCCCCACAACTCAGGAAAGATGTGGACAGACTGTAGAGGGTCCAAAGGAGAGCCACAAAGGTGATCAAAGGGCTGGAGAACCTGCTTTATGAGGAAAGACTGGAGGACTTCAAACCTTTCTTCCTGGAGAACAGAAAATTCCAGGAGGACCTCATCACAGTATTCCAGTACTTAAAAGGTAGCTACAAAGAGGATGGAGGGTCTCTTTTTCACAAGAAGCCACATGAAGAAGAAAAGGGGCAATGGGTCCAAGTTGCTCTAGGAGAGGTTTTATTTTGACATGAGATAATTTTTTTACAGTAAGAATAATTATTCACTGGAACAACTTCCCCAGAGACATGGTGGTGTCTCCATCACCGGAGGCTTTAAAGACGTGATTGGACAGGATGCTAGATAATCTTATCTAGGCTCTCTTTCCCATGAAATGTTGGAACAGATGATCTTTCAGGGTCCCATTCCAACCTGGAATATTCTATAATTCTAATTATCTAAGAGTTATTCCAATTGGAATAATTTTGGAAGTATCTTTCTTTCCTTTCTCCCATCTGTCTAGCACTGAATACAGACTGGCCCATAATAAAACTAAGCTTCCCAGGAGACATTTGAACAAATTTTGGTTTGGAATGAAGAAGAAATTCAGAAGTAAGATGCAAGGATTATCTTTAACTTGTCCCATTATATCTTGTTTGTGCAAGAGATAAGACTTTGCTGTAATGAGGTGAAATATGTGTACATTTTTAGCATTAATGTTTTCTTACTTCTGTGGTAATATTCCAGTATGGAATGCTATGTGTCATTTTAATATTTATTTTTATTTTATTTAAATTTCTAAATAAAGAATGCATGAAATAGAAACACAAAACTAATGTGCATTATTTCTCCGGATAGTCAATAATAATGTTTAAGCTCTTTAAATGCCCTGTGGACTATTATTGGTGTGTGAGAAAGCAAGGAAGTATGATTATCTGGTACAAAGATTTATTGCTGTAAATTTGAGGGAAATGTGTTTTTTGTAAATACAGATGAAACAAAGTAAATACCCTGAAAATCACTTCAGTGCAGCATGGGCTGTCACATACTATAAGCCGAAATATTCTAGATATGGAAACAGTAATTGAAAATTCTATTTCAAATGGTAGGAACATTAATGGACACTACGTATACCTATATATATAACTAATCATTCACTCAGTGTCCCCAATCTTCTCTCCCTCACACACATTTACTTCTAGATTTTTATGTTTTCAAGGACAGAATATACAAAATGGAGAGTTATGTAATGAAACTTCCCATAAATTCATCCCCAAACTCTCACAATTTGGAGGTTAGGAATTTCCTGAGTCAAGATATTATATTCTTTATATAAAAGAACTCAGTTGATTATTTTCAGGAATTTTCCTGTTACTTTTTTGTTTCATGTACATTTTTACAACTCAAAGTCTACTTTAACAGTAAGTTCCACAACTGCAAGAACTTCTTTCACTTGTTTTGAACTTGCTTTGTTGTTATTGAATTTATTTCCCCCTTGCTCTTGAATTGACAAAATGTGCCAGCTTACCTTCAACACACACCAATGACAGCAAAGAATACCATTATTTACTCCCTCAGTTGTGTCCTTTCCTATTCCCTAATTTAAAGCCTTTTTATTTATTCTTTTCTGCAATGATGATCATGGACAAGTGAAACTATGAAACCAGGGCAGAATAAAGATCCTGGCATGATTAGCCCACCCAAACTTCAGTTTGAAAGAAGTATGGTCAATCTCTATAACTGTACTAGGAATTTAAAGTCCAGAGAAAGATAGATTTGCTACATAAAAGAATGGATATGAACTATGAACATGAAAAGCTGGAAATAAGTGAAAAGATTGCTTACCATGACAGCTTTTTGAAAGGATCTTCCAACCAGAGCAGACACAAATAACAAAAAAAAAACCAAACAAAACAAAACAAAAAACCCCAAACACCTTTTAAAATAAAAATCAATATGGATGTGAAAGGGATAATATGAAGTAGTGAGTAAAGTAAGAGGAGTCAAATTACTTTAGCTCTACATTGCAGTTATTTAAATATTTCTACTTGGGGACTATTTTTCTATGCTAATTTGATATAATCTGCATTAATAATATTGTTATACTGTTGCTACAAATACTCTGCTGTTGGTCTGCTTCAGTATCACTAAAAATTCATGATCCCTGTAGCTACAGGAAAATGAAGACACATTTGCAGAGATATTTAAATTGCAGTTGCCGATAAAAGAATTGCTCTGCAAGTAAATGGAAGAGTTCACCTTTCAGATACGTGAATTTGGCATCGCTTATGAGCATTAAACTCAACTAAAGAGAAAGAAAAAAATAGCAAATAAAACAAAGTGACAAAAGGTGTTCTTGAGTTTTATGTAAGACATAAAAAGGATCAAAAAGCACTTAATGTTTGTATTTTGTTTGCTCCAATATCCTCAGATTTAGTCCAAACATACTCTATAATGGTTTTTCGGGGAGGAAAAATCAGCTCTGGTTTATAACGTTCACTGCCAACTTTGAGCCTGAAGGAAATTTTTACAGCTGAGTTATAAACTCCTAAATATCGGCATTTATAATGGCACGGTTGACAGACCTTTAATTTTAACACTAGCCAGTGTCAGTATAATAATTTAAAAAAGATAATAATTTCAATGAGGTCAAATCCAAGTTAAAAAACAGTGTGCCTGGATCTTGCTAGCCCACAAGTGCACATATATCCTTAATTGCACCCTCACCTAATTTAGAACTGCCTAAAAAAGTATAATGTTTTGCTTTTTTAACTATATCATTATTCCCAAATATTTCCATGTCCTGACATTTTCTGGCCAGACTATAGTCAAAATCCTGAATGTGTTTTTTATGTAATCTTGACTGCTTGGTTTTGGATCTCCAACTATTTTTTTTTCTGCTTCCTCTCTGTATAAATGGAGCATATGGTAATTTATTGAGTAATTAAGAGTTATAAAACATGTAAGTCACACACACATTTAGTCATAAAAACACCCTCTTCTTTACTACATCATGCGGCATAATCTTATGATGTTATTGCCATTTTTCCTCCTACAGCTCCCACACAACTTTCTTGTTTCCCCCTCATTTCATCACCGCCAGGGTAGCTAGCCTGAAAGCATCTTGGGTGAGGCAATGCCCTGTCTGGCTTTTGGAGAATTGCAATGCCCTTCTGAATGTTGGCAGAAATAACATATATAATTCTTACCAATAATCTCTAGACCTCTGAGATCCAGACGTGCCCCCACCCCCAAGATCCAAAGAAGCTTCCTTAACCGTCCCTAATCATATGAAACTTTCTTCTCTGCCTACAAAATCAAATCTCAGACCTATTCTCCTCTTTGAGTGTCTTTGTACATTGTTCTAGGGAATAGATGACTTTTTAAGGAGCCCCAGTGTACTCATTAGGAATGACATCTCTTTGGTTATGAAGTGCCTTGATGCTACCTGTCTCAACTATGAAGAAGGTAAAATGCAGAGAAGCCTTTTTATTATAAATATCTCAAATACACCAAGAAGCTTCATATATTTATGAAAGGCATATGTGAGTAAGCCTCACCCAGTGTACTTATGCAAAGATCTTATTTGAAAGATGCATTCCTCTTCATGTATCCGGCTGCCTTGTCACACACAGCTTCCTGGTCCCTGCAGTCAAGGACTCTTTCGCTGTCTCACTCCACATTTCTAGTTGTTTTTATCAAATGATGTGCACAATATTAATATCAAAGTGGGCCAGAGAGTGAGTTTTATCACCTGACATGTATTGTTCATACTGTTTACCTGGTATCTTAAATACTGCATCCATTTGAACTTTGCCAGGAAAATGTATATAAAAGAGGTCAGCCTTATGCAATGTGGACCTGCCAGCACCATTTGATCTCACCTCCCGAAAGATCAATCCCCGCCCTACTTTATTTATATATGTAAACATAGGCAAAGGCAATCATACCAGCCATTACGGCCAATCTTTGTTTAAGAATCCTTTTGTGAGTTTCCGTCCACTTATTGTGTCTCTCCTTCAAAGTCAATTCAACTTTCACCTCTTCAGGAGACAGTATTCATTATTTTTTTACTAAGTTAGGGCATATCTCATCTCACTGTACTTGTGCATATGGCTTTCTAAGTACAGGTGTCACATCCTATGCACAGTAGATCTATTAAAGGTTCCTTGACTCAATGAGTTAAAATGCACAATTTTATGTGAAGTGTTCTTACTTACTGCATATTATGTTTTATATCTGCAAATAATTGAGAAATTAATGTATACGCAGTAGCTCTTGATTTAAAGAAAGTGCAAAAATAGTAATTAATTTTTGCATCTAACATCCTTATGTGACTGATATCCAAAACTTATCTTAATGGAAACCACAAAAATAATCATAAAAAATAAATAAGGATACAAAATAAACCTTGCTGCCCTGAAAGTCAATGAGAAAACTTCTTTTGATTTTAGTCAAAAATTAAGTAACCATTGTACTTTTTCAAGAAAAAGACATTATCTCTGTCATGTTTTATGAACAAAATCATTATGAGAGTTGAGTTCAAACCTTGGTTTTAACTTCTTTCATTGTTCATGTTCACTTTCATCCATGAAATCACTTGCATGCAATCAGTCAACAGAAACAGCACTGAAGAGCATTAAAAAAGATCTTGAAAAATATATTGGAAGCACACAAAAGAACACAAGTTGAAATTTAGAGATGGATACTGTTTAGCTCAAAAATAAATGCCCATCTCACACATGGACATCATAGGCCTACAGAATAAACACTGGTTATCCAAAGCTGGTACAGACCTATATCACATAGTCAAGTGCAAAACTGCCATTTATGTGCTTTACAAATCTGAGAACCTTCAATCAGAAACAAACTTGAAAGATGAATAGTTCACAATCCAAAGAACTAAACCAATGGAAACACCTGTCATTACTGTTAATATTTTTTCTCCTTTTCCCTTCTTTTTTTTTTNTTTCCTTTTTTTTTTTTTTTTTTTAATTTTCTTATGCTAGTTTGTGAATAGGGTTCTGGGGGTTTGGTGTTTTTTTTTTGAGGGGGGAAACCTTTTTATTTCCTTTTTCTGGAAGTTTTCTTTCTAATTCAAATCTTTCTATGAAGAAGAAGATATTGAATAGTCACGCTGGGGTAAGTAGAGATTTATCATACCTTTCTTAAAAAGCTTTTCAGCATTCAAATAGATCAGAAGGCTTTAAAGGTACCAGGACTACCTGCTTCTATAACATTATATAACCTCTATATAACCTCTATAACCTTCTATAACTTCTAGTCATTATTTAGCCATTTAATGCTTGGAGGGAAGCTATCTAGTTTGAAAAAGCTAAAGCGTATATCAACTTCTTACACAGCTTGTCAGTTGTATATATTGATAATGGTTGAAGTGGTGAGCAGTGTTTTTTGCCTTTTTTTTAGTGATCTTTTTTAGTTGTAATATATATGACAGGGAAATTAAAGTTCTTCACTAAGACAGCTTAGATTAGAATAGATCTAGATTTCAGTCAAGTCAGTTGGAAACTAGAAATAATATATCAGAATTTGCTTGTGCTGGGTTAGACTATCAGTAAGACAATCAGATAGCAAAATAAGAATATGGACTAGAACAAGACTTGAGAATTAGGCTACATATCTCTCAGAATATTTCCACCTCTGTGGCTGATGAATGAAAAGTTAGATTCATTTGCTTTCAGACAGCCAATGTCCATACAATTTAGATGAATGTTTAAGAAGTGGAATAAATTCTTCAATGGTGCAGACCTAAACAGCTGAAATTGATGGACTGTGGTAAATTTAAGACACTGCAAAATTTGATTCATAAGGACATTCTTTTTAGGGTTAATTGTATTTCTACTATTTTTTTTTTTAAAAGGACCCCCGAACTTCCTTTTTTTTGTTTTTTTGCTATTCAGAATAGATTTAAAAGATTGTGTTGTATAAGTAGAAATTAAATATCGAAGGAGATTATGAAATAGCAATGACAAAGACTGAAGTCTTATTGACTGAAGAATTGTGCTCTCAAACATAAGCCGTTCTGAATAAGCAGGTTATGGAAATCAGATCCGTATGCCTTTGTCTTAGATTCAGGGACAGTTAAAAATACACAGTCAAGTCATTTTAACTTTCCGCACTTTTATTTTTATAACAGGGCTATTTTAAGTGTGAAAAAAAGAACAAACATCCTTTGAAAGATTTTAGGAAGCTTCTATGACGTAATGAACTTGTGTGTAGTGTAGCTCTCTCCATCTACAGAACAGATAGGTCTGATCAAACAATGCATATTTTTAAGATAAGATAATTGCCAGTAGATATCAGACTGTAGTCAATGAATCAGTTACTCTTACCCATAAACAACAAAGCCAATTTGATTTTCTTTTACTGTTCTGGGTACTACGTTTTCGTTTAGAGAATGTCTATTCTACAGCCCAAATCATGACAAGTTTGTTCTTGGCTTTCCTTCCATACCCTGCCCACATTCCACTTCATTTAAACCAAAAAAAAACAACCAAACAAAAAATCCCAGATAAACAGATCACAAATATCTGTGTGTTCTTATTTGGGATATTTTGTTTATTAGTTTAATATGGTTTCTAGCTGAGGGCTTATTTATCTAAAAGAATGGAACATGTGAGGTGAATTCTTCCTTATTAATGACATTTTTTTCGTTACAAATCTATTGGAAGTAAGAAAGAATAAAATAAACTAAGCACATATCTTGCAATCACGTATGCATATTTGTACATTTAACTGGACCAATGGGATTATTCTATCTTGCAAGAATCTTGCAGGAAAGTATATGTGCTGAAGACACTATTAGCAAGAGTAAACATGAGGAGGCAGCGGTCACTTCTGTTCATCAAAGAGCACCATTCCTACATCCTTAGTCAATACTGGGCAATTTCTACTGCTGTTAATCTATCACCTTTCAAGTGTACTAAACACACATTTAGGAAAAGAAAAAATATTTAGAAAATTCATACTGAAAATGGCACCTGCATTAAGCAAAAACCTCCATGACCTTTGCCAACATCTTCCAAAGTACAAATTTTATTCTCACTAGGAGAAAAAAATATACACTTTAATGTAGAAACACTTCAAAAGCCCTAAATGTAGGTTTGTACTGTCTCCGTATCAGCTGTTCATACCTAAATAGCTTATTAAAACACTTACAGCATCTCAGCTTTGAGCATATAGCCCTCAATTTCAGTCTAAAATTTTAATATTTTCATGCTATTTTAATACAGTCCTTTTGTGACACAGAATAGTACATTGGATTCAATTAAAGTAACTTAAAAAGAAAAGGAATATTTATGGATTTTTTTTTTTTTTATGAATAGAAAGTGACACTGATTTGAAAGGAAAGAGATGTTTCTAAGGTATCCAAGTTCAAACAAGCTTCATTTACTTCAAGCATAGTAATTTCTATAGTCAGTGGCATGTCAAAAAATAACATTAACCGCTTTGGGCTCCACCTACTTTGACTATCCAGTGTAAATGATGAAGTAATCTTTGACAAGTTACTTGGCTAGAACGACCATTTACATTTCCAAAGCTGGTCCTGACTGGTAGCAAGATTCCTTATGATCTATGGCAGTACTGAAGGTCCTATACCCCTACGTGCTGAACAGAAAAGTGAGAGCTAGAAATGAAGACAGGAAATGAACAGCCAGAGTGAGATGTTTAGTTAGCATGAAACTTACTTTATTTACTATTCAGTGTTTGTAAATGTTTTGTTTATACTTGTAAGCTGTGATAAAGTTTACATACTGAAGTGCTCTTTGGGCTCTTAAGTTCAAATAAAGCTCTTCAGAGTCTTTGCTCAGCTCCTCAGATGCACCAGAAATTAACAGGCAGCCCTGTTCAGAGTAATCCTTGGCCTATTCTCCTTCCCAGTCTATACATTGACGCTGTCTGGCAAATTGCTAGCTGGCCTAGGCCAAAACAGTGCCAGCAAGCATGCTGATCAATGCTAATCCTTGTTTCTGTTTAGTTTACGGTATAGACATAGCTTAAGAAAGTTGTAGTAATGTTTTTTATCTGTGTAAAATGACTTCAAACTCATGTTCTGGGAAAACAGATTTTTCATGTACCTAAATATTTTCTGACCATCTTCTTGCAAAAAAGACTTTGACATTTCAAGAAAACACTGCAGTCATATTCATTTGGTATATGAAGACTGTAAGAGCTTCTAGTTTATTGTTGTTATGTTTTAAATTGAGTGCAGCTTTCATGTAAGAGGTAGCAAGAAAAAGCACCTCACCCCAGCTAAAACTAGAGTCTAATGGGAACTTCCCTTTCTCTTTTTAATTCTTGGAAAACAGACCCAGGGATGAACTATGTGGAAGCAACTAATCATAAAGAGTGTGCTGGGAAGACTTCCAGAAGACTTGTTGGCTGTGACCTGTCTCCTGTCCAAACTACATAAAAATCTGCAGGGATGGCTTGAGCTATCCCTGACTGTTATGGACCCTCAAGAGCTGTGAGACATACATAAGGGAACGTCTAATCCTAAGGGACTTAAAATCTCAACACCCAAAAAGCACTATGTAAGTCTCCATCACATCTCTGCAGTCCAAATATATATGGTAAGTTTTCTAAGCTGCATTCTATGAAAAGCAAACTGAACATTTCTTACATTTCCTTTTTCTTTTGCAGCAAAAAGGTGAAAACCAAAATAGAGTTTTATCCTGTGGCAAAATAAAATACATCATAATTAGAAGTAAAAAGAGAGGAGTGTATTTCTTTAAATTTCTTGTGAAATACACTTATCTTTTTGGACCATATTTAAAAATAAATAAATAATGAGAAAGAACTTACTACTGATCTGTATTACTATAGATCCATCTCTAAATGTTACTGTTAACCTTTTACTTAAATGAAGGTTAGAAAGTTAGAAATTTCTAATGAAGTCAGTTTTGAATTATTTGGGCTGTCAGCTACAAGTGTACTTTAAGAGTACCTTCTCAATACTGCTAGAGATTTAGTAACTGGCAATTACAGAACATCATTTGTGCCAAAAAATGGAGAGATTTTTCTTTGCCAAAATAAATCAGAAAGGGTCATGTCTTCCACTTGTATAAATCTTTGTAGCTCAGTTAAGGTCAATGGATCTTAAGCATATTATACAAGCATGGGATTTCATCCAGTTTGTTTCTTCATTTTTTTGACAAAAGAAACCCTTCGAAGTAAGGAAAAATAAACTTGTAATGAATTGATTAAAGAAAAAAAAAAAACAAAACAAAACACCAAAAACCCCCAAACTTATTTAGTGTTTTCTTGAGTGCAAAGCACCTTTAAAGCCTACTGCATGTTTGATAGTCAATTGAACATAAAATTTATACATGAATTTTGCTTTAAAGCAGGCATATTACTTCTCTACTGAATTGTAACGAAAGGAATGAAGTGTCTATTCCAAGCAAGGATATGATTATTATTTTCTAACACCTAGAAGGCATTTTATACGTTATGCTTTGCAGACCTAGCAGGGGTTTTGTTTTAAACAACAGATTTTCTTGGTTTNCTTTTTTTTTTTTTTTTATTCGTGTGATGTCATATCTGAAAGCACTTAGCCAATGAAATCTTAGCTGTGAAAGTGAAGTAAATATTGTGGTCGAAGGAATGCCTCCAATTTAGGCATTCAGAATCCGATCTTAGCCGATGAATCCAATCTTATTTGAGCTCATAGTGTGGTATCAAGATACCCGTTACACTCACTTATAATTATTTATATATTACTGGTTGGTTATTCACATTTGCAGTTGATCAACAATTTGATTCATCAGTTTAAAAATGTGTTTGCACACCAAATGGCAGCCAAAAAAATGTAATACTTTGGTCAACAGATAATTAACTGAGAATGAACGTGAAATAAAACAGGCTTTTTCATCTATGCCTGGGATGGTATTGCATGGGTTCATACTTGGGATTATTCTTATTTATAAGAGATTGTAAAACATCATGAGATTTGAGAACCCCAATATATGCACTTCCCCTCTCCCCAGTCTTACACACTATAGTTTATTTGAAATAATTAATGTAATATTTACTTTATGGTAAATTTAGTATCATATCTTTGTATAAAATCAGGTTTGAAGCTGATTTTATCAAGATTGTGATAAAGGAGTAAAAAGAGATGAAAAAATATTAACTTGTCTAATATGTAGTGGAAATTTATTCAGCCACAAGCTGTCTGTAATAAATGTTAATTGATTACAATTTATATTTTTGGTCTTCTTCCCAGAGACTCCAAGCTATTAATCTGACTTGAACACAGACAGAATACTGTAACAATTCTTAGTCACTAAAAGTCTTAAGGAGAATTCAAATCTGTTAGAATAAATGTAATAGCTTTATCCACCTTAAAGCAGGGAGTAAGACAGAGAGGGAAAGGAAACAAAACCAAACCAAACATCAAAAACTGTATTATTTATATTTACTGAGTTTTAATAAAAAGTTGTTGTGCTTGAATTTGATATGTATATCTCTTCATCTTTTTAAAATGATGAGAATGTATGTTGTATACTGTGCTGCTAATGAAGAGTTAGATGAACATTATCTGAAAGTTAAGGGCTGTATATCAAACAAATAGCTACCTATTGTTATTATTGTGGATGATATCATATACAGTGTTCATATAGAGTATTACAGATTATTTAAAACACTATTGAATCAATATTAAATGTCAAAATTTCCTCCTTCATTTGCAGTCCTTGGTATCTCTAGTAAGCTGGAGATATCTGAAATAACAAAGTACCTAGTTCTGATCTCATACACTCTCTTTTGCATCCAAAGCTGTAGAAGACCATCAGTGATGATGGAATACATATATAAGCATCTCAGACCAGAGTTCTTCCTTTTCAGGAATAATTTTCTTTCCCCTTTAATGGCTTTTAACTGATGCTATATATTTTACAGTATCTTTGTCTAACCTAGCTTTTTGTGCCTCGAGGTTCTCAAACAGTAAAAAGGCAAGCAAATTATAAAAATAATAATAATCTGAGTCTATCAAAATGTTTGGGTTTGGATGGGGTTGTTTGTTTGTTTGGTTGGTTGGTTTTAATTAGGATTTTCATAAAAGTTTCCACTCTGAAACATAACCAATTGTATCTACTGCATAGTGAAATGAAATGTTACCTTTACCTTTTCCCATTTTGTATCTGTGGATTTCTTGCAAGCAGCTATCATTTTATTTGTCTCACACAATTTTATTATTATTTTTTTAATATAAATGAAAAGTACAGTACCTCACTACACATTTAGCAGCCTGGTCTCTTCTTCTCTTTATTCACAGACATTTAAACAGTAAGTTCAGACCTGCACTTGATACCAATACTCCGCAAAAGTCTACTTTTCATTATCTGTACTAAAAAGGAGGATGGGATAGTCTCTCCCATAAAACCTAGGAGAACAATACAGATGAAAGAGCACAGGTCTCACAAAGTATTCAGGGATGAAGTACAGATTCCCAGAGGAAATGATGATGTGCAGCAACAATCCCCATGCACTTGCTCTGGAGTGCTGAGAGGTGCTGGCTCCAGCCACAGCAGTCAGGTAACTAAATTCTTCCTGCCAAGTGCAAGGTGAGCATGACACCCTCAGAGCGGCATCTGAAGGAAAACAAGAAGCCTGTTGATTTTGTCATCAGGAAACATCTGAAAATAGAGAACTATGTGAAATCCAGATGTTGTCCAAGGGATAGCCATGGTGCTATTAGCATTAACTTTATTCACTTGAAATTTCTTGAGGGAAAAAATCTCAATTTGCATGGTTTAAATCTGCCCTGTGCAGCAGTGAGAAAGCCCCTACCAGGCCACTTGCCCATCCATGGGGTCCCTGTTCCTCCAGGCTGTGGCAGGACTGGCTGTGTAAGGGCCTCATGCCAGGCTGAGATGGCCAACCTGTTACCTCTCCTCATTACAAGGCCTCTCCCCGCAACTGCACATTTTCCCTCATTGACAGCCACCCTAAGCAACCTTCACCGCCTTATCAGAAGGGCAAATACCCTCCCATAATGGACAGTATTTGGGCTCTCTCTCATCTGTAGTTTCTCAAGTCATGCTACCAAGAGGAGGCCATGCAGATTCCATAAAATTTGTGTTTCAGAACTGATGTAAAATTCACTCACTTCTTTACGATTAAGCAAAGAAACAGAGGCAACTAGTCTTCTGTTCCCATCAGTCAGACTACTTGGGTAGGAAAGCAATCTGAGGTCATTTCCCTTCTTACTCAGACAGTTTTCACATCCATCTCTTACCTCATGAAAGAATGAGTTAATCTGCTCCATATGGGCTCTTTGGGGTGTAGTGGTCAGGGTGAAAGGCAAATTGGCTGACTGTTAAAGTTGTCCTACTCTATAGGAAGGAATGTGAGAATAATTCAAACAAGAAAAAGGGAGAGAAAGAGAAAAAAAATATAAGCATAAGCTTGACAAACAAAGGTAATTATGGCATTTGCTTTAAAGAGGGAGCAGTTTGCATTCCCTAAATGATCTGCAATTCAAGGTCCCATCCATGACAACTGGTTCCTGGATAGCAGAGTTGACCAACAGCAGCATACACAGTTGGTGGCTGCCTGAGTCCTCCTTGAAGCTTCAGGAGAAGTTCCAAGAAAGGCAGGATGTCTCCCAGATCTTCTGTAGTGCACCATAATTGTCTAATGAGTCATTTCTCGCTAGAGAGTCTAAATGAAGTTAGTAAGATTTCATCTCAATATAGGCTTCAAGAAGTACATCACTCTTGCTAAAGAAATAAGTTGAAAGGGGAGGTGCCAACAGAAAAAATTTGAAAGGTGTAGAATGAAAAAAACCCCAACATATGAACATATAAGCCTTTATCTGAGTAGAAAAAAATCAAATTTTTATAATCCAGACAGAAATTCTTTTACTTGTTTGACTTGCCAGCTGAATTTTAGGTTTTGTCTCATACACAGCAAATCAGTTTTTTCTGCTGTGTGAATGGACTAACTTCGCTCCCAGCATGTGTTGTCCTATTATTAGAGGTCGTATATACCTATGTCTCTCTAAAGAATAATGATAAATTGTAAACTTTCTTAAGATTCGAGTCTATCAATTAATTATAAAGGCTCATGTTCAACATAGCGATGCATATTTATGATAATGACAATGGTTTTAAAGAATCTGGAAAAATGTGTCACAGGGAGGTTGCGCACAGAATCATTGAACATGAATAATCCTTGGGTGCCTACTCAAATGTAATTAATAGAATGCAATTAGCAGCTATTTATAATATCCTATACAAAAAATCTTGGATGGCTTCTGCCATATTCTAGCCAAAATTTGTCAGGAAGTACCCCAAACCTTAAGACGCTCTTCCTTTGGCCAAAAAAAGCACATTCTAGCCTTTAAAAATATGCTCACTTGCTTGGATTTAAAACTTACAGTTTTCTTGTTATTATCTGAGGAATCAATGGACGATAGCAAGAATCCAAACTGGTTAAATAAATAATTACTAGGTTAAAGCAATAAGCACAGCCCTAGCAATGAGGCAGTGACCTGAAGTCAGCCAGTGAAATAGAGACCACCCTGTAGGTGTCACTGTGGAGACAGACTCCAGTATTATATTACTGCCTGGATAAGGGAAGTCCTTTTTGTGAGGTAACTTAATAAGTAGTATAAAATACACTAAGAATAAGATCGATCTAGTGAGTGCCAAAATGTTTAAAATATAAATAAGATTCTTCAACGGGTTTGGGCAATTTTATGTAATGAATTAGCCATCCTGCTGATTTCTCACCTTGCTGGGACAGGCTGAAGGAATAAGAAATCATTTTAAAGGTATATTAGAAGAAATGGAAAAGGTGTGAAAATAAACAGAGACATGGTGGATAACAATGGGAAAAAGCAAAATAGGTGTGAAAATAAACAGAGACATGGTGGATAACAATGGGAAAAAGCAAAATACATAAAAACTTCCCACTTATTTGATTATTTCCATTAAACTGAAGTCTTAAAGAACATAGTTTACTAAATACTCCCTACATTATATATAGGAAAACAAAGAATAACCTGCTAAAATGAAAACATTATTATATTTTTAAATAATGAAGAACTGCAATTTCATTCAAATGAAAACAAAACTATTTTCCCACAAACCTGCATTTAAGCATACAAATGTCTAGCTCCACAATTGCAGAATCTGGTTTATGGCTTTGGTATGAGTTCTCATTGTTGTTGGGTTGAGGATTTTGTGTGTTTGCTTGTTTGTTTGTTTTGAGGGAGGTAAGCAGATTTAATTTGCTACAAGTAACAACACTGAAAAAATGTAGGATGACAATAACAACATTTATATTTAAATTATAGAGCTATCACTAGGTTAACATCATGTATACCCTATATTTTATATACTTAACATCATGGATACTCTATATTTAATATACTTATGTTTTAAATGGTGTAATTTAGAAAAATGTTAATTTTTCTTACAAATTTAGGAACCAGCATAAACCTAGAGTTTATACACTAATAGCGTAGGTTACTTTTTTCTGAATAAAGGAGATGACTTCTCTTAAAAACAAGTTAGCAGAATTAGTACCAAATCTCATGTAGTATTTGTTAGATTAAAATCTTAATTTTTTTAATAAAAATGCATTTTTATACCATCTTCCTCCTTTTGATTTGCTTACGAGTTTTAGAATTTTACTAAGCAATTTCATGGAGCGTTATAAAAATAGGTGGTTTGTATAATTTCTATTTTCCAAAGATAAGAAAAGGCAGTTGTTATGAAAAATAAAGCAACACTGACTCTTTTGTTTTATTTTAAATTTATTATATTGAACTACATTTAATTTGCATAGTTAAAACCCTTTTGCTTATTATGATAATGAATAACAAGAGGCTGTGTAACATAATTCAATTATATCATGTACATGTAATTAAATCAACTCTGAGCATTCAAATTCAGATGAAAGCTATTTGCTTTCAAAAGTAATAGTTAATCTAATATGTCTGTCTGTCTGACAGTAAACTTTGCAATCTTATGCAAATTTTAGAAAATGTTCTTCTCTGAATTGTTTTCCAAATACCTTGTTTTCAGATTACTCTTTTCTTTGTAGCTAGTATCTTCCTGAATTACCAAGAAGGCACAAAATAAATAAGTATGTGTGCGTCTTTAAGATTATTAGAAATTACTAGCTGCTGGATATTATTCTCAATGCCCACTCAAGGAAGAGCACAAAAGGCATTAGAAAAAGCACGATGCTGTTGTAGATATAGTGTTGATACTATTCATGATACGTAAACCATCACTATATAGGCACATGGTTGCCAAAGTCTAATTTCAGGAAAGTGTTATATGGTAAATAGAATATGAAGGAAATTACTTTCCTTCATTCCCTATGTCTCTTTTTATTATAAAAGATTTATTTCTTTTATTTTTTCACTGGAACTTATGTTCAAATATAGAAAGTGCCATGGCCTTTGTGGCTTAAAAGTCTATAGTACCAGAACAGTGGAAGCAGAATTTTAATGTCACTTTAAGATTTTATAGGAACTCTAGTGCTGTGTATTTTAGTGACAATCCAGTGAGAAAAATAACTCTTCTCTTAGTCCAGTGCTTCAATTTCAAAACTGAGTTTGCCAGACTGGAAAGTCTTTTTGGACGTGCTTTAACAACTTGATGAAAATTCTGATATAATTTCTTCATGCATGGTCAAATTAAGTTTGGGGTGGTTCTTCTCAAAAGGTGCATGCAAGGTCAAGCCTGATGGTTACTGACACCGAGAAGAGAACGTTGCTGTGGTCTGAGCCTGTAAGAGCTATGTAGCCATCCAGCTTCTGCCAGTGTCCTCTGTGGAGGCCCAGCAATTTCTGTATCTGTGTAGTGGAGGGGGATGCTAGTGATACGAAGAATAACAAAGCGTAATTCTCTTACATACAGCTGTCCCTGGAAGACTCACAGAGAAGACAAATTAAAAGAGTCCATGGCTAAACAGAGAGCTTATTGCATATCCTAGCAGCTAAGAGACAGCACATCATAGACCTGGTTGTTTTCTATTATGAAAGTTTTAAATAGTTAGTATTTTTTTGAAATAATGTAAAAGCCTTTTCTGAATGGGTGTAACATTTTCCATGACTAGTTTTCATAACTTCTTCATATTTAAGTTCAAACAGCTCAGAAAATTTCTTCCTTTGTTTTGGTAAAGAATGCACGTGTAGTTTGTTTCTTCTGTGGTGAACATGAATTAATCTTGTAGAAGTTTTTAGTTTTTCTTTAGGGTTTGATGCAAGTGATAAATAAATAGCAGGTTTCCAATTGCACATATTAGATATGCTCTGACATAATAACATTACCCTGGAAAAGAATGTTATTAGCATTACATAATGTCAGTATGTTTAAGGAGTGTGGCTCCAAGCTCCCGTGATTTTGCATTATTAACATTCTGCTAAAATAATTGTGTCTGGTAGCAAATACTTCTCCATTCAGCAAATGTTTGTCTGTGTTGGCCGAAATGAACAGCTCATAAATAGAATGGCACATCAGCATGAACCAGCTATTACCCAAGTTGCTGTGAGCTGTTTGTTAATGCTACAGTGCCTGCACGGGAATTAAGAGCCTCTGACAAGATTCTGCTTTGAGGACTTAAATACCAATTTTTCTCACAGAATGCCGCTGGACCCTGGCAGAGACTGTCATTCAATTCCTTGACCTCTTTGGAGAGTTAAGTCAGGAGATAAATTTCAATGATGTCACCATCTCTATCTTCTTGCCAACACAGAAAATCACCTCAGCTTTGAAATCCAGACTAAGGTCAAAGAGAGGAAAATACTAAACTTTGTCTTTGAACAGTTCAGGTGTAATTGGCTGCAGCTACAATATCAACTATGCTGCATTTTCTGAGGACAATGCTATAGATCTGCTGTGCCCAATAATCAGTTTTAGCTGTATCTTGAGTCCTGTGACACCCTGTACACTCAAATCACCTGCACACCAGTCAGCTTGCCATACAACTTTGGCAAAAGAAAACAACAAAACAACAATTATTTGCTATATCCACCCTCGGTCTGTGACTCCTGATCTTAAGGTAATCTTTTGAGAGGTGATTATGATCTAGTTCCACCTTGCAAATCTTGCTTCAGAAGTGACAGAAAGAAAACAGGGTCCTGCTCACTCCTGAAGAGCTGCAAGTAAATAAGACTAGACTCACTCATAACTGAGCTCAGTGAAAGCCGATGCATTCTTGACTTTGAACTTTTCTGAGAACGAAAAGAAGGCAATGCCAACACAGCATTTAATCCTCTATTAGGAAATACTCTTGTGGACTAAATATCTTGAATTTTATTTTCATGTTATTAGTATGAATCTCCAAAAGATTCAGATTTTTGTCTGAAATGTTAGTCATACTGTTTTCGTACAATGTACTGAATATCTGAAGGAGAAAAGTTTCATGAAAATCAGCAGCAATAATGGATTTATATTAAAAGGATATTCATACAAAAAAGAAAATAAACAAGCTAATAAGCACAGTATTAATAATTCAAAGGGTTAAAACAGATATTAAAACCAGAATGAGTGCTGACTGGACAGAAGGAATTCCCAAAGATGACTTCTCACTTCTTTACAAGAAGCTGCCTTATTTCACTTAGCTTGCTTTTAAGAACTATTAAGTGTTTGCAAAGACCATGGTTTTGGCCCAGATTCTTTAAAGGTGTAGCATAACCTTTAAAATTGATAAGGATACTAAGAAAAGACTGTCACACAGCTAATATTTTTGGACAGAGAGAAATTTCCATCAGTATTTCAGAAGCAGGACACTAATACGATAACCTCCCAGTGAAATCCTTAACTGCTATTAATTTAAACCACATGATATTAGTTTACTCTATTTAAACAAATTATAAAACATTTCAAATAAGCTGCAGAGGAAAAAAAAGGAACATTTAAAACATGAGCATGAATTTATTCCCCTCTTATTCCCGATTTTAAGTTGTTGTACCACAATAAGTGGATGAATTAACCACTCACATTTCATCCTCCTTCTGAATCTCAAGCATGATAATTTACTGTTGCTTTGGTTGTTTGAAATTTGCTTACTGTCCTTATGGTAAACTGTTACTGTTAAACCCCTCACCCCTAATCCAGTTGGTGCAATGTCTTCCTTAAAGCTATTTTCCATCTAATGGCAATCAAATCAAGTGCATTGACATATGTACCTTATTAATGCTTTGAAACAACAGCCATTACTTTTCATTTTTTATGTAATGGGTTCCTAATCTTCCACATGATATTTGAAGACCCACGCCACTCTCCAAACATCAGTATGCTGCACTTGAAAATCCAAAAGATTTTTTGGTGCTCCAGATTTGACCCTTTGTAAAGAATGTCTGTTTCCACTCCTTCCCTAGTTCTAAAATTTCAGTCCTAGGTGTAATTATCCAGAAGAATGATATAACTGTTTCAAACTTCCCAAATCAAACAAGTTCTTTTCAGTAAAAACTCCACAATAGTCCCTCCTTCTTAGGATTTTTTAGAATACATAAATTGTTCCATAATATATAAACATATTCCATGTGGACTGGAACAATAACCAATTAACACAAACCCACTAACTGTTCGGTTTGTAACAAAAATGCTGATAGACCCATCAAGTTAAACAAAGAGTGAATCTACGTATTTAACTTTAAATCTGTATTTAAATACAGATACGTCTGAGAATGATAAAAGTTCGTCATCAGAAAATAGCTGTTGTCTTTATCTCACTCTGTTGTGTTGCAGATTGGTTTTCATTTGGAATCAGACGTTGTAACATATTTCAAAGATTTCCAGTCTTTTCAGAACTGAACACAACCTTTCGGCCAAAGAAGGCAACAGCTGACTTTACTGGGGTTTAGATTAGTCTCTGACTTCTAACATTCCCCATGGTAATAAGAANTTTTTTTTTTAAAAAAAAAAAAAAAGCTGGCTAAAAATGAGCCATTAAAGGTAGTCATAAGCCTTTTTAAAAAAGTGATGTTGGTGGTTAGGGGAGAAGTATTTAAAAACATGAGGTTATCTCTAATTAAAATGGTTATATTGAAAACTTGTGGCTATATTATCTACAGCCATGCTAAAAGGGCTTGAAATGGCAAAAATATACTATATTGGGGGGGAGCATAAATACAAGTTTCCAGTAGCCCAGTCTAAAAACTGCCATGGATTTTGTAGATCAGGATATAGAAGCCTGTAAGTCAAACTAGGGCAATAAATTTTATCAAAGAACATAGTTAAGAAACATCAACTTTTTGTTGCATCACAAATTGTTTATGAGTGGCTTGGAATATTTGAGATTGTTTTCCTAATGATCTACTGAGTGATGCCAGCAAATAACTTCTGGCCACAAATCACTTGTAAGTAGCTCATTACAATTAGCTGACAGTTAGAACCCAAGATGTGCTAGTTAATTTTTATTGAATATGTAGGACTGTTGGTGATTACAGGACTTGAGAACTTCCCTATTTGTCTGTGCCTCTGTCCAAAGGGACAGAACATAGCACGCTTGTTTTCCACTAGAAAAAAATCATGAAGGCTCTTATGAAAGCCAGAATAAGGTCATAATCAGCTGCTTAAAGTTATGAAATAATAAAAATCTTTTAGATCTTTCTATAGAATGAATAAGGCTAGCTCAATAACCTACTCTGATTCACTCCAGCAAAGTGTTACGGGAATGTGAAGGAATCTGTGTGTTGATCCTCCATCTTTCACCTAGTTACAGTTTTATGTGTATGTTTGGAAGGGGACTTGGGGAATCTGATCACATCCCAGGTGTGCCCAAAAATTTGAAATATACACCTTTCTAGAAATGTGTAACTGTGACCTTGCAGAGGGATTCTTGGAGATGGAATCTATGAAGAATGGGAGAGCTTAAATGAAGAACGGAGATCATCTTCACCTTCTCTCTCACTCCTCACATAACTACAGATTACTAGGGTAATCACCAGGACATTTTTGTCTTGAATTTAAATTAACCATGGGTCTTTTACAAGATTAAGTACTTCCACAAGTACTTGAGCACTGCAATATACAAAAGCGGTCAACTGTTCTCTTCTTGAGAACCCGTTTGACTGCTCCCCAAGCCCATCTATTCCTCTTTACAGCTCACAGGTTCTCCCTGACTCATCCTTAGGCACTGCTGAACAAACCTTATTGTTTCACACTTGCAGCTTTGGATCTGACCTTCTCGTTCAACCAGCACAGATATGAGTCAGTGGAGTTCTACGTTACAGTATGTATACACTCACGGTTTGGTTTAGATCAGGTGTATGCTTAGGTAGCAAACTACATGATCATCTCTACTTACTGTGTTTTCTTTACATCATGAAGAGGTCTTGGAGCTCATAAAGTAGATTCTTTTAGAATAAAACTTAGCTGAAAAATGCATTCCAGAAGTGCACAAATTGACATGCATTCTGTGGGACTGGCTGGACTAAAGCTGCTCTGGAGAAAAAAACCTGAAATAGTGAGTACAACATGGATGTTGGGTCCTCAGTACCAAGTATTTTACTCTATAGACCCACTCTGGTTGTTTATAATTCCTTTCTATTGTAGCAATAATTTGTAGTGCCTACGTGGGTCTAGCTGGCCTTTTTTTTTTTTTTTGTTTGGCCATAGTTAGACCTTTTGGCCTGTTTTAATCCATTCATGGTCCAAAGTCACAACTATTTACAGCAAAAGTAGTGAAACTTCCCTGCATTTTCCCCTGCATCTGCATCAGAACTTCTCCAGTATGTCAAAAGCTCTGTTTCTGGTTAGACAGAAAAAGGAGGTTGTTTCAAAGTTGGTACCCCAGAGGACTAGCAGAGATCAGCTGAGATTTCTGAGAGTATTCTAGGAAGCAGAATGACCTTTCTTTTTTCCGTCTTTAAGTGCATAAAACTGGAATAAAAACCCTCAAAGTGATCAAAGGCAATCTGGTTGGAATTCAGTAGATGTGCACCTCGGGCTTTCTGAACCTCACTGGAATTGGTCTCTGTCTTCTCAGAAACCAAACCCAAGACACAATGAATTGAATAATTCTAAACTTGCCATTACATAAGCAGTGTTGTCATTATTATTGGTTACAATGTGTTTTTAAGGAAAAAAAAAAGGCTTTTTACCAGCATTAATACACCTTTGAACAAAGCTCACAAGAAATAGGTATTTTGGTCAAATTCAACAGAGGCGCATGAATGGAAGAGTGGTATGTAAGCATACTTGTATTCAGAAGAAGAGATGAAGTGTTACATAAATCTAGAGAGCATTTTCAACTGGAATTGTGAATTTTTGCTGGATTATTTACTGGTATGATGATATTTTCTGGATTTAAAGTGATATTTTAAGGTAGAGCAAAGTTAGTGGACAATGCCCAGAGAAACATAAGACAACAATGAATGGAGGTATGTGTGAGTGTTCATAGGAGGTTAACTATCTCTATGTTCATGCTTGCATTTTTCTCTCTATTTCACATTAACAGAGAAAGCTTAATTGAAATTTAAAAACTTACTGAAATATATTCAAAATTCTTCTACAAATTATTAAACACCAAGAACTCTAAAAGCAAGAGTTGTTAATGTATGCTGTTTAGGAAAACCAACATAAATGGATTAATTATTTAGAGTTCATTCCCATTCACCATAAGAAAATGAACAGCAGGATTTGTACTTTTTTCTTAACTTGGCATTCTGATAAATGCAGCTCAAAATGTAATAAATGTGAATGGAAAAATTAAAGATTTGATTATGTTGACTGTTATGGCACAATGTCATACTTGCATATAAGAAGGGAAAATCATAAAATAAAAGTCCAAATAAGTGTGAGAATTTGACCGATTCTTTTGTTTTGTGGTTTTATTTTTGTTGTTGTTTAGGTGTGTATATATGTAAAATTATGCTTTGGTAAATATATAGTATTTTGCTTCCCCGATTAAATATTTTTTTGGGATAATTTTAATATTGGGGAGTAAAAAAAGCAAATAAGCAAAAAAATTATTAACAAGAATTTTGCCTAATTTAAAACTCCTTTTTCTTAAGTGACATCATTGTGTTACTTTTTCTTCTGACTTCTTTGTCAGAAGGTGTAGGGGCAGTACCATTCTTTTACTAGTGATTTGTACTGTTATTAGTGTTATTCCAAGTGGTGAATGGAGTCACACAATAAACACAATAAACAGCTGACATTGCTAACATTCACTAACAGTGACATTTAGGAAAAAAAAATAAAAATCTCTTTTCCTTTTGTTTCTTTGCCCTGCCTTTTGCTATTTCTGTCGCAACCATGGCCCTGACCTGATTGCCAGTGTATAAAAAACAATTAGCTCCCAATTAGACCACTGTTAGTTCTTCAAGTACACATCTTTTACTTTTAAAATAGAAACTAATGACTAAAATAGACAATGTTTTCACTTAATGATTGGTTTCTTAAATGAAAATGAAACTCCTGTATGGATCAAGGAATTTGTGAATCTTCAAAATAAATTTTCAGCATTTTTCATGCTCCAACTACAAAGTTTTTCAATGTCTTGTGTTCTGCCACAAGTAGCTGGACAAAGGCTTTTATCCAGTTCCGTAGTACTACTTCCAGTACAATGTGGAGTCCCTGCAATTTTTCTGTCAGGTTTATTTCTAGGTAGGCAGTCTTCATCTTCTACTTGATCCATCTCTGCTAAGGATTTGTCTACTTCAGTGTAATAAAACCTTGGACAACAAAGGACTAATCCTGACCCCACTCACGTTAGTTACAGAAGGTTATTTCCCTAGTGCAGAGTAAGGCCAGAACCTATGGACTCCTGTGGCTACTGTTGCATTTCTAAGAAAACTGAATTTAAATTCTTTTATAGTTTTCCAGTGAACTGATCACAAACATCAGTGTTTGTATGACTTTGAGTTCAAAAAAAGCAGGTGAAAGCTAGTAGTATTTGGCTTAACTTAAACCCAAAGCTGACAAAAAAAAAAAGCTCCAGGGATGAAAAGCTGTGTAAGCCAAAACTAAAATAAAGAATTTTATTAAATCTTATGATCCTGTATAAAACCCTGATGAATATCAAGCAGCTCTAACACTCCCAACAACTTGAAAATGCCTAAAAAGACTGTCTTCTCTTCTTGTTTTGTGGCAAAAAAAATTCACTTCACAGCTGTTGTCTATTACCTTACAGACAATGCTAACAGTTGGGATACAATAAACCCCTGATGATAAAGAGTGTAAGTGTTATCACATCTAACTATAATAGTGTGAATGGTCCAACTATAATAGAGCAAATGACCTGACAGCTCCTACCCACTGAGCATTACAGCCCATCACCACTTCACCAGCAGCAGACCAAGGGACAAGAAAATTCTCATTCTGCATACAGTGCCCCTTGGGAAAAGCACAGTCCTATTAATTTACTGGTGGCAGTGAGAGAACAGTTGTCAAAGTGCCTGGAAGCAGACCAGCAGACTGTTGACTTAATTATGCCAGACAACAGAGCCAACATTTTAAAGCTGTGAAAGATGGCAATTTTTCACACTTCACCTTCCCCCTTTTTTTTCCTGATAGCCAGACTTTACCAATTCAATATTAAATATTAAACATAGAAATTATCCTTGTGCCTCTTCCAAAGGCAAAACAAAATAAACCCTCACAACTAGAGTTAAGTCACTAAATAGGAACTTTTATATTAGGATTCAATGTGAAGACATAATGCTGCTTATCTAACTATTCTTTCATACTAAGTTTAAAGAAATAATGTGCAGCGTGGTCTACTTTTTGGATCCCAACCTCTGAGTGTTACAGGAATGCAGCCACAGACTGATAGAAGCTAAGTAGAAAGTGAAACGCTCACCCATTCTGATATCATACATCTATATTGTCCAGGGTTTTCGTTGCACCTACGTAAGTTTTCAATAATGACTTCTACTATGTGCTCTTAAGTCTGCATATAAGGGCTGAGAGGTTCATCTTTTCCTCTGTAACTGGGCCATATAAGGCTTCAGATTTTAAGTGCCTTCTGCTCAAAGGGCTACGCTACCAGACCATACTTCAGATTTGTCTGTAAGTGGCCTGAGATTTTTTTTCTGCATAATGACTTATTTCAGTATTACTTTTGCATGAGTAAAGAATTTATAAAACCCATCAGCTGAACTGTAGTATACATTCATATCATAATTTCCATCAGCATATCTCATTTTTTTTTACAAAAATATGTATCAGTACCTCAACGCTATAGAGGGGAAAATAAAATTACATACCAATCTTGTGACTCATTCTGGTTCCATAAATCTATAATAACCTGTACATAAATTCATCTGCAAGCCATTTTGATCTGATATTTTGTTGATGAGGTTTAAAAATGCACTCTTTATACTATTTAAACTGTTTCATAACGTATGTACCACTTTTTTTGAAGCCTACTTTCAAATCAGATTTTTGGTGTAAACAATCAAAGTAATGATTTTTTCCCCATAATGCAAATAAATCTTTGTTTAAATATACCTATTTTCAAGAAGCTTGACTTTGTTAAAGTTGCTGGCTTGTATTCATAACACTTCCAACACAAATTCAACAACTCAGACAAACATTAGCTTGGTTTTCAGTGCTTCTTCAGCTACAATCAGTGTTCTGATACATTGGAATTTAAAATACATGTTTAATGATTTCATATCTAAGTATGGAAACAGTGAAGGACTATTCGGTCAAAGAAAGAGATGCTGACTGCCACTTGCCCCATTATGTTTTTGCTGGTTCCAGCTAAAGCTGGAGGTAGATTTCATTTTAAAGGGGGCATCTTGTCCCCCTTTGAAGCAAGAAACAAGTGGATCACCAGAGGACAGCATTTTCATTATGTTGACTCCTGCTTTTAAATAACCTGTTTCAGGCAACTCCTAACTCTGTGTTCTCGTTTCTAAAATAATGATATTTCATTAATTTTGGCTCATAGGTGGCACTCAAATCCCAACCGTCAAAGCACAGATGTCCTTATAAAAGTACAGTGAACAGGATTTATTCATGTTCAGCAGTGATGTTTTGATGAGGTCTACCAAGAGAGGAATAAGACTTAGAAATCAATGGAATTTGAATTTACATTGATTAGAAGATGTTCACCTAAACCTGAGACAACTAGACTGTTCAAGTCTACTATGTAGTTGAAACATATGATTCAGTGCTCTTTAGCATTGCTTTCTGAATTCTGCTCTCTCCTCCCAGTTTTAACCATTACTTTACAAAATATACACTTGAATCATTGTGGATACTGGTATCCTGCTCTAACCGTATTTCATTTAAAAATGGATAGGAAACTTGTTATAAAATATTTTAAGTACTGAATTGTACTGGGCTTTAGAGGGATCTGTAACTGAGATTTAACTCTGCATAAAATCTGAAAACCAATAAAATACTTCTATTGACCAGTATTGTTATTAATTCTCCTTGGGGAAGATGTCTGTCCTTGAATAAGTAGCTTTGATTTCTCCCAGAACACTATATTTTGTGTGACCCACCATGTGTTTAAAACATCAGTGTCTGTTGCCATGGAATTTATTTCCCTGCTGGATCAAGAAGAAAGCTTAATTTAAATGTGTGGATCTGAAATCCAGAAAAATGCTGCATATTAGGTATGGAAAACAAATGGGGAAAAAAAATTCTGAAGGATTAAGAACATTTCTTGGAATACAAAAAAATATGCAGAACCAAATTCTCCAAAAATCTCAGCAGCTTCCGAGAAAAGTTTGTAAGCTGTTCATTTATATTGAAAAATCCTGTTTCATGCATATTTGAGCCATGAGTGTTGGTACTATGCCTGTCTGGTTTCTTTTTCCTTCACAAAATTCCAAGGAAGTTAAAACTGCAGTTAACATTTACCTGTTATTCTTCCAATGAAAGGTAAAAGAGGGACAAAAAGACAAAGTTGTGTGTCATAAATAAAATGCAAAAACATAGACTCCACATCACACCTCCACCTCATTAATGCTGTGAAAAAGATATGAGAGTTAAATGGGAGAGCTTCACCATGGTTTGGTTTTTTTTTTCCCCTGAAATTTCAAGTCATTATTTCGAATATAAGCATTTCAAAGTTAAATGGTTAGACGTGATGTTTGGTCTGCATACATCTGTAGATGTGACACCAGATAATTGTGAAATAATACAAAATAGAAAATAAAACAGGCAAGTTGCAGTTTGATAGGTATCAAGAAATGTAATAAAGTTTCAATAATTTAATAAGTTAAATTTAATAAAGGCTAAGATTTATCTCTAATGAGGTTTGTAATTATTTCTGGTGGATGAAGAATAGGAAGAAGAAGGGAAAATTGTGTATTTGAAAATAAAAGAAGTTAATTGCACTTGGTGTATTGCTTGAGGTTCCTGGAAAACTGCAGGTGGACGTGAAAGCTAGATGTTAAGACATCTGTTAAGATGCATGTTAGAAATTTTGCTTGAAGGAGTAGCAGGGGTGGATGACAGCAAAAGGGTCTGAAGAAACATCATAAATAATGATAAATCAGAATTATAAATAAGTGGAAAAAAAAATCGTTCCTGCTTGTGCAGTTTTGCCTGACATTTGTTTTAATCATGTCTTCATTCTTAAATAAATGTAGGGGTTTGGGGTTCAGTGTTTGTTGGGTTTCTTTTACTGGATGTCTATGTTGCAACAGAGATAGATAACTTTTATTTCCTTTTTTTCCCCTCCACATGGTTTTACCAAGAAGAAAACTTTTGCAGTCAGTCATTTGGTGTTTTGTCAGCTCACATCCAGGTTATTACAATGTCATGCTGGTGTCCTGGTGTAGCACGGGGCTCTAAATAAGCATCAGGCTGTACTTTCCTCTCCATGGTGGAACTCTTTCCCACACAAAAGTCTGGCACAGAGATTAGGCAGCACCTAAATTTGTTTAATTGTATTCTGAAGACTTGGAGAGGTTTTACATGTTTTATAAAGCCGGCACTGGCTGCCTGCACAGGAAGGAACTTCACAAGGAAACCATCTGACATCTGTGCTCCAGAAATTATAGTGCATCATTCAGAATGCTATTTTTGCTCTTTAAAACATGTCATTTTTAGTTGCTGTACATTTTCAAGTCTCTCTTTCCTGTTGCCTGTACTCAGGCAACCTGAGAAAACTTGAGAACTAGGATGTTGATGCTGTTGTAGTCTATAGGACACAGGAAATAATGACTGTGTGTGCATAGTTTTGAAAGCATGCTTTCTAGAAGTGTGCAGTAGAGGGTTAGGGGATAAGCAGAAAGCTAAGGGTTTAGAGATTAGTGAGGAGCACCGATATCAAGCTGGAGGGAACCCTAAAGGCTCAACAGCAGGCTATCCCCATGTGCCAAAAGATGAGCTGGTGGGGAAGAAGACCAGCCTGGCTGAACAGAGAGCTTTGACTGGGACTCAGGGGAAAAAAAGAGAGTTTATGACCTTTGGAAGAAGGGGCAGGCAACTCAGGAGGACTACAAGGATGTTGTGAGGTTATGCAGGGAAAAAATTAGAAGGGCCAAAAACAAACTAGAACTTATTCTGGCCACTAAAAAATCTTAATCTGCCATTAAAAAAAATCAAAAAAGTTTCTACAAATACATTAGCAACTAAAGGAGGGCTAAGGAGAATCTCCTTCCTTTATTGGATGTGGGGGGAAATATAGTAACAAAGGATGAGGAAAAGGCTGAGGTATTTAATGCCTTCTTTGCCTCAGTCTTTAATAGTAAGACCAGTTGTTCTCAGGGTAACCAGGCCTTGAGCTGGAAGACAGGGAGGGGGAGCAGGATAGAGCTCCCATAATCCAAGGGGAAATGGTTAGTGAGTGGCTATGCCACTTAGACACACACAAGTCTATGGGGCCAGGTGGGATCCACTCAAGGGTACTGAGGGAGCTGGCAGAAGTGCTCACCAAGCCACTTTCCATCGTTTATCAGCAGTCCTGGCTAACCAGGGAGGTCCCCATTGACTGAAGGTTAGCAAATGTGACGCCCATCCACAAGAAGGGCCGGAAGGAGGATCCAGGGAACTACAGGCCTGTCAGTTTGACCTCAGTGCCAGGGAACGTTATGGAGCAGGTCATCTTGAGCACTATGACACGGCGTGGACAGGTGATCAGGCCCAGTCAGCACGGGTTTATGATAGATAGGTCCTACTTGACTAACCTGATCTCCTTCTATGACAAGGCAACATGCTTAGTGAGTGAGAGAGAGGCTGTGGATGTTTTTTTTACCTGGACTTTAGTAAAGCCTTAAACACCATTTCCCACAGCATTCTCCTGAAGAAACTGGCTGATCACGGCTTGGATGAGTGTATGCTTCACTGGGTAAAAACCTCGCTGGATGGCTGGGAAAAAATAGTTGTGGTGAACAAAGTTAAATCCAGATGGCAGCAAGTCACAAGGGGTTTTCCCCAGGGCTCAGTGTTGGGGTCAGTTCTGTTTAATATCTTTATCAATGATCTGGATGAGGGGGTTGAGTGCAGCCTCAGTAAGTTTGCAGATGACACCAACTTGGGTGGGAGTTTTGAACTGCTTGGTGGTAGGAAGACTCTATAGAAGCGTCTGGACAGGCTGGATCAATGGGTTATGACTCCTTGGACCAGACATATGACGGTAGTTTAGTCTGCTCTTAAGCCCTTTTTTCGTCAGCTGGTCATTCCACATGAGGCTGAACATTCGTTTTTTAGGAACAGCACTGGGACACCTTCAAAAATCTATGCATGTTTCCTAATTCTCTCTGAGGCATGAGTTCAGGAGGCAAATTTTAGTCTGTCCAGTCCATTCTTGTTATTGAGAGTTGGTACTATCTACTTCCATTTCAGCATTAAAAACACACACTAAGGACTCGAATAAAACTACAAGGAATAATACTTTTAATTCCAAATATTTTGTAACTGGAATAAAATATAATTGCCTTATTATATAGTCTTCATAAATCTTATTTCTTCTTTTTCTTTCTGTAGGACGTATTGGTAGCAAGTCCTGAGGTTTTATATTCTCGTTTTTTCAGTAACGGACCAGGAATTCTTGCTGGTTGTCAGTTAAGCAGCAAAAAGTTTGCTGTTGTCGTGTTAAAACAGACTTATGTTTTGTCTTTTAACTAATACAGAACATACAGTTTTTTGGTAAAAGTAAAATATTCACAACTGCAACTGTTAAATAGCAAACCTGAATCAAGTATGTCATCGAGTAAATTGTTAATTTTACCAGTTTCTTTTTCCTTTCTGATCCTGGCATCTTCAGAATATTAATTTATTAAGAGCTATAGAACTGAACATAGAACACGAATTTCATGAAATGCACTCAGAATGGAAATTCACTATATTTCACAATATCAGAAATGATAAGAAAGGGTTAAGAAGCCAGAAGAAACTTCATGTAGTTTATACTGATACTAAGGTCCAAAACAAGATCCATTATTCTGAAATTAAAGCTTCTAAAGCATTATTTTCCCCAAGGATTCCTTTAACTGAAGTTCAAATGGCTCTGCATGGATGTCCTGTGGGACCCATCTGGCCATGCAGACAAATTTGTCATTTATTTTGATTAACAGTCATTTTTATTAATGTTTTTGGAAATAAAATTAAAAAATGTGCTATGTCAACTCTCACAATCTTTTTGCTAGTTTCATGATACATGATGTTTTTCTAATAGGTCCAGTTCCTAGACTCATGTGACTACACCAGACTCCACTTTCATTAAAAATAAATAAATCCTACTCTACATTGTTGCTAGAATGCTTGAAAATATAACTCTTAAAGGATTAACATTAAAAAGACAAATACCTCAAATACAGCATTTAAAAAAACCCCAAACAAACAAACTTATGATGCTGAAGTAATGTTTTATTAATGCTTAGGACTGGTAATGCTTCATTATTAAAAACAAAGATAGATAACCTATGAAATGAGTTTAAGTGCACAGTGAGAAGCATAGAAAGAAGACAGAAGCAACGAGCTTCGTTACTGAGACTTTGGCCAATGCTGTAGTACTGTAGCTGCCCAGCTTATTCTCCTGCTGATTTGTAACCACCAAACGTTTTTCAAATTCTTGTACCACCTTCCTGATTCTAATCTGCCACACTAAGTACTCTCACATAGATCTGAATCACTCTTCCCTAACCCTTATTCTTCTCCTTCTTCTTCTTCTTCTTATTATTATTATTATTATTATTATTATTATTATTATTATTACCCTCCTGCTCCTTCCTTTCATTGAAGTTCAGGTACTATTTTAAAGAATTTGTTGAACCTAAATTGACATGGAATTAAAAAAAAAATCTACTTACTGATTTCAAATACCAGTTTGCCTCAAAATTTTCATGGTACAGTAAAAAAAAAATGATTTTAAAGAGATTTTTTGCAGCCTACATTTATTATTGATTGTCTTTGGTTCATTGTTTCATTATTTCAGGTATTTTTCTGTCACACGTTGTACTCTGCTCAGGATGTGTTTTGACTAGTAAAATATTACTGGGTGGTCAACATACATATAGATAAGAAGAGACTACTGTGCATTAAATAAAATAATCACTCATGATGGAGACTATCTGAAGACAGCTTGCAGCTTTAGAGAAAACAGCCTCTCGGTGTTGAGACTTCGTATAGACCTACTTGGCAGAGAAGTTAATTTGAAGCTCTGTCTCTCATAGCTTGCCCTTCCTATCCTTAAGAAGAAGTTGTGACTAGCATTCAAACAAAAGTAACTCATACCTTGGAGTATTTACTTCCTGTCACAAGAGATACCTGCTATTTAAAAGCATGGCAGATATTTTTGCTTTGTTGGTTCAGAATGAAGATAATTTGTGTTAATTTTTAATGATCTTCCACATTCCTTACCCATCAGCATGGTTGATGACTAAGCAAATAAGGTCACAGTAATTCGTTACTAATTTAATCTGCGGGGAGAGTGATTGAAGGTGTCCCATACTGAGATACATTGTCTTGTATGTCATGCATTTGTTGCAGCCGGGCATCTGTGAAGCCACACTGACACCAGACGTAATCTCAAATATAACTGTTGTTTGTAGTCAATTTCTTACTGTACAGAGTCGATATATCCAAGCCAATTAGTCAATTCTACTACCATTTTTTGTGTTGTTGTTTCTTAGCTTCGTGATCTGACTGGTTGAACAAGTGCAGGAAATCATAAACTATCTAGAAACAATTATTGATGCTTACCTTTTACAATGAAAATGTGAAGTTACAACTGTTATATGTAATTTATATGCGTAGAAATATTACTAAGACTGCAACAACCAATCTGAGAATGAGCAGGGCTTTCTAGATCCCACAGAGACTCAGTGATTCAGATCAGGAGTAAAAAAGGCTAGGCTGACAAATGTTTTTCAAAAGACTAGTATGTAGTCAAGACTGTCTCAATAGATCAACGTGTGCTTTAACAATCACGTGTTGCATAGTAAAATAATTTGTACATTTTAAATCTTCATGAGTCCTGTTTCTTCTTACAGATCATTGCTGCATTACAAAACCGAGAAAATAATCATACTCCATAAGGAGATATTTCAAACTTGAGTCCACAAAAATGAGTTATCTTGTCAAGTAAAGATATTACAGTAGGAAGTAAAGGCGGTCATTTCACCTAGACAGGTAGCTACATAGAAGAATTACTCCCTTAAAGCTCACATGCTTTCAAAGAGAGAAGAAAAACTATGAATGACAAAGAAAACCCTCATCCACATGAGCAAAAATTTCTTTTCCCCTTTCCAGTGTTTGTTAAAAGAGTTCAACCAAATTATAGGTAATCAGAGTTCCAGATCCTCAAGTAGGACTTTGAAATGTGCAGTGGGAGGACACTCGCCTTAAGAGTAGAGACAGAATTTCAGAAAATACATCCTGTAATCAAGACTGCTAGATAGATGGCACAAAACAGACAATAACTGCAGCTTTCAACATTGTAAGCATAGAAGCGTAGTTCTATTTGTGATTTTTACAGGACAGTTTCTGGAGGAACTGTTGAAGGCCAGGGTAGAGTGGGACAGCTGAGTTAGTTCTAGAAATGTGTGGGCAACTAGATCAAGCCCTATCTGATCTAGAGATGACAACATTACAAATACATAAACCTAGGTATCTGAATCTTCATCCAAATCTGTCTCTGCATTGCTAAAACTGCAGCCAACATACGCCGTGTGATACCAAATGAAGTCTGAAGGAACAGGCTCATTTTCCGAGGTTAAAATCTGTGACCAGAATGATACATTGATACTCTAAATACCTAGTTTATTGCTTATGGTAAATTATTGTGAAGACTGTTGCAATGCGAATAACATATGTCTAAGTGTTTGAAACATTTGTTGAGTTTTAAAAGATGATACTCATCACATTCAGCTGTACTCCGTAAACCAAGCAATGGAAAAGTCATCATGAAAATCATAGGATTTGCTACTGAGGCTAAAGACGACCAAAGGACCATCTGATTTTCTACAGAGAGAAAGTGAAAATCCAGAAAGATCTATAAGGTAGAAAAGAAAATGGCATAATCAAAAAAATTGAAAGAGGTAGAAGATGTTCCTTCTGAATTCAGTTGAGATTTTCTTGATGACTTTGAAGCTAGTAGCCAATAATGTGTTGAAACGATGGACAGTTGCTTGCTTTGTAGTAAAAACATTAGATATATGAGAGAAGTACACAGAAATAAACAGTAGGAAACTATGATAGATTGATCTAGTAGATTGCGTTAAAATTGCAGCCTACTGGAACAGATTTTAGAACTGTAAGATGCTTGCCAAGACCATGGCAAGATTTCCAGTTGAGCGAATATAAATTGGTATAGGTTCTGACAGCTGACAGGAACCAACAGCTGCTCTGAAGCCTGACAAATTGGCAATTTCAAAATGTTTTAGTATCAGAGATCTTCTACAGAGATCTTCTAGCAGGCTGAAGTGTCATCTGGAAAACTCAAAATCAACATCAGGTTTGACAGAATTCAAGTGGAAAGTGTAGCAAATTGTGGCAAATAATTTAAGAATTAAACCCGTGAGATTAACTTTAGCTACTATTCTCAGAAATTAACAAACCGAAGGGAGGATGTCAACATGAAATGTCAAATGGAAAACGGTCAACCATGACATAGTACAGAACAAAATTATTCCAATTCTCACTGATATAGAAAACAAACTGATTTTAAATCTTCTCAGCTCAAAAAACTTCTTCAAAATAGTACTCATCACTTTCTGACACCCAGCCAAAGAAAAATGGACTATTTATATATTCATCTGCAAGGATTGCTGTTGAAGAGAGATAAAAACTATACCGAAGCACTGAAAGATTCAAAAATACCAATGTATGAGCTGTACCAATTGGCTCCAGTTATCTTGTCCATGCCAGCAACTCTAGGGAGTGTTGAATTGGCATTTTCAGGTTTTCTCACTGCAAAGATTCAGTATGAAGGAGGTAATCTGCAATTATGCAATATTAGTGAAACTGAAGAGTTTTAGGAGATTGTAATACTGTCAGTAAAACATAACATAAAACTGTCGCCATAAGCATTCATTTCTAGCCCTACTGCATAAAATACATTCATGTAAGTCTTAATATTGATCATTCTTATTAGTTATCTTTTTATCAAAGAATTATGAGCACTGAACAAACGTGACATTAATTCTCTTAACACAAGCCAAGACTGTTCAATTTCCTTCTTTTCTGATTTTATCAGTTGTGTGGTTTCCTTTTTCTCTTACTTCTTCTTATTCAGTATGTGATTTCTGATGTTCTTATCTAGTAAAAATACTATTGTTGCAATATTGTTGTAACGTACACTTAACATACATTCCAGTCCCTTAAATGCGTGTGCCCTTATTTCAGCTTCAGTATTATGATAATAAAGCAGTTTCAAAATATATGAATTCTGATATTTGCTCTCAGTTATCACCACTTTCTCATATTAAATGGTACAAATGAATGAGTCTAAATTTCTCATATAAGTGCTAGTTACAGAAATGTTCTTCACACAACATGAGCCATTACCAGTGCCCCAAATGTATTTCTTTCTGTCAGTGTGAACCAGTTAAAAATGGTGGGGATGAACTCAGCCAGTTACTGAATGTTTATTGATCTAATCCAGAAAGGTTTTAGCTACAGCTGAACCGGAACTTGAACACATCTTAAAAACAAGCAACCAAGCAAAGAAACCCAATCTTTTTTCAACTCCTGTTACAGAAATTCATAACATTTTCCTCTAAATATTTGTGTGTGTGTGTAATAATAATTAAGAATAATTAAGAAAGTATTATAACTAAGTGACTGAGTGTGTAAATTGCATGTGTGTATACACTGAGAAATTACAAAGTGGGTGTGTTTCACTGTTTGGTTAATATTTGTCAGATTACCTTTTTTTTTTTACAATATCTGTTTACTTAGATGGTGATTTTATGCAGTTGAATATGCATATCTTTGAACAGCCTTGCCCACAGTCTAGTTTTTCAAGAGTAATAAATGGAAGGTTTTACTGTTGTAACAGCCAAGATTGTTTTACAATAACTTCATTTACCTAAGACAAACATTATTTCTATGATTGTGTTGCTTGATTTCATGAGTTTAGACTGCTTAAGTAATTCATATTATAGCTACTACCGCTTTGCAATAATGTGGTGCTTATGAGAAAAATCTTGCTACAAATGTTTGAAATCTGTAGGTATCTCTTACAATGATGTTATATTGCAATAATTTTCACATCGAAAAAGGTAGACAAAACCAGTTACACACATTAACACAGAAAGAGTAGCAAAGGAAAATCAAACAGATATGCATGCAGAAACACACACAATTTAATGGCTAGGTTGCAGGTAACATTTTCTTTTTTGCAATTTTTCCCAGTAAGTGCAAAACATCATTAATTGTTTTTATCTTAGTATTAATCACTTACTAGCTACTGACGTAAAAGAAAGAGTCTATTTTAAGAAATAAAAATTATTATTTAAAAATGGAATTCACTAACAGGAATTGGAATTGCTGATCAAACTTGATACTACCTTTAAAATATCCCATAAGCGATAAGAGATCCCTTCCCATGCTGCTCTGTCAGCATCTACTTTATCATCATTTACAAGGAGAATTGCAAATGTCTCCATTATTTGGATAAATGAGCGTATTTGATGGCTGGCCTTATCCCCTAGATAATGTCACAGAAAGCAGACAGTCTCCCTTCCCCAGTGTAATTGTTACTTGCAGGGGCAGACCAAATGTGTGGGAGTGTTTAAGTTCAGGTTTGAGGAAAACAAACTCTTAAGGAAATAGTTTGCTATTACACAATTGAGTGATAAGCAAAATCTACAGATTTTTTTACTTTTTAAATGCCCCCAAGCAGATTTTGATTTTTGTTGGTGAGTTCACTATTTTAAAACCTAAATGACGGATGTGAGATAAATGAGTATGTTTCAGGCAACAGACAGACAAGCAAGAAGTTATGAGCAATCTCACACGCACAGTAAGTCAATCACAAGTTTCTGTGGTGTGCAAAGTAATTATTAGCTAAAAGTGAAAGAAAGATCAGTTACACACTTTATTTTCACATTGGAGATCTCAGTAACCCTATGGCTTCCCATTTGTCAAAGAAAGCTGATTCTTATTGTCTGTGATACAGGACACTGAAATATTGAAAAAGAACTGGCATTTCTTCTAAAACATACTGAGCTCATTCACTCCTTTCCTTTCTATAAACACATCTATACACCCACTGGTTCTGGGAAGTATTCCAACTACAATGAATTCAAAGTGAGGGATATGCACAGTTGGGTGGCTTGTAAGGTGGTTGGCTAAAGATTTAGCAGAGAAAGAAAGAAAAGGAAACAGAAAAGGGAAGTAAAAAAGAAAGCAGAAAAAGCAAGGGAGCCCTCAAAAAGGACAGGGGTGATATTTAAAAGAAGAGATGAGAGTGAATACTTGCTGACAGAAGGGACAAGATGGGTTTGGAGGAAAAACAATGAGAGTGAACACTTGCTGACAGAAGGGACAAGATGGGATTGGAGGAAAAACAAAAGCAAAAACCTGTAAAAAAAGGAACAAAGAGAAAATAAATATGGAACACAATGAATATAAGTGAAAATTGTTCCTTTGAACTGATTTCTCTCTATTAGTGTGTTGTTTTTTTTTCTTTCGGTTACTCATGTTTTGTTGTCTTGTGACTGAATCTTCTAGGATTATGCCTAAGGATGTTATGGAGTTCACAACTATGACTCAGAACTGCAGCTGCAAGTTCACTTTGAATCATTCTTCTGAGAATTATAGACACTCTTCTCTATGCAACTTTATGGAAAGTTTTTGACTCTGTAATGTCACACTTTCCTCATCCCTCATAATTTTTTGAAACCTCCAAAACTGCACAGTATTTTTGTAATATGGATATATATACTTAATAAAATATTGACAAGCTGTCACAAGAACTTATAAGAATTCTTAAGATTCTTTGTGAAAATACCAGTTAAGGCAGCTAGCAAAACTAGATTGGGTTTCTAGATGCTCCAAAGTGCAGAAAGAACTTTTGACTTCTAGCAATCTGTGATATTGTACCTAGTTCAAATGGCTTGGCTACATATGAAAACACTTTGCTGTCCAAGACTGACTATTTAGTCACACTTACAGTCTTATGAGAACAGTGAAGAACTGAAGTGTCATATCTGCTGGATATTAATTTGAGAATGTCTGTTTTACACGAAGAGGAATGCTGGTTTTCCTAACACTTGTGTTAGAAAAATATTTCATACAATCATGCTGTCTCAATAGTTTTATGAAAAGAAGATAGAAATTTACTACTTAGCAGGTGAAGTAAAGAAGAAATGTCCAATTAGAAGCCACAACTGGTTGTTCCAAGCAACACTTCTTTGGTCTATTCATAGGTATGTGTTTCGTTTCAATGTTGTCATGTGCCACACAAGTGATGCTATCGTTATGGAAAAACTGATGCATCTGTTCTGTCAGGATTCTACTCCATTTACTGCATGTGTCTAACCCATATCATCTGTCTGGTAGGTGGGAGCTTTAGAAATGCCTTAGAAAAACTAAAAGATTTTGTTTGAGCCTTTTCTCAGCTATTTTTCAGTGTCAGGGATAGAGAAGTTTGCTACTGAGATTATCTGAAGCAATCTGGCATCTGATCCAGTGGAAAAATCATGCAAATTGCTATGTTGCTTTTAAGATTTAGGTAGTGGAAGTAACGGCAGCAGTAGAAAATTCAGCTCCAAACTGACTATTTGAGATTAACCAAATAATGAGAGACAGACACTGATACATTTTGCTCCAGAGTAACTCAAGTTTGGGGACAAGCTGTGTGCATATATATTATACCTAGTATACTTTCAAAAGCAAAAGTCATACACAAATTTATATGTCTGAAGAAGATGGAATAGATATTGCTGTAAATTCACGCTTAGTCTCAGGTAGAAGCTTTTAGTAATTTCCTTGATATTGGATGACAGGTAATGTGTCACTACAGTGTAACAAAAATCTGTTTACATTTCTCAATAAGAATATGAAAACTTTTTAGGAGAAACTTGCAAAATACCTTATTGCTAAGAAAATATGGTCATGTAGTTAGACATTTTGAAAATGTGCAGAATTTTCTAGCTAAAGATGGTATCAGTAAACACAAGCAATCCAAAATAGTGCACATTAAAAAGTTCACTGTAAAAGTTCCAGCTGGCCTAATTATGCAGTTAGAAATCTGTTCTGAATGTTTTTTATGATTTTTGATGGGAAAGAAATCCCCACAAAAAGGTCTCAAAGTCATGGGCAACAGAAAGCATTTTTAAAAAAGGAAAGGAACCTCAAAGTAATTTCTGCAGGGCAGATATTGGCTGTCAGTTGTAGAAGTCTTCAGTCTGAAGCAACATGAACACAAGCATTTCTGCATCCTAGAACCTGGTAGCTAGTCATCACTGCTTTTAAAAGCTGGATATGTGCATTTAAAATTTTTGATTTTGTATAAAATGCAAGTACCTTTCCTGTGCAGAACTGGGCTGCAAAAAACCTGTACTATTTATAGTACCTGCATGGTATTTGTATGTATATGATCTATGACCAATTATTTATTTTTAATTCTTTTTCCTAAAATGTGTCAAAATAAAAATCAAAATGTTTACGGAAATGTGCATTAAAAAATGAAACATTATTCTTCAACTTGATATGTATTCATCAAAAGCATATACTTATGCTGAAGGGCATAGACATATGAGCATCAAAACACTTACAGATTGAATTGTCTTATTAACTTTTCACTTACCCCCCATGGAAATTGCTTTTGCCAGTTTCTACTTATCTAAAAGGGACAAAAATGTAACAGGCCAAAACCAGCACCCAAGCAGGTGGCTGTCACAAATCATGAACAACTGAGAACTGATGTGCAATCTATCAGCACATCTAAGAGAAATTAAGAACACTATCAATTGAGAAATCTGACAAAAGTGGTTTAGGATGTTTGACAAACAAGAACAAATACTATAACAGGCTGAGGACCTGCACTACCTACTAGTTTTTAATTTCACAAGCTCAGCACTTTATTATTATTGGCCTTTACATTTTCCTTTAGCTAGAAATAACAAAATTATTTATAATAGCACAAAGGAATTTAGAAAAACACGCAATAAGTTTATACATATCAGGAGACAGACATACATTATACACACCCAGAATAGCACTTCTCCATCTTTCAACACCTGGGAAATTTTGGCCTATCTACTTATTCAAAACAGAAGTAATTGGAGCTTAATGATATTGGATAAAAGCTTTGGTTAAGTGTGATTATTTGCTTTATGCCACTTCTGAAAGACTTCTTTGTTTCTGTCCTTTCACTAATAACTTTGGGTAGAAAATATCTAGGTACGTATACAATTTATTCTGACTGAATGACATATAACTACGGGTGACATGCTTGTGATACCAGTCTATATTTTATGCTATTTCGAAAATAAAAGCTGAAAAGACTGTAATTTTATTTGATAAGGAGAAAATTAAAGACATGAGAGATTAAACTAGAAGGTAGAGAGGTGTACCTTTTGCTATACCTTCAGCGTAAGTTTTGTTTTACAGCAAAATTCAAAATGAGTTCAGGTATTCTTGTAAGTTTGAAAGAACAGCTATGCTCTTTATACTATTGGCATCCATGACTAAGGTGCCTTTCCTTTCTAAAGTTCTGAATTTCAGCTAACCTGTGTATGTGTGCGTACAGGCGTATTTTTACACATAAACATTTCTCACATCTCTCTGTAACTCCTTTGTTCCAGGAGCATATCACATTCAGAGTTTCCCTTTAGTGTCCCATCTCTCTCCTCACCTCCTGAACCGACATGGAGAGGCTAAGGCACAGGATAGAGAATGTTAGGATCAAGGTAAAGCTCCAGACCTGGGGATAGTGTGTTTGGTGACAGTGAGCTGGTGCAATCATGCATATCATTTAAGCATCTATATACAGGGACTACAAAGGGCCGAACTTAAGTTTAGCCTGTACCAGTCTTACCTCCTAGTTCAGTCCTAAGGAAGAATTCATCAAAAAGTCAGGCGGCTCTTTTCCTGTTCCTGCAGCTATAGTGGAGTTTGATATGAGACAAATATCCAGAATAACACTTTCCTCTTGCTTATGTCCCATGACACATTGTTGACTTTAACATGATCATAGAGTATGTTAATTTAAATGGATTTAAATGGATTCTATCCTATTCTACCCCTACCCACCTAACAGAACATGGCCCAGCTGGCACATGTTTTCTATGATCATTAAATATAAGTGAAAATTATCTGCAAGACTATTGATTTGACCTTACTAAAAAGTTTCATCCCATTCTGTATACATTCAGGACATAATTTTCTTAGAAATGTAATAAAGTAATTTGATTTCATTGCGCTTATTCATTAAATAAGACATGGATTTATTGAGAAACTTGAGATATGGAGGATAGCCTGCTTGTCTATCTTCTTTTAGAGGGTTTTTTTCTGTAATATGTAAAAACTGAACAAAAATTTGAACTTTTATATCATGAGAAACTCTTAGAGCAAGGCAAGGCAAGGAAACGTTCTAAGCCTCTTAAGCCTTCTAAAGTAATGTGGTAGAGAACTGTAACTTCCAATAACTTAAGGTTATCCATAATGTCAGGAAACAGACTGTCTGGACCAAGTTCAAGAGCTGGATGAACAACTTTGTTGCATCTTTACATAAGGCTAACTATAAGGTAGTCTCTGGAAAAAAAGCAATACGTGAATTTGGCTGCTGAAATCTGACTGAATGACCAGTGCTTCCATTTTATCCCAGTAAACCTGAACATTTGATCAGGAAGTGATATTTACATAGTACTAAGAAGCAGAACAGATGAGAAAGACTTCAGGTAATACCAGCTTGCCTGCTGTAAAGCACTCACTAGCCACGAACATTTTCAATACTTCCTGCTAAGTTGTGTGATGAATAAAACATCAGTTAGTGCTTTAGTTATGTGAATGCCACACAGACTCAAGATGCATTAAATTTTAAAAATCTCTTTTAACTACTCATGTACAAAAAAGTGTCTTCGTACTTCAATGGAAAGCAGTTATACAACATACAGTCAGGTATTTTTTCTCAAAAATATGCTTTACTAGTGAAATTAATATTAGATTTAAATACTCATGAGTTTAAATAGGATACCTTTCTCAATTTGAACTTGGCAGTTGAAATTAATTGATAAATGGAATATTCTACCATAGATAAATTTATCTTAACATTGATCTTTTTTTTTGTGGAAAAGATAAAGAATGTGTGAAAGACAAGAAGAAAGGAAAGAATTTATTGTACAGAAAAGACAGATAAAATGCATTCCCCCATTCTAATCAATTCTTTTCTTCATCATTGTAAAAGAATTATATTATTCTCTGTGAATGGTAGATTTGTGCTTTTCCATGTAAAGCCAAAAAATAAGTCAAAATATGTAGGATGTTTATTTCTAGCAATGGTGATGTGCTGTTGAAATAAATGTATTGGTAACAGTTTATTAGAATGATAACAACTCACTTGTTTTCAGTCATTTTTATTAGTTTCTGTGACAAAGAAGAAATTTCTAAATCAATACAATTAATCATTTTTATCCTATTATACTAGGAATTATCTGCACTGTGAAATGTTGGCCAGGTTTTTATAAAAACATTCTACAGTTGTCAGGGCTATCAGATGCTCTCATAATTGATATGAAATCTTCTGTTCTGAATTGCCATTTGTAAAGAATTGAAATTTCTAACTATAATTGTTTTATAGTTATTTTCTGCAGTAATAGGAAGTGAATTAAAATGTTTCCATGAACATAGTTTAACTAATCTTTTGAGTGCTTGAAGTGCAATAAGTTTTTTCTCCTCTCTCTTCTTGTATATCTACCCTTTGCCAGGGCTAATGTTGAAAAAACAGAGATAAGAAACAAAGCCACTAAAGTGACATAATAAATGATTTTGACTTGCAGATAACAAACCTTCCACAGGCTATATGAAGCTACCCACAGGCACAGAAAGCATTCAGTTTTCCAATCCAGGGTGTTTTTCAATATAGTGTCATTCTATTGATTTGGTCCTTACATGGCCATCTTTGTGACAATGCACGTAAAAGAACCAGATGTGCATGGTGTAATGCTGATAGAATTCTCTCACATGATAATTTTTCATCCTCAGGTGATCTTTTCCTCTGTCTAGAAATCTAAAAAAATGTGTGAAGTTGCTCTTTTATGATTTTCACTGGTTCTTAATGAAATGATATTAACTGGTAATGAAAGGTGCCTAAGACGAATAAGTTGTTTTATTTTTCAGAGCAGAAGACTACCCTTGCTGTGCAATGTTGCAGAATGCAGTGCAGTAATTCTTCTGAGGATGAATCATAATGTAACCTTCGTAAATCAGACTACCCACATTTTTTTCTCCCCTTGATATTGCTCAAGGCATTTTACACTTAAAAATAAATCGGAAAGGCAAAGATACATAATAGCTACCGTGAGGACAGTCTAAGAGGATTCGTGAGGGAGAGGAAAAGTAGCTGAGAAAAAAGAACCTCATGAGAATAGTGGGGAGAAATGAAAAATGTTGAAAGAAGTTTTTGGGAAGCAAGTAATAATACCTTATGGATAGACATGGAGTGAGCAGGGGAGTTGACTGGTCTGTTCAGTGATCTCCATGATGAGATTGCTTTATTTGTGCTTTTTTTCGCACCGCAGCTCTAACTCTGTCCAGATTAAGAAAATCTTCTCAGCATATGCTTTACCAAGCTATCATATTAAAATGTTCCTGCTATGGTTATCTAGTAAACAGAAGAAAATAAGAATTTAACATAACAAGATGGAGATACTTATCTACAGAAGCATAAGTCATGCAGTAGGGTATCAGACGTCCTGAGTTTTTTCTTTCTTGCTTTTGCAATTTTTGTTCAAGCAAGACAACCTGAACCCGTACCTATTTTCAAATCATGAATCCATTTTCTATGTATCAATATAACCAATTTTATATTCTGTCTGCACTTACTATATCCTGCTGAATTTATAATTTCCAGGTAACAGCTATTCACTTAGTTAACAGTGCAGGATCAAAAGCTTAGCACTGACAGTGCTTACATGAGTTTGCTAATACTTGATGACTTTTCATATACAATGAGACCTTGAGTTATGATGTCCTTCCTTCACAGTATCTGTATGGGGAACATTACACCCAAGCAAGCTACACTGAATGAAATTTTGTGTTTAGAAATGTCTTCATTTTTCTAAAGGAGTTTTTAAAAAAGTACTTGGAAGACTCCAAATATTCAGAGAGAGACCAAAGGGTTGACATGAGGGTCTCAAGAGCCACTTACATCTTTATGCAGTTTTGGGTTTTATCATTTTCAGAGCATAAATGAATTAACACATTTAACGCTTAGACATTTTAAATGTATTTTTGTCTATATGATTTATATGAGTATAAATACAATACACACATATATAGAAAAGAATTTAAAATATTTTATAACAGGTTGTGTTTATGAAGGCATTTAAATGGTTACAGTTCACAAGTTGAAAGTTGAAAGGGGAACTGGAAATGGAGCAGAGGTAGGGCGTGTCCCCATATTTGAAAAACATTGCCTGGAAAAGGATGTAGGGAGCAAGAAGATGTCTTGGTGTCAGCAGAAAGGCCTTCTTTTGTGAATCTTAAAATGCACAAATGAGATTTCTTTCCTCCAAATTTTATTAAACATATAGAAAAAGAGTTCTTCTCTTGATGAAATAGACTCTTATATCTGAGTACAGCAGCAACACAGTGGGGGATGTTATCAAAAGTAAGGACTGCAAAGCCTGAACTAATGCAGCTTTGCATATGTGGACTGCCCCTTTTGGCAAGTGAGGTTGAAGCTCTCCCCAGCAGCAGCAGTAACAACTGCAAGGCCATTCTGAACAGCATTTTTTCTGACTTATTTACAGTGATGGAAAGGTAGACAGATAGGCGAAGAATTCAGAGTAATGCAGTTCTCTTTCAGGTCACTTTTCTTCTACTTTGTTCTAGCGTTTGCTATGACACCATAAAATTTCTGTTCATAATGCTCCTGTGGGTTTTATTGCAGGCAAAACGGTCTTGAATCATGGAATTTTACTTAATTTAAATTACTTCCATAAACATTTAATTAGTGATTCAGGTGTAGAGAAAAGAAGATATAAGCAGTTAAAGAAAAACATAGGGAAAGAGTTTTCTTCCCTACTCCCCAGGCTCAACTTCATTCTCTGGCCCAGCGTGGTTCAATCATAGGGTGCAGTCCTCAGGGGTGTCCGTGCCCTGCTGTGGGAGATCATTGTTCCTCCTTTGTCCTGGAGTGCTCCTTCCACAAGTGTGTGTCCATCTGTGTCCAGAGCAATGTCCCTTTCCATGTTTCTCTTCTTTCTTTTCCCATTTCTCCTCTTATATCTCCTCATGTGTGCCCCATGCCTCATGGCTGCTGCTCTTTCTTAAACATATCTGAGGTGGTGCGCCAGGGTGCTTCATGTTGGGCTGAAGTTTTGATAGTCAATGGCCTGCTCACACCTGTGTTAGACTGGGCTGGGATCATCTGGGACCAGGACAGGGAATTTCCTGGCCTCCTCCACATAGATCACTCCTGAAGCACCCTGCTGCCTGAATGCCTGTCATTTATGCCCAAACCAAGGATTTGTCATTCCATCTTCCCACCCCCTGCTGTTTTATTTCTCTGATCCTGTGGGCAACAGGACTCTCCTTAGTGCAAGGAGTGACATTTTTGTCAAGTTATCACAAGGCATTATAAGAAAGGGGAAGGAGGGAAGAGTAAAGGAATACTCTTTTAACCATTAAGATAACCAGGGAAAAAAATATGTCCCATAAGACACAATAGGTTAATAAGTAGGCAGGCAATCTCTCTTTCAAAACAAAAACAAAAATACCACAGATCTAGGAAGATGTGGAAAAAGAAACAATATTGTTAATTGAAAAATTAAAAAGAAAGAGTCCCAAATTATCCATAGTTCTAGAACAACAGCTCATGTTAAACAGAGATGAGTGACTGTTGTTAAGGGAACGTGCTGGCAAATATATGTGTACAATCATTTTCTTTCTTTTGCTTTAGGGTTGTTGTCTTATAAAATCAATAAACAAAGAACAAACAAAAATTTGCTTTTTAAGCTACATAAAAAGGTATCTAGAGCTCAAGGGTAGAACACTTCCCTTTGTAGTTATAAATCTAAACAAAACAATGTAACAAAATTTTTATAGCACTATTCAGCTGAGTTTCTTGGGGTTTTTTTCCTTTAATATGGAAAAGACTTTTGTAAAAATTACAGTTCCCTTTGGGGAGGCTAAAATTCTGTAAAATATTTAGGGTCTTTTAGCTTTTCTGCAGAAGACACGTACAGAAATATATTTCATGCGGGTGTATGGAGATTTACACAAAGTGCTCTCATTAACACTAATGGAAACATAAATAGCTGTGTGCCAACTCTCTTTTAACATATTTCAAACCAGTGCAGAATAAACATCCATGTCAAACACCAAGGGAGGTGCATCTAGATTCAGTAAAGAGGGAAGTAAATGTTTTCTATGGCCACAGTTCTATTTGTGGTAAAGTGAAAAGTGGGGTTAAAACATGCTGCGTAAGTTTGAGCTGAACTTGCCATTTCAAAGGCAAAATATCCTGAGCATAAACAAAGCTTATCATTCCAAGTCAGAGCTACAGCAGTTCTTATATAATGTGCTTTGCAGGGGTTTGTTGGTAGTGGCTTTTTGGCTGTTTGCTTGTTTCCCTGCGAAGTCAGATGAGCCTTTATATGTATGTGTACACACACATGTGCACACATTTTACATAAAATGAGGTTTGGCCTCTATATTTAACTAGACAGATTCACTTAGTGAAGAAGCAATTAAAAGAATGACAAATTGTAAGGGTAGACCTATTTTTAGGAGGCAGAAGAGCTCAAAACTCCAGTGTCTGGAAAACAGTGTCACCTCCAATAAGATAAAATGATTGATGCTACGCAAAGTCGGAACAGGGATTGCAAGAATTGCCAAAGCCAGCTTTGCAGTTCTCAGAAAATGAGAGCTATCCCTTTCCACTTGACACTTCCCATCCTGTAAGTATTGTTTCACTAAAGGAGAAACAGATTAAATTCCAGCTGCTGTCAGTTCTTAGCCAGGACTGTTGAAGAATGTGGCTTTTGAAAAGTTGTATCAATACTTCCCTTTCATTATTACCAAAGCAGGCTTAACTGTCTTTGATGTCTTCTTACCAGCATCATTACAGTTTTCTACAACCAGTGAATAGTGGGCTTTATTTAAGGTCACGTTGAAATTCGCAGTTGGAATTGCAATGCATTGGGGGACTGGATTGTTCATTGTTTATAATACCTTTCTTTTTGCAGTCTGTATCAAAACCAAGTGAAAGAGTGGCTTCAATTTTCTTTCACAAACATAGACCAAGCTATTAACCTGGACCATTAGATTTCATAGGGTGAAAGTCAGCTCAAACATCTGTCTTTTGCTTGTCTGCAGGCTTAGCTTTGCTTGGGAGAGGAAAAAAAAAAGGAAAAAGCTGATGAATCAGTTATACACATGATGCTTTGGCAGACAGTGCACTACATCTACAACATTTTATATGTGAACTTTTGCCATACCCTATTGATCAATGTATCACATATTTTTCTGTGTTCAATACCTAATGATAACAGGGTAAGGTGGAAAATTTCTCTCTAAACACTATATATACATGGACAGGGGGTATTGCACTCAAGTTTGTGTACACTCTTTTGGGAAATCAATCTAACAAAGAGAATGTATTTAATCAACCACCTTTGTGGTATTTGTACAGTGTTGCTGCTCAGTTATAAGTCAAGTGTATCACTTCTGCTGCTCTATCAGTGTTAACAAACTAACAAATAAATAACAACAACAGCAGCAAAGCCCACAGAGCAATAACAATAAAACTGTTAGTGTAAGTTGTTTTCTGTGTTCCTTCCTGGCTATTTGGCTGGAATAGTTTGGAAAAATTCTATGCATAGCACATGAAGTCTTGCTTTTTATAAAGTCTGTGTGCAATTTTAACCCACATTGTGAACTCAAGCAGACATTTGCTGATGTATATATGTCATATGTCACATCCTATGTCAAAGTACAGCTATAGGACAATCAAAAAAATACCAAAAAATGAATGACTTTGTCTTAAAGACTGCATATGCTGAAAAGATCTGTAGCAAGCCAAATTAAATTGTTTGCCTACAAGGTGGTAACATGTATTTCTCAGCAGAAAGGAGCAAAGTGGAAATTATGTTTTAAAAAGATACACAATCTCATTGTTTTGGATAACCTATTAACACTGGTGCTCCTAACTAGCTCCTGAGCTAACCTCAAAAGGGTTTTTTTGTGAGGAACGAAATTATAAATTCTCTTCAGGAGAATCATGAGACTCCAAAATCAATGATAAAAATGAAAAAATTTGGAGGATATGTGGACAGAAAAACAAATTGGACATAACATTTGTTCAAGTGGATCACCTGGTTAGAGGGGTAATTTGCACATCTTCAGAATTCCCTAGGAAAACAAAGTTCTTGTCTAGATCACTTATGTTCTACTTAAACTGGAAATAAATACCAAAGCCTAGACAATGGAATGGCTTCTTATTTCTCAACATTAATACTGCTGTTAGAAGAAACTTAGTGGATGATTTCTCAGTTTCCAATTTTTCATACTACCTATAATAGCTACTCATCAGAGTTAAGCACGTCACAGAGTGCTATGTGGTGTTGGTGGTCTGTCTCTGTCAGCGTGCTGGGAAGATTGATGTGTGGATTCAGCACTAGATTCGGCATTTGTGGGCTGCGGATTGTGAATCACAACTGTACATTTTTGATTGTCTAAAAAGAGAAAAGTGTCTGCCTGCTGTTAAACTTCTCTGGGTTAGTATCTCATAAAATACTGAGTCTGAACCAAAGTAGGAAACTTCTGAAGATCTTTCAGTGGTTTTGTGACATTTATGAATAGCTCATAAGCATTCTAACATACCTTGCTGGATTTCAGCCTTGTGCAGTTTAATTTTTGAAGACTTATGGACTTGATTTCCCTTAAGTTATTATTTAAATTATATTCTTATTTCTTATACAAAGCTTTGAGCAAACAGGATTGTGTACAAAAAAGCACTTAGAAAAAGGCATAAAAGCATCACAGCTAAAGGACAACCAAAACGAATGAGCAAAAGGATGCCTATACTAATGCTAACCAATATTATCCACTTACTGGAAGTTTAAAATCCCCCCAATACTTTAAAGAGATAAAGAAATCTGTACAAAATCCCCCCAATATTTTAAAGAGATAAAGAAATCTGTACTTATATATACTGTCTTTGGCTAAAAATTTGCTGATTTTGGAATTTACTCTCAACACAATTCATTATATACCTCGATGTGGGACATCAGCCCTACTTTCAGCAGCAGCTGACAACTGCCTCATCACTATTGGTAAGTCAATAAAAACAGCCTATATAAAGAGAACAGAGGATGGAGAACAGCCTTCTGAGCTGCAGGACTCCATGTTCCTTATGAGATGCTTATGCAAGTGAATTCTAAAGCTTGTGTTCATGAACTGGCAGTCATTCACTGTATATCTATCCAATTTACTTAAGTAATCTTAGAAACTTCGTAAAATTGCTGGTGATTTTATTTTCTTCCTATTGACCGTTCAGTTATTCACCTCCATGGCCTTGCATGGTTTGGACCTGGTCTAAATAAAGATACTATCATAAGTACATCTAAGGCATTTCATTGGGAAGGACAACAGAAACGTGTATATAAAATCTTTGGCACACTGCTCTTGTATGTATTAATTTAATTAAGTAATTTATGCAGTTCTATAAAATCTGAAATCTGAAAGTCCATCATGATTTTTGCCTTTAGTGTCTGATTAGCAATGTTACAAACCACCACGCTGAGAATTAGACTCCCAAATAACCCTGTTAAATTTAACATTTTTTTGAGAGAGATANATTTTTGCCTTTAGTGTCTGATTAGCAATGTTACAAACCACCACACTGAGAATTAGAGTCCCAAATAACCCTGTTAAATTTAACATTTTTTTTCAGAGAGAGCNAAATTTAACATTTTTTTGAGAGAGATAAATACCCAGATAAGGATGAAAAATCAAAGGTGTTTTAATGTGTCTTCTGCAATTTTTTCCTGGCAATCCTTGTTGTGTCTTTTTCTTGGAATATATAAAAGAAACATCTCATAAATATTTTGAGACAGAATAGAAGATTTCTCAGAGACAGAGGTCAATTTATAGTGAAGGGAAGGTTAACTGTTACATTAAAGTGATTCCCTAAAGAGTTTTCCATTATTAAGTTTCAAAAGACAATATAAATTGTGCACTGGGGTATGGGAATCACAATTATGCAATGCCACCCATTTACAACATTAATGCCTCAATAACACTACCACATAGTTCACTTCAGTCTAAGCAGAGGAAAACAAATGTCTTAGCACTTTTGGAAAAAAAAAAGTAACTTTAGGAACACTAATATAGATACCCTTACCAGGTAATATTTCTCATTGTATTTCAGAATTTGTATATTCAACCAATCTGAAAATAATACAGTAAGTTGGCTTTGTGATAACAACATTTGGATTTGTAAGATACTGTTTGTTTATTTTTAAACAGGTAAGAGGTGACACTAATTAATAAAGGTTCCTTTTAAAAGGCACATTTGCTCACTGCTGCAATACGTGACCTGGACTATGAATGAGAAAGATAAAGTTCTTTTTTCTTATAAAATACTGCTGATTATTAATAAAACCATAGACATTGGAGTTTTTTTGATCTTTGTGTGGGTTTTTTTTTTGTTTGTTTTGGGTTTTTTTAATGCTCTACATTTGGAAAAGAAAGTACAGACATTAATTAACAAACCAATTTTTTTGATATCTTTTGCTGGTGTTCTTTTGGTGTTCCTTGCTAGCACATATATAAAATATATTTTGGATTTACTGGTGGGAAATGGTACCATTTAAGTTCAATAATCAAATAACAAAAAACAGAGTCTGTTGTAAGTTTGGAAGTTTAATCAAATAATTTCTAGTATCATAAAGTATAGTCTGACTGCAGGATTTGAATTTAAGCTTACCACATCAATACAGTTATAAAGAGAAAGTGCTGTAGCAAATTTACATTAGTGTTTCTGGAAAACAGGGATTTTAGAATTATTGCCATCTCACCAATGCATTTCTTTACAAATTGCCAGTTACAAAATAGCTGTATCCTATTCAATGACACAAGACTACGCTTAACACATTAGTAGTTTTCAAGCTAGGTGAAATCCTAGGTCACGAATACTTACTGTACTTTCATTCTCATTTTAGCCATTAAAGGTCAGAGACTGAGAGCACGTGTTTATGGTGACTTTGTGAAGGTGATAAAGCTGCAGCTGCAGACAACCTGAAGGAGCTCCACATTTCTTTATTTAAGTTTGATGTAGAAATCATTCATCTCTCTTCTCCAGGCAGCCCTGGTTCAATATTGCAGAGTAAAGGTATTATGTTTCACAACCTTTAGCTGCTTTCTCATTGATCAGTGACATTAATATATCTGTGTATGACACACAGAGCAAATTAATACAAATATGAACTTGAACAAATTTGTCTACTCTGGTGGACTATAAAAGAGTGGATATCGGTGCTGTAAAGCAAAATGGATTGAGATTTCTGCAACTCATTTTTGTTAAAATCTATTTTTCCCTCCTCCCTCCCCCTTTTTGTTATGTAAAGTGATTTTAAGTACAACAGAGTATTTTTAGTACGGTATGCCTTGGGAAAGAAATGGACAAGTTAATACGAAATTACGAGATTATTGTAGAAACTTTGGATGATTTTTTTTGTTCTTTAATTATTTTTGAAGATAGAAAAAATTGGTAAAAATAAACAGAAGTTTGAACAGCAAATATCCATTGGGTTTTATTATCGCATTTTCTTTTGGATTGAGTGTAGTTCCTACAACTCTATCACTGACATCTAACAATCTTTAATGTATACACCTTTGAATTCTATTTTTTGAGTTGGAAAGTAGTTTTTTTTTCCCCCTTTTACTCATTTGCAACTAAAGTAACTCTCTCCAGGCTTCACAAAGTCTTCATGGCTAAGTATAGGAATCAAGATGTCAGAAACAAGGGGTTTAGATTTGGAACAATTTTTCCCAGAGCTCAAAAATTGCACATTTCTTTGACTTTACTGCACCATGTTTTTGCAGAATATGCTTATTAAATGACTTGGAGATACTGGACTCAGTCCTCTTAAAGAACTGGTACCTTTTGTTAGCAGTTTCAGAAGAGTGAAGTTAGCTCAAAGCCTTTATGAACCTTAATGTAAGGAATGATTTCAGTTACAAAACATGGCTTTAGACAGTCTTGGGAGTCATATTGCTAAATTATGTGGTCCGGTATTGAAAGGATAAGACTGTGGCTAAATAGGAAAACCAGATGAGAGAACATGTAGACCAAGGTTGACTGGTAGAAGTAACATAGATCAGTGGCTAATAAGAAAAAAAAATTTTGCCAAAAGTAGCAGTGAAAGCTAACCGGCAGGCAAATATAACATCTCTGTTAATGTCAATACACCATAATGAAGTAAATGAGTTAAAAGAACTGTGAAGACTGGAAGGCAGAGTGCACTGACAGGCATTTGTTCAGACAGTGATAAAACCCGGCACAAGAGACAGAAGAAATTCAAGCCATTAGAGTGTGCCAATTCCAGCTATGACCAGAAAGTACAAGAAGCAATGAATGCACACCACTCAAACATCACCCTTTGGAGAGCTGGAAACAGCTTTTGCACCGTACTTCAGGTGGGTTGCTTTCTTTTATGATGTACTCAGGCAGCAGTTGGGACATAAGAGCTAGAAATTGTGGCACACAGCAATCGATGTTCCCTGTGGGACAGAGCAGTAAAGCAGCAGGACCAAGGCTGTCTCTTGGAATTTCGTGTCCTACAGAGTTTACAGGAAAAGAATAGTTGAAATAACAATGAAATGTGAGTGTTGGAGTGTTTGTTTCATCTTGTGTATTTTACAGATAACCGTCCTGAAGCCATCTTCTATTAATTTTTAAAGCTTATTATTGTTTTTAATAACCCAAAGGACAGAAGGATAAACCTGAAATATCTTAGCTTGTAAGGGTTTGGGCATTAGTAACACATCCCAGCATTTTCAAGATGCAAATGAAAAAAGGACACATTAAGCTGTATACGATACCAGATTGATCGTGAAGAGATACCAAAAAAGAATCTTGCCAGATTTGCCCCAGAGATGCATTAATCAGACACTGAAAAAAAGGTTGAAAGGAATAGACGGTATACAAAGGAGGAGGCGCATAAATTGAAAGTGACTGAAAGCGACTGATTTTCACTATCAAGAGTCCACCATAATTAGCTGCTACCAAATTTCACCCTCAAAACAATTGCACTCTCTTCTCCAATTTGATAAGGCCACTGGCATTTTTCTGCTTCTTACTTAACATCTCACCTCTTGCTCTACTGATAATATGCTGTGCAAGAGATCTGCCTGATGAGTGCCTGCAGCAATGTGTTCTGGAGCTAAATTGCTTTTGTAAATCTTTTTACTAAAATAAAATAAGCAGCGGGATGTTTGTCATTTCAGCTGTAGCAGAATAAATATTTTATCATATCTTCTTCAAAAGCTCATCTGTAACTGAATGGGTTTACAGAACAATTTAAAGAGTAAAAACATTTAATTCACTTTAACTTTGATTACATTACATGGCCTATCATATTGAAAACTGGAAGTAATTTGTGACTGGAGTTTACTTAAAATACTGTATGATTTCAAGCTGATTTTTATTTACTTTCCTCTGGTAAACTGCCACCTTTTTCAAATGGGTGCACAAAGTGTACATAAGCAAAATAAGACTATCTTTGAAAGAATTTCCATCAAAAGAAGATTTACAGTTTTGTAAGGAGGGTGGGTTTTGATGATTTTTTTTCCTTTTTTCTTAAAACCTCTCAAAAGCATCAGAATTCAGTACGCAAGTGATAAAACATTAATGAAAAGGCATGCTGAAGCATTTGAAGTGGGGAAAACAATCACTTCACTTCTCATCAAACATGCAGAGAGTATAATCTGGTGCCCTTTATTAAAGATAGGCAAGAATTTTATCTAATTACGATATCCCTCCCAAGTCATTAAGCAATCACTCACTGAAGGTCAAGATTCAAGGAGCAGAGCTTCAGGCCACATCTGTTGCTGACCTTGAACACTGCAGGGAATCAAGAGCACTACGGCTTCACAGGACTTTGATTTGCAGCATCCTATTCCTCGTTTCTCCGTAGTACCAGTTTGTGTCAAGCAAAAACATATGATCTGCTGAAGATCAGTAGAAATAATATGCAAAATGAAGCATAGGTATGATGAGGATAAAGACGAAAATAAAATAAAAGCAACGTTGCTTGTTTTATCCTGTATATAATGGTGACATTTATCAGAGAGAGACAATTGAAATGGCAGAGTGAAAGGAAGAGTTTTATTTTGTAATAAATTTTCACACAATTTTTCTTTCACCCCAGGAGGAAAATAAATAAATAAGTAAGTAAATAAATAAATAAATAAAAAGTTGAAAGGCAAGAATAAATGGTTTCATTATTATGTCTTTGTACCAGACCGCAACTAGAGTTTTGCTTAAGTAACTTTTATGTCTGACAGTGCCTTGGTAAAAATGTGAGTTTAATAAACTACACAAGGGAGAATTTGAATAAGAACCCTACATATGAAGGCAGATGAGAGACCCTCAACTTATAGCCCTGTAATTATAAAATATTGATACCATGAAATATTTTATATCCTGATACTCATTTCCCTTAAAATTATTTTAAGATTGTCTCTTCCTTAGTTCTGTTTTGCATTGCCTCACCTTGCCTTGCCTGCCTTGCCTTGCCTCACTTTGCCTTGCCTGGCTTTCTTCTGTCTTGCTGGTGTCTAATAGCACTGACATTTATTGTCTGTAAAATTATATCTGTTCAAGTGACTGTTGTTCATCCTTCCTGATCATGAGGTTCCTTAGTTCTTTGTACAGATCTGTCTTTTCCGTTTATTTTTATAACCTCTGCCTGTAGGAAAATTCACTCCAGGTCTGCTTGGCATAAAGTGCTACTATTTAAGTGTCAGTGTGACAGATGAGGTGGGAGGCCAAATGCTATCCTCATTTATGATTGTGAGAACAGAATCAATTTCTCTAATTCCAATGTGGGATACACAAAATCTCTACAAATAATTTTAACTATAGAATGCAGTAACAAAATCTGTAAGAGGATATATTAGTTTCTTCTTTAATATACTTTAATTTCACAAGGAAAAAGGGTCATATCTGAAAGAAAAAGAATAATATATAAATTCTATACACATTTTAATAGTAGCTTTTGGTTTATTTTTATATAGGTCAAAAGCTAAAAAAGTCTCTGTTTCTTGATTTGAATCATGTAACGTATCTGTTTGAATTTTGCCATATATGTATATAGTTTATAGCTTGCTTTCTATGGCTCCCAAAATAACCACACCTGTGTTGTTTCATCATTTATTTTGCTTTCTGTCGTGGTTTAGACCAAATTGGCCACTGGGGATGTTGGGGACCCCAGATGGGACTG